>CP053163.1:10926402-11383340 GCA_014607495.2 Carposina sasakii | reverse complement strand
TTTTTTTTAAAAGATAGAATGATTCACGATGAAGGTTTATAATGTATAACGAGGGACATGCCCCGGCTTCGCACGGGAGCAATGCACTCTGACGCGGGCGAAGCCGTGGAATGCTGCTAGTTAAGTATATTTTAATTAACTCAATTAATTACGAGTAGCTAGTGGTCAACGACGTCAAGTATAAACTAATATAATCAAGTAGCTACAGCTGGGCACTTCACGTAAACACTCAACATTATTCTAGTGTCTGGTCATCTACGTAGGCTTTGTTATGCCAATGTTCCTACCTAATTATACATATATATCAGCCTGTTGCAGTCCACTGCTAGATGTAGGCTTGCTCCAGGGCACGTCATAAGGCTACAGATAGAGGGGGGTTTATTGCCTTTAGTCTTATTTAATTTGCTGTTAAATAACAATTTAATCTTACTAATATTATAAACGAAAAAGTTTGTAAGTATGGATGGATAGATGTTTGTTACTCTTTCTCGTAAAAACAGCTGGATCGATTTTATGAAAATTTGGTATGAAGTTAGCTGACACCCTGAATATAGGCTACTTTTTATCCCGGATCATTTCTACATTTTGTTTTTTCTGCAGTCCACGCGGACGAAGTCGCGGACATTCACTGGTTTCTCACTAAAGTTCAAAAGTAGGAATTAAGCTATTATACAATTACTAGCTGTTGCCCGCGGCTCTGCTCGCGTAGATGTCGCTTATTGCCTGGAAGCAGTATAAAAAAATAGTAAATAACCTATTCTTTAACACATACCTATTGCTAAAATTATTCTTATTCTTTATTGTACACATACAATTACATACAGACAGAAATTATGAAAGAAAATGTACAAAGGCGTGCTTATCTCTGAAAGAGATTTCTTCCAGCAAACCACATGGGAAAGTGATAAATAAATATAAAAGGTAGATATGCGTGTACACAGAATATATGTATAACAAAATTTGAATTTAACAAATAGATACCCTAATCTAATCAATATAATTAATAAAATATACCTACATAATCATACATAAATATATATTAATTAAATATATAATAGACAGACTCATTTCTATTGAAGCGAGAGGTAGTGGTTCTTTAACCTTTTCTTAAATGCAGCAACAGTTTGGCAATCTCTCACGGTGTGAGGCAGAGAGTTCCACAATTTGACTGCATACACGGTATATGAGTAATTATAAGCGATAGAATTATGCTGAGGAGTTTTAAGTAGAGTAGCAGTTGATGAGCGCAAGGGGCGGTCTCGTGGAAAGAGATAGTCGAAACGTTCTCGCATATATAGGATGTGTTATATAAAATTTTAAACAGAAGAGTTAATATGTGTACATTCCGGCGAAGTCTAATAGGTAGCCATTTCAGCTCTTTTCGAAATTGAGTGACATGATCATATTTGCGTAGTCCGTATATGAAGCGGATACCCAGGTTTTGAAGTCGTTCGAGTTTATTGAGCAGCTCTTCGTTGGCATCAAGATAGCAAACATCAGCATAGTCCAGCAGTGGAGAAGAAGAGATTGAGCTAAGGTAACTTTTGTTTTGTATGGGAGAAAATTCTGAAGGCACTTAAGTGAGTGGAAAGATAAATGCACCCTTCTGCTCACCTCATTGACCTGTGGCGACCAAGAAAAAATATTATCGAAGATAACCCCAAGATTCTTAGCCTTTTCGGTATAAGGTATAACAATCCCATTATAGAAAAGCTGTGGTATGTCTGATTGGTTCAGTATGTTATGCATATACCTACTACCCACTATCATGGCCTGAGATTTTTTTGGGTTAACAAGGAGGCCAAACGACTGTGCCACACTGTTACATAATTTGAACACGAATTACTTGTTACATAAATTGAATAAAAAATATGTTTTAGCAATACCAAAAAAAAAAAAAAAAAATATCATAGAAAATATTATATCCCTACTTGTATTTAATTCAAAATTCATTTCCAACAGCAATTAACCTTCTTACAGACTACAATGGCGGACGGAAATCAACTTCAACTGATAACGTTAACATCTTTTTAATAACAAAGCCCTTTCATTGTGCTGTTATCGCGTAAGATAAGCGATTCTTTTTGCCCAAGACAGCGTTTGTTGATTTCAGCTTCAGGCACAGGTTGTGAAATACAAAAAAACATAATGCTGCACTTGAATTTGTGGTGACGGAAAAATGAGTGAGACAATGTGCTATGAGAAATCAAATCCGAGAACCTAACGTGCAATGCGTAGATACAAGTAGGTGCATACAGCTGCCACTCCGTAACCACTTATTGCAGTCCACTACTGGACGTAGGCCTCCCCCAGGGCACGTCAAAGACTGCCATGGGGGTTATTTGCCCATAGTCACCACGTTGAGCAGACGGGTTGGTTGGACTATGTTGTCAACACGGCAGCCCACCTTAATCCTTAATCGCCTCGTACGATACCCACGGGCAAACATGGGGTGGTACGAATTCTACTCTGCCGGCACCACGCGGCCATATTAATTATATTGGCTATATAGGGTTGTATTAGCTTTATAGGGTGTAACAAATGCGAAATGTTATGAAAATGGCAGATTAAAGAAAAAAAAAGTAAAAAAAAAGAAGGATATCCACAAAATTTCAGTCTCGAAATCACAGGACTGGAATTGTGAGGCACCGAAAAGTCTAATGGTGCATCGAAACAGTTAGTATGACATTAGCACTCTTGACATCTTATACCTCTATGCCTATATGATCCTGCAGTTACCACATCTCGGGATCCCAGCTGTGTGTGTTATGTATTATGTAGGTGTGAACATTCCAGAGTAGTTTAGTAATTCTTCATACTACGAGTATCTGGAGAAATAAACATGTTTTTTCGAGATTCAAACGTGGATAGGTTCTGTATAGAGAAGACTATATTCGTAGAATTCCGCCTATAAGCTTATTACTTCCAGCCATAAAGAAAAACGCAGTAGCTGTAACCACACGCTTGTGCTCCGAAATGTAACCGTATTAAAATTACAAAGACATTAGCGCTTTTATCAGGGTACTTTTTTACTAAAGCGTAGTATAATATTGCCATGTGGTGATCTGGAACCATATTGATAATGAGCAAGTAGTTTGACTAGTCACCTACAAGGTGGTTTCTATGTAAATGGGCAGGGCTACAATGTTCAATGCTCCCCTCGTCCCATACTTCATCCCCGCTCCGCGGCACACTATTTTTGTAAGAAAATATACTTAGCCGCTACTCCTCTTTTATTTCTTCTCCTTGCTTCCAGCCCTTAAACAGTTGAAACTAAGACGGCATAATCGCTTAAACCCCTATGGTTCCATACACATATCTCTATAAGCCTATCTTCTATCTATAACCGTTACGAAACTGTCCTACAAAATCTTACTAATCGGAGACTTAAGCAGCTTAAGAAGGACCGAACAATACCTATACACAATACAATTATATAGATATACCTATTAGGCATAGTGCTGTGTGATGTTGGATGACTCAGTAGAATAGTACCACCCTATATATCTACCCATGGGTATCGTTAGAGGCGATTAAGGGTTTCCAGCAGCGTCTTCCGTGTTGACAACATAGTTCGATAATCATGCTGCAGTCTCCAGCTTATCTGCCCAGCGTGGTGACTATGGGCAAAAGCCCCCGTACCGTAGCCTTGTGGCGTGCCCTGGAGGAGATCTACATCCAGCAGTGGACTGCACAAGGTTGATGTGTATAAGCATTTGACGGCCGATTAGTGTAGTTGGTAGTGGCCCTGCCTGCGACGCCATAGGACCTGGGTTCGAATTCCGGTACGTGCACACATTTATGTGATGAATATAGATGTTTGTTTCCGAGTCATGGATGTTTAAATACTTAACTATATATTAATATACCGTTGCTCAGTACCCACGATACAAGACCTTAGGGATTATAGTGTGGGGCTAGGTATTGACCTAGACATAACACATTGGTGTTGTGAAGTGAGTTAATATTTATTTATTTATAAAATTATTAATAAAGAAAATTGAAAAAATTCTTCACCCGAGTGGGAATCGAACCCACGACCGCTTCAAACCGTGCCAGCCGCTATAACCACTAAGCCACCGGGTCAATTACTCGGATGACGAATTTTACCATCTCTTTTCTAAATTACATATTGGCAACGTTATTCTTCATCCCGATAGCTATACACTAGCCAAATCTCGGCAAACAAAGCTGAATCCCTCAGCACAATATTTAAAGATGAAACGATGAACCATATCCTAACGGATTATATTAATGGAGAAGTGTTTTTATAAATTTATCTTACTCAAGATATTATATATTATAAAATTATAAATATTTATTTATTAGCATTTATAATATATTCTAAGTACCTACCTTAAAATAATTCAGAAAGTCCATTTATTTCAATTTTCTATTAAAATTCATTGAATTGCCTATTAAATATTATTGTGTTAGCCTACTATTAACTATGCCAATGCGGTGACAGTAAAAATTGATATTTAGCACTAATATATAACTCCTGTTATTACGACATGGTTTTTAATCAGCGCAATGGACGAGCTACATCACGAGACTGTGTTTTTATTTAAAAAATGCTTAAGTACGCACTTGGGAATGACGGGGAGTGGTGCAAAAACATCCGCTGCAGTGGAGTCAGTGCCAAGCAAGTAGATTCTTATGTGAATATTTTAGTATTTACACATTAAATCTGCCAACATCATACTTTCAATAATAAATAAATACATACATACGGCTGTGCTCCCAGAATAGGTTAGTCGGAACTGCAGGATTACAAAGGAGATCCTAAAGCTATGTTCAGCAATGTGGGGTGAGATGAAAAAAACAGTAACAAATTGCTTGCTCTTCACCAAAAGATACGCCGCTGAGTTCCTTAGCCGATTATCACGAGTGCCCGGAATCATTTGATAAATTTAAATATTATAAGAACATCTTAAATCATAAATTAAATATGTACACAAACACAATCAATCCGAAGTTTCCGATGTACGTTTTATTCGTAGTAAGTTCGTAGAACGTAACAAGTTCGTAGCATGTGCTACGGATGGCGCTCGCGCATTGCGTTTTGACTTTATCGATATGGCTTGAAATAGAAGCTAAGTTCTATTGTTTGGCATGCATATATTTTGGTAATTCATTTTTATTTATATAAGATGTGCTTTTAAGTGCTATATAGCTGCCAGTTTCATCAAAAGTGGTTGTTGCGTGAAAGCGAAACAAACATCCTTCTGTACAATTTTTTACCATTAGCAATGTCACACACATACACACATCAACCCATTGCAGTGCACTGTTGAACGTAGGCGTCTCCTAGGATACGCCACAAAGAGGGTTTTATACATTAGCTGGGTTTGTACGATGAAATTTGAAATATTCAAGTTCTTAATTTCAGAATCAGCTAAAATCACCCCTACAAGCTATAATTACGATGTCATTAATGTTTACGATCTACATAAATAGATATTAACCCAATGCAAGATACAAGATAGTATTATAGACGCAAATTACACAATATCCAGAACGGCATTACCATGGTATGTAGATAGTGAGTGGTAAACGTCCGAAATTCGGGTAAATCCGTTTCCGTACATTGGGCTGTGTTGGGCCAATGTCGTAATCTTGCTATTATCAATACCACAATGGGTGTTAATAGTACCATTAATTCGATGTAACAAGGAGACGTCGTAACGTTTTATTATCTTAAGAGCAGATTTTTCCAAACGGCAGATACGAGTAGTCTATGTAAAAAATTAAGTTGATGGAGACAGCATCAACTTATTTCTTTATATAGGCTATCTGCCGTTTGGAAAATCTGCTCTTAAGATAATAAAACGTAATGACGTCTCCTTGTTACATCGAATTAATGGTATCATATATCATGATCAAATTTAAGAGATAGACAGCGTTAACTTTATTCTTCTGGGGGCCAATTCCCGTCTCGAGTTGGAACGAAGCCGAAACGGAACCATTGTAGACGCTCAGAACAAAGCAATAATTACTTTACGGCGACGTAATTAGACACATTTCAGCACGAGACAGATATTTGTTTTTATTTTGTCATACTCACGACCGATGCGTGCTAAAATATACCTTATTACTCAAGCGGTAAGTATACATATATTGCTTCGCATCGCGTTTTGTTAAGGGTTCGTTAGTGGTTGCGTTTCGGCTCAAAAAATTTCAAGAATTGCCCCCCAGAGAGGCTATCTGACGTTAGGAATAATCGGCCTTAGATCAAATATACTGTAGGTATACAATCAAATGCGCGTTCGACAAACGACCCCTTCAAATGTAAACTAAAATACATTGTTGGCGGAGTTTTAATGCTAGTCTAAACACAATTTTGTCGTGAAATCTAAAATTATTATTTAACATTAATCATGGCCGTCCCTTTGTTGGCCATAAATAAGAAACCATGCCGTTCCTGACGTTTTAATAACATCGATATGGCTGGCCAGACTGACCTACGTCATAGGTCCCTTTTGTTACGTGACCGTCTAGAGTTTCAAAAAGGCACAAAATATTCCTCTTCGTAAGATAAAAATATTTATATAATCGACGTCAAAGACAGACTTCATAAAGCTGAGTATAAATAAATAAAAGAAATCATCATGAACTCTAACAAATAAATACTCTCTATCCATGACTAGTGGACGCCCGCGATTCCGTCCGCGTAGACTACAGGAAAAACAAAATGTCTAAATTATCCGGGATAAAAACATTTTCCACGCTAATCTCAGAAACGACTAAACCGATCTCGATGCAGTTTTCAGGTATATATTGTGACAGGTCCCACTTAACTTTAGACTATTTTCTAACCCGGGAAAATGTTTTTATCACGGATAATTTCGACATTTTGTATTTTTCTGTAGTCCACGCGGACGGAGTCGCGGGCGTCCACTAGTTTTTATTATATGTATAGATTAAAATAACAGTTAAAACAACAATTAAATTAGTTTAGTATATACTTATTTAAAGGTCGAGTTTTCTAATAGTCAGATGACCTATCTTAAAGATAAAGTTGAAAGCTGTCTCTAGCTTGATCAAGTTTTTGAGAAAGTGTACCAAACACTCCCCCAATGACCATCACCGCGACCGGTTGGAAGCGGACAGTATCTAGCAGATACCCTTGACCCTGAATAGGTCCTTCGGCTTCGTTTGCCGGCACGTGGTCTCCACTCTAACACTCTTCGGCCGCATTGGCCATCGGTATTTGTACACTGCCATTTAAGCTTGCTGGACCGCTGGGCCATGTTGGTGACCTTCATTAGTCTATGAATTTCACTATCCCTAATTTGATCACGCAGAGAAACTCCGAGCTTAGCTTAACTATTGCTAGATTATAAAATATCCAACTACTATCCCTCTTAAAATATAGTTTTAAAAGGAATGCGGTTAAAATAAACTCAAAAGGAGCATTGTCACGACATATTTTAGAACAAAATTCGTTGCCAATTCTGGCGTCGACTGTCCTACGACGAACATAAAGCTAGGACATAGAGGAGATGAAATAACTAATACAGAGAATGGCAGATATGTACTTAGCAGTGTATTAACCAATAAGCGCCCATTCCGCCCATCGCACAATGGAGATTTTCTACTAGCAGACGCCTGCGACTTCGTCCACGTAACTTATAAGTATGTAGCGGAGTCATCTATCGGATGCAGGAGAGAACCACAATCGAATGCGAAATCCTAGAACGCGATATCGAAGTTTCTCACAATGATTGGAATATATACATGGGCCGAACAACAACTAGCGGCCCGGTGGGGCCGGAAGCGCTTCCCTTTTCACTTCCCCACCATCCCCACAAGTACTTTAGCCTATGTCTTATTCTCATCTAACTTTAAGCTACATAACTGCTAATTTTCATCAAAATCTGAGAGATGGTACGTCTATAATATTAGTAGGATCCAAGAGAGGATAGGACTAGTAAGATTAACAAAAGGTTGTTACCACATCCACATCGGCCTTTCTTCATGCATATGACGGACGATGCTGGACCCAAGCCAGTGCAATTCTGTTGCAAGTAAACACTTTTGGCCTTGCGTGTACAAGAATCTTACTCAGTTGAAATAGGGTTGAGATTAGCCTGTTGTGTGTACACTTGTGTAGAGAAACCTTTCGCGAATGTGCAATAAAATTACGCGGAGCTATTGTAGCTGTGTATTTGGTCCTTGAATGTATTTTATGATAGACATAAAAAGGGGCTGTTGCCATACGAGAAGCTGTAAATTTTTTGAATTTACTAACCAATTTATTTTAGAAGCATAGAATTTCTAGGTATCTAGGTTATTTTATTTAAGAAAATATTATTGTACAAACGCGACCATTTTGTAATTTAATTTTCGTTATTACACATAATGCTTTATTTTCTAGAATACATCAGCTGCACCCTCTTGCATGTCGTAAGAGTCCACTAAGGAACTCAGGGGCGTTTTGTCAGGCGAAGACTAGTGACTTGCCACTGGTCATTCTCACATCTCTATTCGTTATGCTAAACGTAGCTATGTCAGTGGGGTCCTTTATAATCCTGCAGATCTGGCTACCTCAGTTCGGGAACACAGCCATGTGTATATGTATATACGCTTATTTTATGGGTATCTATAATATAAAAATGAATCGCTTAATGTGTTGGTAAGCGCGAATCTTAAGAACGGCTGAACCGATTTCGCTAATTCTTTTTTTAGCGTATTCCTTGAAGTACAGGGATGATTCTAACGGAGAGAAAACATTTAAAAAATGCCTGAACATGTCTAAATCATTCCTTTTCTACATTCCCATACAAACAATTTGTTCGAAATTTGAAAGTCCGGGAAGGCAAAATAATTGGGTGACGTTAGTTCAAAGGCATGGGACAGGACAACGTATGTCAGGTCCGCTATTTTTAATATAAATGTAGCCTGATTGAAATGTAATAGGTATTGCTAGTAGATATAAGGAAACGATCTTATTTCCCAGAACTGCACTATTGCATTGACTGTGGCCAATGAAGAATTGAAAAACGATTTGTTGAATGAATACTTTTTGCTTCCCTTTTGTTATCACTCGCTGCATGGAAACGTTATTTGAATTGGCGCTGTACGCCGGCGGACGGACAAATCTATTTTTTGTGTTATACTTTATTGTAAAATATGGGTATTATGGGAATTTTCATTTGTGAAACTTGCTAGTTTTTTTTTGTGTATATAAATTGGGGTCAATTCTCATTGAGCCTTGTTAAAGTCCACGATTTTAGTGCCTACCATAATCCTTTAAATTATATATATACACAAAATGAACATCTACACCCTGGAGTAAAGTTATTCCATAGTTATATTTACGCCGTATTTTATTAACAAAAAAAAATTGTGTATGTCACAAGCAATGAAATAACATAAAAATACTTACTTAATCAGGAATTGCAATTTTGGTTAATAGGTATTTAATATTTAGTGTTAATTTTTATTTTATTAGATACTTTTCTTATCAATTATGTACGAGTAAGTGTCATAGTTAACAGTATTATGTTTTCTTTAATTAAACAAAATATCATCAATTAGGAATTCAATGAAATTTAGACATTTACAATCACGCGTAATAGGACCCATAGTGATTTGAAAAGAAGTTTACGCCTAAGGAAATAATTTATGGAAAATAATTTTCCTTGAGAGAAAAGTGGCCGCCAAACAGTATTGTAAAGGTCCGGAACCCAAATTGTTTCAAATCAGCAAATGTTTACAATTTTGAAAAACTTCGATAGTGTTCATAACCAATCAGTGTGCGTGAATTGCTGAACTTCATTAAAGTCACTCGAACCCGAAGCAAATATATCCCAATTTAAACTTTATAGCAAATCGAAGTGGGTACATAACGTACACCACGCGTAGGTATAACGAGAAAGGGTTTACACTAACTAATATTTCACAATTTGCTTTTCAACATTGCTGTTTGAGTTGGGACAAATTAAAATTATACGTAGTAATAATTATTTCGAAAGTCAGTTCAATTGTTTTTGTATAAAATGCTTTCTCTGAATCACTCACTGATGTATCAATGCACAGCCTAATCCACCGGTTAGAGGATAATATCCTCAAAGAATATATTATGTAGAGATGGAGCGGATTAGGTAAAAATCGTATCTGATCCACCTAATACTATTATTTTAAAATATCTAATCCAAATACCTGTTCCTAATATTTATGCAGTATGGCCGTTCCATTACTATTACGTATTAGATAAGAAATACGTAGAATCTTTATTCGGTGAATATTTAATATCGGTTTTCGGTATTCGGTGAATGATCCATTACTTAATAAATACCTACGTAGAATGAATGAATAGTTGTGGATTGAAATTGAAATATTAGCTTTGCTGTCGGATAATGGATTCCGACTGTTCAGTTGTTATGCTACGATCATTAGAAAATATTTTATGTTCTTCAATAGTATTCATTCCATAATAAAATTATAGAATTCTAGACCACCGGACATCTAAGTGCTTGTTTTTTTTTTCTTTTCAGTTTTTTTATTATGTACATTATTTGGTTCCTTTTTAAGCAGTTGGGTTTTTGGATTTTTTTATTATATTAGGTAACATTTTTAATATTTAGTTAAATTGTTTTTAGTTTGTGTCACATATATTGTTTAAATAAAGTATTTTAATTTTGTAAAAAAAAAAAAAGGAAAAAAAGTCAGTCTGAACCAGGATTAGAACCAGGAATATTTGGTTTCGAGTTCGCCGATTTGCTATCTGGGCTATTATAAATTTGTTAGAGATGGTGAAATTTACCTTCGTATTCTAATGATATTGTAGTATTTTTGCTAAATAATAAAATTGAAACTTATAGTCTAAGCCTTACGGTTGATTTCTATTAATGAGATGATATTTTATGCGTTACCTAATACTACGTATTAGGTACCGATTAGTATTGAAAAATACCTAATCCGCATACCTATTCCAATATTTATGCCTCACCTCTAATATAATGTTCTTTGTGAATGAAAATATTTCCTGAAATTGCCACATTAATAACCTGATATAGTTAGTTACTTCGTGTTTCTGCAGTCTTGGTCATCCCATTTCGAAAAACAATCGTGCCCATATGTAATGTATGTATGGCATAACAGTAAAGTTATGTAGACCGATAAAAGCGTGTTGTTTTCGCCCCTTCCAAGTTAGAAGCACAAAAACTAAACATAACTAAAAAGCAAGTCAGAGCACACACAACTTTGTACAAGCGATATCGAAATACCATTTCAGGATACGGCCTTTAAACACACACGAATATTACCGAGATAAAGGCACGCACACACCATCCCATAGGATTTAATTAGGGTTGCGTCACATCGCGCCCGAGATAGGGGCAATGCGACGACACGACTAGCTGTCATTCCCATTGATTTTGAACGCCATTACGGATTAAAATAGGCGCTTAGACAAATGTGGATTAACGGAGTTCTGATGAGATTAGTCGTAGAGTTGATAGATCAAAAGCGTAGGAGTTTGGGACGGCTTTGAAGGACTGGAGTGTGGTGCTGACATGTTTGCGGGTATTGAGTAATAGCAGTATATGTCATGTAAGTTTTAGGAGAAGTCACTTTGTCTTTATGTGTCGCGTTTTTATAAGACTTGTATTGATCTTGGTGGAATTAGGCACACAGATAGAAGAATATTAAGAGCTGTTCAGCATTATGGTTTTTATTAAATTAGGTACAGATTGGTTTTAAATAGGATCTTGGCATTTAAATATTTTAATAGCATGCAAACACCTATTTTATATAGGGTCGTAAGAAAAGGGGGCATTGTTTATCTCAGAAAGCAGAACAAAGTTACAGCGGGTTGCTAGTTAAATATTACGATGGTATATTAGTTATACAAATGTTCATATTGCGGTAACCCAAAGCAATTTAGTACATAGCGGGAGATAATTATTTTAATGAATCAGTGTAATGATATCTATGTTTACTATTGAGGTCATGATGAAGCGTGCTTTTTGTAATTGCATCTTAAAATAACAAGCAAATAGTATTTAGATATTTCAAAATAAAATGTTATTTCGACATCGCGTTCAAATTCGCTCATAATACAAACATACCTACAACGTTATTACAAAATCGCGTCTATAGTTAAGCACTGTTTAAAACTTGCATTTAACAGCAAAATATGAGAAAAATTCGGTGAAATTCAAAGAAAATCTCTAAACATTATCTTTTCGCCTAAATAATATTTCTGTAATAACAAGGATAAAGTCACGCCTCTTTGCCGGAGCGATAGTAGAGATAACGAGTTTCGAAATTTTTTAAGTGATATCATTATAATAATAAACTTCTAAGAACAGGAAATCCTAGAGACCTCCAATAAACAAAATTTTAGATCTGTTTATTGCACTCATCTGTCTATGATCAAGTTTTATAAAGACTTGATAACCTTACCACCAAACTATCATAATAGCCAATATCGCGAAAATTTCATAAAGAAATTGCAATTTCCCCACAAGTATCTTCTGAAAGCGCCTCGTCACGCGTTTTCATTGACTACACTGCTTGATAAGATTATGGTAAGCTGAAAAGCTTGGAGGTCATCCAAAATGGCCGCCGGGCCCTTCGCGGGCTAACAGGGATTTATGAGGTCGAATTAATGTAATTTAACATTAAGGTCTTTGTAAAAAAGCCGGCCAAGTGTAAATCGATGGCTCAGTTAGTTGGCTAATGGTTTTTAGTTGAGTGAAAATATTGTTTTTTGTTTTTTGATAAATGGGCATGCTTGATAAATGTCCAATTCTCATACTCGTAGTTAATACCAATCTACAGACAAGTGACTTGTACACCTACTTCTTTAAATGCATAATTAGTAGTTAATGGGGGCAATATAACATAAATATATCGTCATGTATTTAATTGTTATTTGTCGAGAAAAGTAGTAAAAAATTTGTTCCTCAATTAATAAGCTCACAAATTAACACAACCCACATACATACTGTCAGTTTCTCGAATGCTCATCAACTCTTGATTATGAATTTAACTGTCATTTTGGTAATCTAACATATTGTTATCATGAATCAGCATTGACATGCCTTTGAAAACGATGGTGGTTAATGTGTATTACTAAATAGCGTTCATACAAAAAGTATCGTACATATACGCCATTGTATTCTTCGACACGTGATTCTTCGAGCGGAGTGTAATGGAAGTTGGTGCTGTTTATGTTCCGGTCTGTAACGAAGGGAGGAAACAGAGTTGTTTGAAATTCCCGATTAGACTTTTTGCTAAACATTTACCGTGAGAAAGCCATTGTTCGGTTTTGTTTCAAGTTAAATGATAGAATTCGTGTAGGCTATAAAAGAAAAAAAAACCCGAAAAAGGGCTTTATAAAGGTTAAAACGAGTATTGCTTAAATGTGAAAAATCTATATAAATATGCTTGCCGACAGTCTGTCCTTAATATCCTTTAGCTGTAATCTCTCTATTGCTCTTATATAATTCAAATGCTTATTCATAAAGTTATTCTAATTCCCTTATAGACCGGTCCGCGACAACGAAATCCGAGGTAATAAATTATACAATTAAATCCGTCTTAACGATTAATAGGATCTGCAGTACCTACATTGACAATTTAATTGCCAATAAGTCTTCCTCTATCCGAACCAATGCGTCAATGTAATGCAGGAAACAGCTCTCAACTTAATTTTCTTCTACAATCAGATATTAAAATGCGATGTAAATAAATTCCGAAACCCAAGCTTGGAATGCAAATATCACTATTAATAAGCACTTGTAATAAACCATCGTCTTTATTAAAACCAGAGACGTCTGATTTCCATAGTGTCAACAGTGGCGAAATGAGGAACGTGGCTTCGTTTCTATACTACAGCTCGGTACAAACAGAAACAGGCACTTGTACACCAGTGACAATAATTTGTCTGCATAATTTGCAGATGTGGCGAATTTATGCTTGGATCTCTGTACGTATACCTTAAGGATTGCGGCGATGGAAACGTATGGCTGTTGTGTGTATTTTAACTGATATTTGTGCAATACTATATCTAATGTAGATTAAAGTTGATGAAGACATTAAAGTTGTGTGTCTTTAACTGTTTCTTAGACATTCGACATTTGTGAATGAGCAATATTCAACTAATTATCCATGCTTTAGTTTTACCATAATATGGTAAATATAAGATATCATCTGATATTGTATTGTATTTTTAAAGAATTTGACTTACCTAAACCATGGCAGCAAGACAAAAAAATACACTACCCCAGGAGGGTACCGGCTATGCCGGAGAATCCCTCCCTGAGCCAAGCTCAGGCTGCCCCTCGTATTCTGGGGGGGGCAATGTTTTGCAAAAAGTGGACTCGACGGAAGAAAGGCGAAGAGAAGCACTAGAAGGAAAAAATGAGCATACCGAGAAGCCCAACCAGAAGACAACATTAATTCAACAGACCTTACATAAGAGCATGTTCTATAAGACACGATCTTACTCTCTCGGTACAATACCGAAAGACATTGATGTATCCACAATGGATCTGACTCAAGAAAAAATTCAGTCGCAAACAAATGACAAAGAACATAACTGGCAAAGAGATCAAATACCCTCTGCAAAACGTAAGCGACTAGAACACAGCCCGCCGCAAACAGTTAACGCAATGAAAAAGCCAAATATGACCTACGCTGTTCCAACTCAAAATCAATTCCATATCCTAGAGTGTGATACTGAGGATTCCACAGATATAGCACCTGTCAAACCACCTAAACCAGAACCAATCTTTGTAACTGGGGTTATAGATATCAATTCTTTGAAAACCATATTAAATCAAATTACAAACAATAACGAATATACTACGACAACAATGAGATCAGGCCACATTGTCAAAATCATGCCTACAAATATAGATGTATATAAAACTATAAGACAAACATTTATAAGTAAAAACATCAGTCACTACACCTACAGACTAAAAAGCGAAAGAGCCTATAGAGTAGTATTACGTGGAGTACATCCATCGGAGGACACCTCATATATCACCGAGGAACTTGAGAAATTGGGACATGAGGTCCGACAAATTGTCAAAGTACTACATAGAACCACCAAAGAGGCACTACCTCTATTCTTTGTGGACCTAGAACCCAAACATAATAACAAAGATATCTTCAAAATAAAACTACTCAACCACATGAAAATAACTTTTGAAACACCTTATAAGAAAAAAGAGATACTGCAATGCAAACGATGTCAAAGATTTGGTCATTCCAAGAACCATTGCTTCAGGCCGTTTAGATGCGTTAAATGTGGAGAAGACCATTCTACGGCATCTTGTAATAAAACCCGAGAGACAGAGGCAACATGTGCAAATTGTCAAGAGAAACATCCTGCTAGCTACAGAGGATGTATAAAGTACCAACAGTATAAAGAGCACATTCTTAAAATAAACCCTAAAACGAGAGACATTCAATCCACTAAAAGGGCTGAAGGGCAGCAAGTCTTCAGCGAATTAAGCCAGCATTCCAGACTTAACCATAAGACCCAGCAACCCAGAGAGTTTCAAATCCACGGCCGTATGGATCAGAACCCTTCAACCCCGAACCCGCGTTGGAACAACAAGCTCGTACCCGACAATCGCAATTACACCTCAGCACGCACAGTGAAATCATATGCTGAAATAACAAGACCTAAATCGACCGAAGGAAATACTCTAACAGCCCGCAGCCTACCGGAAACAGACAACATGGTGGAAATACTAGATAAGATGTTCAACAAATTCCAGCTTATCATGACTAACATGATGGACAGCATGATGAATCGCATGATTCAACTAATCAGCAGTCTGTTGTCGAAATGATGCACAACATGCGTATATTGACATGGAACGCCAACGGACTCACAGAACGTAAACAAGAACTAGAGACATTCCTAATTAATGAAAAAATAGACATTGCACTTATCTCAGAAACAAGATTTACATCGAAAAGCCACGTTTCAATAAAAAACTACAACATATACACAACAAATCATCCCTCCGGAAACGGACACGGAGGTTCAGCAGTCATAATAAAATCTCATCTGAAACATTACCCTCTTGAAGCCTTCTGCACTGAAAAAATCCAAGCCTCGCAAATTAAAATAAGCGGTAACAACTCCGAAATTACAGTTTCCGCGATATATAGCCCCCCGAGGCACCGCATAACTACCGACAACTACAAAGAATACCTAACAACACTGGGAAGTCGATTCATAAGCGGCGGTGATTGGAACGCTAAACATCCGCACTGGGGTTCTAGACTTATTAACCCAAAGGGAAGACAGCTATACCGTGCACTAGGAGATCTTAACCTCGACTTCCAATCAACTGGCGAGCCTACATACTGGCCAACAGACCGTGGAAGGATCCCAGACTTAATGGATTTCTTTGTGACCAAGAACCTATCCACAAACAACATGAGCACTGAACAAGTAATAGACCTCTCCTCAGACCACACTCCGATTATTCTTAACGTTAACTGCAGAGTACTCCTTACAGAGAAACCGCCTAAAACACACAATCGCAACACCAACTGGGAACAATATCGGAACATTATTATATCAGAGGTAGAGCTCAGAATTCCTCTTAAAACCACTGAAGAAATAGAGCTAGCTATAGAAAATTTTAACAGAATAATTCACATCGCAGCTCGAGCGTCTACCCCAGTACGTAAGGCATTTATACCTAAAGAACATGTATACCCGACCTTCATAAAGGATAAAATATATGAAAGACGTCGTCTCCGCAGAACATGGCACAATACAAGATACCCTAAAGATAAAGCTGCTTTTAACAAATCATCACAAAATCTAAAAAGGCTTATTAGTGATATAAAGAACAAAAATCTTGAGGACTACCTCAGCGGACTTACGCCACACAGCGACACAAATTACTCCTTATGGAGAGCTACAGCGAAGCTCAAACGCCCTAAAAACCAAATAGCACCCATAAAAGTACAGCCAGGAGTCTGGGCCCGCTCAGACGCAGAAAAAGCAAATATCTTCGCAAGCCATTTAGCAAGAGTATTCCAACCACTCCCCAGTGCCAGTCAGGAACATGATGATAACATAGACAAAGCCATTGGTTCAGCTGTACAAATGTGTCTACCCCTGAAAAGTGTTACACCAAGAGAACTGCTCAAAGAGATCTATAAGCTGCAAGACTGCAAATCACCAGGATATGACAAAATTGATGCCCCTCTACTAAAAAATCTCCCTAAAAAGGGAATACTTATGTTAGTGATCATTTTCAACGCATGCTTAAGGCTATCAGTCTTTCCAAGCCAATGGAAAATAGCCCAGGTTGTAATGGTACCGAAACCAGGTAAATCACCACAAGAAGTGTCGTCGTACAGGCCCATAAGTTTGCTGCCAATTGCTGGAAAATTGCTTGAAAAAATTATACTCAATAGAATGCGAGAACATCTAGACGAAATCATCCCAAAACACCAATTCGGCTTTAGGGAAGGTCATGGTACCATAGAACAAGTACACCGATTAGTTGACACTATAAACAGAGCTCTAGAAAATAAACAATACTGCTCCGCAATATTCCTGGACATAAGTCAAGCATTCGACAGGGTTTGGCATGAAGGACTACTCTTCAAGATAAAACAAGCCCTGCCCCATTCTTTCCTTCTGATCATTAAGTCTTACCTCGAAAAAAGATGCTTTGAAGTCAAATTCAATGCGGAACTCTCTGAAATGCAGGAGATCGGATCAGGAGTACCGCAAGGTAGCATCTTAGGGCCGGTTCTCTACTTAATATTTACTGCTGATCTACCGACTGTAGACAATACTACTACCACAGCTACATACGCTGACGATACAGCACTGCTCTCTGTACACGAGGACCCCGACACAGCATCAATTAACCTTCAAAGACATCTGACCTTAATTGAGGAATGGTTCAAGAAATGGCGCATCAGGGCTAATACAAGTAAATCTGTGCACGTAACCTACACCCTTAGAAGAAAAACGTGTCCACCGGTTCTACTCTACAACGAACAAGTACCCCAAGCGGAAGATGCAAAATACCTCGGAATACATCTGGATCGCCGCTTAACCTGGCGCAAACACATTTGGACTAAGCGAATACAACTCAACTGCAAAATCCGTAATATGGACTGGCTAATCGGACGCAAATCTCAACTCACAGACAACAGCAAAATGGTTGTTTACAAATCTATCATTAAACCAATTTGGACTTACGGCATTCAGCTATGGGGTACTGCAAGCCATAGTAACATTGAGATACTGGAAAGATTCCAAAACAAAACCATCCGAAGCATGTTAGGAATACCTCAGCATATAAGTAACAAATATATGTACATGGATATCAGACTGAGAACAGTGAAACAGGAAATAGAGTCCTACAGCAAAAACTATCAAGAAAGACTAGATAGACATAAAAATGAACTAGCCACTCAGCTGCACGGAATTGGCAGCCTAAAATTTTCCAGACTGAAAAGACACAGTGTGCAAGGTTTAGCGGAGAGATTCGCAGAGAGAGATTGAGAGGTGCCTCACTGGACACACCTTTCTGAATGCAACACCAAAACCGGATCTAATCAAACAGCAGATTGGATTATTGTTTTAATAAACAGATTGCCAAGAAGCAGGATAAAAAAAAAAAAAAAAAAAAAAAAAAAAAAAAAAAAAAAAAAAAAAAAAAAAAAAAAAAAAAAAAAAAAAAAAAAAAAAAAAAAAAAACCTAAACTTCCATAATTAAGTTTGACTGGGAATATCTACGATATCAAATATTAGCTTAAACCACACCAGTCTTTTGGTAATTTCCCTTCTCAAATGAATTTACTGGAACCCATAAATATGAATGGAACAAACAAAATGAATCCCAAACCAGAATAGAAGTTTTACACAAAATGAAAGTTTATGATAATGTACTTGCGGAAGAGGAATTTTAAATGCTTCTATGTAAGATGCAAACAGTAATTCTACATTAAATAGTTACAGTAGCTAGGAGGAGATGCCACCATTAAAAACTATAAAATGCCACGACAGGCGAGGCGCACATTTTCTCATTAGCCAGCCGGAGTAGTTTGCGGGATAAAGTAGGAACATCTGAGCACACGGGGCCCCATTCTCACATCCCTCGACATAATAATATCCACTCTCGAGTTATTTGTCTACATTAAAATTATAAAGCATTACATCTCCTGCTTCTTCGGCCTATTGCAAAATGCTGCTGGACGTAGGCCTCCCCCACACTCCTCCAAGACCTCGATTCTCACATTACTCGATATATGTCGACCCTCGAGTTATTTATCTAAATTCAATCATATTAAGCATTCAAATTCAAATACTTAAAGTAGCACTATGTACATATTGTATGTGCTCGGATATAGTTTCTCGACAGTAGTTAGCTATGATCGCAATAGTGGGTGAATACTGTTTATATAGTCCACATAAAATTAAATATCAAAACGCTATAATGGCGGAGTTATTATCAGCTGATATTTTCCATTGTGGGTAGGTATACTATCACCAGCACTCGATATTCTCTAAAGTGATGACGTTAAGTAGGTATGAAGATGTACCTATTGATTATTGAAGATACATACCTATTGTTTTAACTGTATACTAGTAAGCTATATGTATATATGGGATTCTAACCAGTATATTGTATTATGAAAGTGACATGGTGGTAACTACATCCCTAGATTGGGTAGGTCTCCGGCTATCCATTAAAAAATTAATTGACTTCCTATTATCCCATTATTTATGAAGAATATTACATTATTATGGTTTCTTTCAAAACTTATATTGCCGAGGAAGTCGTGGACCTCGTCCACATTTGGAAAACATTGGCTAAACTCGTTAATTAGACAGAAAAATAGTAAATTGAGAAATTACTTCGGCAAACGGAACAAAATCTAAAACTCCATAAAACAATTTGTCACAAACGAAACTATATTTTTACAGCACTGTGAAACTAATTGCGGTCAGCCTTTCTTGTAGGTTTAAATCCATTTGCTTTTCTGTACCATTTGTCCGCTATTTCTGGTATGCTAGTACATTTTCTGTAATAATGAGTTGGAAGAAAGACAAATGTGGTTTACAAAGACAAAATGGGGTTTATTAAAAATAAGCTGGACAACATAAGCTGCAATAATAAGCTCCTATAGCACCGTGCTTAATTTAGGATCACAAACAGCCTTTATGCATCGTGTTTGTTACTTGTACTGGATTGCTACTTGCATGAATTTAACGCTTGACTTAGCCGTTTGGTACGGGTAGATAAAAATATATAATAATAATAAGTGTGACAAAACTCTATGAATGTATGAAAATTGTGCTTAGATGAGATAAGGTCATAATGATAAATCGGTCTGAAGACAGATTCAACAGAATTTAACATTTGATTACGGGAATTAGACCAAAGTACACATTCCCAAAGAATGTGATGGGATGTTTGTTCTACGGGATAATAATTGTTGGCGGATGAACAGTCATAGTAAGGTATTCATTACCTACATTAGGTAAAAGCTATTTAAAAAAATCGACTACGTACCATGGATAACGTAGGGTAGAGCGGGGCTAGTTGAGCATAGGGGCAAGTTGGGCAATTGAAATATCTCGCAAACTATTCACCGTACGCATAGGCATCGTATGGCGAAAAGAAGGGGTCGTGGGAGCGGTAATCACCACGCGATAGCTAGTGGCGACTCGACGAGCGAGTAAAGCTTCCGCGCGTTTTGTTTATTTTGTGACCGAAAAGTAAAAACATCGTTTATCGCAAGTTTTCGTCTGTTTAAGTTAATTATTATCTGATTTGAATAAGGTAAGTGTTAATCTTTCAGAGAATTATTGTACTTGTGATATGTATTGAGGTTCTGGTTATAATTCTTACTAATTTTTTAATAATCTCGGTTTTGTTTTAAAATTCCGGGTTGGGGTTAGTTGAGCTATAGTTGCTCAACTTACCCCACGATTCAAACAACTAAAGTAATTAATGTTTTATGTTTTGTTAGACTTACAAGAGGAAGACTACAAGATATTCTTACACTACTGAAGACGATCGTACCCAAAGGCTGACCCTAGAAAAGCAGATAAAACTAACAGAAGAAAGAGTATATGCAAAATATGCAATACTAACTGCGTCACTCCCGAAAAGAACGCTTTAGAAGAGCAGCAAAGTAAAACCACAAAAATCGTTACTCCTAATACTCTAGTCAAGTGAGGAAAGTGATGATGATGATGATGATGATGATGATGATGATGGCTATCTGATTTATTGCGAAGGCTATGCTGAAAGTTTACTAGGAGAATGTTGGATCCAGTGTCAAGCTTGCAGAGAATGGGCACGTACAAAATGTGTTCCAGGAGCTGGTCTTACTTTCGTTTGTGTCAATTTCAACAGTAACAACGACGACGATTAAGTTGCTAAGATGTTTTTGATGTCTTGTAAGATGTTATTAATATATTTTTAAAGATATTTAAAATATTAAAGACTGAATCTAATGCTAAAGTTAATCTTAAGATACGTTATAGTTTTGTTGATTCTAGTTTTGGTTATTTTTTCAAAGAAAATTACTTTAAGTTTTGTTGTTCTGTCACTAAAAGACTATAAATAAAGAGCTGATTGTCAAACTTATATTTTACTTCATCTCTAGTCAAAATTGAAACCCTGGTTTGGTTAGACATTCTTAATGCTCAACTTGCCCCATACCCTTGCTCAACTTACCTCACCTATGGGGTACATTGAGCATACTTGACTTTCTTCATTTAAACTGCTGTAGCTCTTAAATTCGACTTGTTACAAAAAATTACTATATACACTTTTGCTAAGGGATAAATTACTAATCCACCAAGCCACATAACAACTCATTGAGACTTATCATTGAGGAGCTATATCCACTCAAGTGAAAATTTGCTCAACTAGCCCCGCCCTACCCTACCATGGATGACGTAGTTTTAACTATATAAAAATATCCACAAAAATTTAAGAAGTTTAATAAAATAAATCCCCAAGAAACATTTACATTTAATACCGTGAATGTAGAAGCTGAAAATAAGATAAAACAACTTCATGATAAATTCTAAAGACAGTAAACAACTAAAGGAAACGAAGAGAACGTTCCAAGCGAAACAGAAACTTGCGCTTCGGATCCTTTAGAACAAACATCTCCTGTCCTACTTATACAGGGTGTAAGCGACAGCCAGGCTGATATTAATATGATGATATCCAGATCATGATTCTGATGTGAAGACCACTGAAATTTTCGCAGGAAAATTACAAGATTCACAGACTTTTTTGGTACAAAAAGGTTTGGTAGTTAAACTACAAATTTTTTACCAATAACTAATAGATAATTTTAAAAAGTTGCGCTCACATAAGTTCAAACACCTAACTGATCAATCCTAGTGGAGAGTCACAAAAAATATCAAATAATAACCAATAACCCATTTAAATAATCACAGAATCGTCCGATACAATGGACGCAAAAAGTAAAGATTGCGTAAAATCAAATCAAAACTCTCTCCTTTGGGGTTGATCAGTTAATTGAACTTTTTTCAAAGCAACTTTTTTTGAAAATCATCCATTGGTTAAAATTTTATTTTTAAGACATCATTTAAGGCCTACTTGAATGACCCACAAACTTTTTTCCTGAAATAATGAAAAAAAAAGTCGGAAAATTTTGGAATTTTTCTCCGAAAATTTTCACTGGTTTTCATCTCAGAATCATAGTCTAAACTCACCATATCAATATTTGCCTGGCTGTCACAAACACCTGTATAGGTATATACATGGTGTTTTTTCGTTGCCACCCTTAACGAAGGGGTACTGTATAGATCAAATAAAGTAAGTTTATGCCAAAAAATGCTGGGAAACGATGTAATTTTTTTTTATTTTTTTTTTATTTTATTACTTGATCGGCGAAATTTATAGTGTCCAGTGTTTATGCTAGTTTTTTCATAAAGAGATATTAATTATTTCTCGAAAAAAATCTTGCTACGTGCGACTATGTGCATTTATGCGGAAAAACGCAGTCTATTTACTCAACTCTGAACCCTAATATCTTGGAAACTAGATACTTCCCAGGTATGCTTCCATGAAGAAAAATAATCATGATGATGAGGAAATTCCGTAGTTTTCGGGAACGTTGAAGACCTAAAATCACCCTGTATATTAGAGTGTATACAGAATTAGATGAATAGACTTGAAGGAAGGCGCATGCAAAATTCATAGTCACCAGGTGCAGCTTGGGAACAAAGTAGCTAAACGACTTAGCGAGTGCCTTTTAAATTTTAATTAAAACAACGCTAATTTCCACCAAGTTGCAAGGGCAAAGGTAATGAAACTATTTGTGAAGTTAGACAGTTGAGATAGGAAAAAAGTTGTTAATCTAAGTTTAGGGAGTTCATTACTCTCTTGTACACATCTTGTTTAGGTACCTTATTTGCTTATATCTCTAGGGATTAAGTGTTATTTGACTAGATGCTTAATAAAAAAAAAAACATTGAACAATTTGCATCTTATTCCGTTTATGTACAAGATTGGCATGGTTGGTAGTAAACTAACGATTAGATTACCCGTAGACTGATGTAAACGACGGCCGATTGGTGTAGTTGGTAGTGGCCCCGCCTGCGACGCCATAGGTCCTGGGTTCGAATCCCGGTAGGTGCAAACATTAATATGATGAATATCGATGTTTGTTTCCGAGTCATGGATGTTTCTATACTTATCTATGTATTGATATACCGTTGTTTAGTACCCACGACACAAGACCTTAGGGATCTTAATGTGGAACTAGGTCAATCTGTTGTGAAGTGTGTGAATATTTATTAATTTGAACATTAATATGATGAATATACAGATTGTAGTCCATGTCCTTCTCCATACTGTCAATTATATTTGTATTCTAAATGGTGATTGCTTAAGTAAATAACGCGAGAAGAGGTAACTAACAAACAAATAAACAAACTTACTTTCGTATTTATAACATTATAGCTAAGACTAACAGTAGGGATAGTAAGCATTTCTAAGACAGAAATATTTTTTTTGTAAATCTTTTCATATAGTTTTATCAAAAACCAATAGTCTAAAGACAAAGCAAAATCGTTTAAAACTCTTCAAAGCCGACGAATTTGAAACAGCAGCTGCGGAATTGCTTGTCGCAAGTGATAAATAAGCCAATACCAGTACTGAGAAGCTAGATACTCCAGCTCTACTTTAAAACGCTGAGCGGTTCAGCTCATACATAGTAAAGCAGGCGATATTGGCTCTCGGCAAACAGACTATCACTCAACAATGTGTGACTGTTTTCTTTAAAGATGGGAAAACGGTCAGGTCAGCAATGCGCCAAAAGATATTAGGCAATGAATTTTTGTAGGTTTTAACGGCATGTTTGTCCTGTTCAAAATGAAGTTCCTGGTAAATCGATATTAGCTTTTATAAGATAAAATGTAAAAACAAGAGTAAGCAAATAGTACTGCACATTCAATTTGTATGACAGAAATATAATTTTGTTTCATGATAATAATTAACGAATGACAAAGAAAGTCGAAATTTGCTGTTTTTTTTTTCGGTATAAATAGTAGAATATATCATTTTCAACTACCTGTGTACCAATTTTTTTTTAAATCTGTCTAGTAGTTTTGGCGTGAAGAAGTAACAAACAAACTTTCGCATTTATAATATTAGTTGGGATATCTACATAAAAGTATTGTCCTTATTTTCAAGATAGTATTTTCATACTAGCACTAAAATAGCTTTTCGAGACCACGTCGCCTTACAATATAACTCCTTTCCAAAACATCTCACCCAAAAACAAACAAAGCATTCTAGCCCATGACTACCAAGACAGCATAAGCGCAACGTCGTAGATTATAAATTTCGTTATCACTATCTGACCTAGTTAGTTGATAGAATACTCAAGCCAGCAGATGCGACGCTCCGTAATGTCTCAAACGTCTATTATGCATATGCACCAGTTTACAGGCCGCTATATAAATGACATATGTCAAACATTGAGGTCATACACGTCCCTGAGGACCCCGTTGTGAACGATGACAAACATGTACTCGGGGATTGATAAACTATTGGTAGTTGCGAGGTAATTGGGTTTAGGACTTTGGTGTCTGAGTTTATAGAGCGGTATAATAGCTTTTCCTCAGCCAGACGACGTTGTTAATAGTTAATGAGTGAGTCCACTCATACTCTCTGCTGTTGAATTATGGCTTGTAATGGAAAATGAGTTTTAGATGGTAAGTTTAAGGAAATACGAAGTTAATAATAATTAGAAGTAAAGAAGAATATAATCATAAGTTTTCATGAGGTTCTTACTAGAATACATCAGCTGCATCTCTTCCCAGTGCATTTGTCTCCGTTATGCTAATCGTGGCTATGTGATCTCCTTTAAAATCTTGCAGTCCTGGCTGCCCCATTCTGGGAACACAGCCCTGTAATAAAGTTTGACGCTCACGATATTTCAACATAGTTATTATCCAAATCATTAGGTTATATTTATCACTAATCGTTGACCAAAGCATCTATTACACTCTATTTCTTCTTCTTCAGCCTATTGCAGTCCACTGCTAGACGTAGACCTCCCCCAGGGCACGCCACAAGACTACTGCTACAGGGGGGTTTTGCCCATAGTCACCACGCTGGGCAGGCGGGTTGGTAACCGCAGTGTGATTTTCGGACTATATTGTCAGTACACTCTATCATCGAAAAATAACTAAAAATACTGCCTTCTCTCAACTCTCTTAAGGGCAAAGTAAAAAGTTCATATTTATATTTAATAACCCTGATCGTCTAATTTATGGATTACTAATTTATGGTACCTAATAAATAATATATATTGTCACCACAATCCAATGATACCCTATGGCAATATAACAAAAGCTTCTAACCTAGCAGCTAATTAGTTTTGAATGTGGTTTTGGTACGCTGAATAGTGAAACAGATTACGCAATAGTATTGTTAACCGACTTGAAAAAACTGAGGTTTTATTCTCGACTGATTTGGTCTCTACAACTTGCTTGATTTCCTACTAGATATTACACTAGTCGTAGATAAAGATGGTGGAGAAAGCGGATTCTTAAATGGAGACCACGCCTCGGCAAGCGTAGCATTGGATGCCCTCCGGCCAGATGGCCCGGAGACCAGAATAGGGCCACTGGTAGTAACTGGATGGCAAAAACGGGAGATGCAGCTTTGTGGCGTGCTCTGGGGGTTGCTTACGTCCAGCAGTGGACTGTAAAAGGCTGATATAATATACGATATATAATCAACACTCGCCAACTTATCGGTTTCGAAGTTGAATAGAGCTGTGGGGTTTGGGCCCGGAATTAACTTCGCTCGTTACTTCAGCGTCTCCAATGCATTTGTCACGGCTAATTTATCCCGGAAAGGGTCTGATCGATTGATGGGGGGCTTACCTGACGATACCTTTAATCGAAGCGTGGGATGCGAATGTTTTGGACCCTTTTGATTTTCATTTGAGTATTAGTAGTAGCCATTTTACGATAATTATTTGAGAAAAGATATAAACATAGAGACATGGCATATTAACTTGACGTCTTGAATACTGACTGATAAAATAAAATAAAAAAACATATAAGGCTTGTAAACATTATTAAAATTGGAGTTTAAACCTGGTTTAAACGCGTGGCATGCTGGGTCACCAGATCGGCGCCAATCTGGTCGTCGAATGGTGTTGATAATAAACATACAAGCAGACAGACAGGTATGTTACGAGTACATACAGATACGGTCGTGTTCCCAAAATGGGGTAGCCAGACGTACAGGATCACGAAGGAGATCCTTACAGCCACGTTTAGGATAGCTATATGTTATATAGAAGGTTGTAGATGAAAGCCTGCCTGCATGTATATATAAATGTATTGATATATTAAGTAGAGATAATATTATAGTAATGCTGGTAAGCCACTCTATGTAAATTTAAGTACGAGTGTATCAGCGTCCACAAAAGAATACTTACCCACATTTTAAACATTTCAAATATTAAAGAATGCCACTATGGAATATATCGTTAAACACCGGCTTCAATAGAATATTGTTAGACATTACAAATATCGGGTTTCGTCTTTGAAGGTTTTCTAAGGGCTTCCTTTTTCCAGGAAGTCTTTGAAATACAACAAAAGGAATGTATCAGTGGCGGAGACCGTTTTCATTTGATTATCTTTTTTTCAGTACATAATACCCTCAGATAACATCTGTGGGGACACCTTTAGGGGATTTATATACAACTAGAGTTGTACCCTGCGACTCTGTTCGCGTGGACAACAGAACATTTTTTGTAGTTGCTCCTACAAAATAATATATTTGTTTTGGAAAATAAATACCTATTCTAATTATTTCCACCTGAAAGTGGGACTATAATTATAGTAGATACTTAATCGCATTATATTTCATGGCTTATTGAATGCCGATTTTCAATGGCGTTGTCGTTTCCAAACATTTTATTTTATTTATACTTACTTCGGGAGTTAAATATTTATAGCCGGTTTATATATATATATTTTTCATTCCGTCAATTTTATCAATGTTCTTTATAGTTGATTGCTATTATTTTCTATACATTCGTGTACGACCCCTTGCTATAACATTGGACAACTAATATATTTTATCGCTTTTTATACATCAGAAGAGAAAACAAGTGTGAGAAGCGCACGCACACGATCGCGGTTTTCGTTTTCGCTGTCGCACTGCTTCCGCTCCGTTGCTGCAAATAGGTACCTTACAAATAATGCCGATAAACTGCTGAGCAGTTTGGCAGTGTATATAGATTATAAGAGTGTGTAATGTATATGGAATAAATAACTCATGATTAATCCGAAGATAAGGGTTGGTGCGAATGGGGCTAAGACTGATTCATATTCAAGGATACGGCAATCTAACTCAGTCTGTCTGTACGAGTATATACTACGTCATAACTTAGCTGCTACAGCGATTTCTCATTCACAATTTAGGAATATAATTACCGAGGATGTAATCTATAAGGTTATGTTGCGCTGTAAAAGGTAAAGAGTATATGTGGATAAGCTAGAGTGATGAATATATTTCCGTTCTAATTTTGAGAAATACTTTTTTTTAGTGTTCTGTTCAAGAAACATACTTAGGTACATGTCACATTTTGACTTTCTATACCCAATGTAGTTATCATCATCATTTACAGCCCTGAGAAGTCCACTGTTGGACATAGGCCTCCCCCAACAACCTCCACTCCGACCGGTCGGAAGCCGCCTGCATCCAACCGACGCCCGCGACCTTGACCAGGTCGTCCGCCCATCTCGCAGGTGGCCTTCCCACGCTGCGCTTGCCGATACGTGGTATCCACTCTAGAACTTTTCGACCCCATCGGCCATCAGTTCTTCGAGCTATGTGCCCTGGCCATTGCCACTTCAGCTTGCTTGACCGTTGAGCTATGTCGGTGATCTTTGTACGTCTGCGGATCTCCTCATTTCTAATTCGATCACGTAAAGACATCCCAAGCATAACTCTCTCCATCGCTCGCTGTGCGATCCTGAGCTTCTTAATGAGGCACTTATAGTTAGAGACCACTGTAGTTATACTTATTATCTATCGTGCGAGGCGTGCGAACGCCCTGGGGGGCAATTCTTGAAAAATATTGAACTAAAAACGCAACAACGAACTGTTAACGAAACGCGGTGCAAAGCAATATATACTTACCGCTTGAGCAATAAGGTATATTTTAGCACGCATCGGTCGCGAGTATGACAGAATAAAAACAAATATCTGTCTCGTGCTGAAATGTGTCTAATTACGTCATCATAAAATAATCATTGCTTTGTTCTGAGCATCTACAACGGTTCCGTTTCGGCTTCGTTCCAACTCGAGACTTTTCGAGAATTGGCCCCCCTGGCCGGTCTCACTCACCGATTCGCATCTTAACCACTCTAATTTTATTAAAAGTGTATAATTATGTTAATCTATTGCATGGATTTTATACATGTTATAAAACCAAATACTAAGCCTTACATAATGTCGATCATAGTGTTTTTGTTTCTTAAATGTACCTGCTAGCTAATGCACAGTAATGTTTAATTTTTTTTTCTGATGTATGTTTTATAAAGACTAGTGATTAGCCTGCAAAAAACAATGATTTCCGATAATGTTCCGTTAACTTGTGGATATAGTGTACATTTTTGGAAATAGAGACATTTTTAAAGTAAGTAAGTAATGTAGTTATTATAGCTGTGCGTTGGTTATACGTTATTGTAGTCAGTTATGGAAGAGTTTTATATAATTAATAAAATAAAAAATGGTTTATTTGGGCATTTTACATTACATAGTTTGCACTCTAGCCCCACCCTAGGATGCCTTGTGTCGTGGGAACTAGTGACTTCTAACTAACGAATTATGTTGATAATAGACGAATTAACAACTTCTGGCGTTGGGTTCACCATCTAACCTGTGATTGTTACTCTAATCAGATACTTTGCTAGGCGAACGTGAGAGATATTTGTTTGTCAAGCCGTGAAATAGGGTTTGTGTTGCATATTTCCATACAACTTATGCCACAGAGTATCCTAGGTGAACCAATGTAGTTTTACAGTAACTTATCTAATACAGCAAGACACAGTTTAGCAATAGCAGCTCCCAGTAGACAAGCTCCATACAAATTGTATCCGAACAAGACCCTCGCTAAGCGAGTTGAGATCGATACCTGTTAACATATTTGCATGTTGGATAACTTCACGGACTAAAGACGGGTGATATAACACTGCGATTTGGCTGGAGTTTCGATAATGTTAAGCTATGTGCACCAGAAATAACCTCATTTATTTAAAGAAAAAAAAACCAACTGCGTAAAAAATTTGACCCAGTGTCACTATCACGACTATCTAATGACACCTCTCAGGCTCAAATGCGATAAGCTGTTTAGGCTCTACAGCATGTCAAAGAAATATATATACATACATACAGTCTAAATATAACCCTTCTTCTGGTGCAGTCGGGTCAATATAGACCAATCTACTATTAAATGTATGAATAAGCTTATTCTGTGAATTATAGAAAATTATTTTTTGATTGGGCTAAGCCCATGTTCTACAATCTACCTTTACATAATTAATGCATTGGTATTATATAGGTAAATACATTGGATTGTTTGAAAAATTAAATTCAAAATAGTTTGAAACAAAATCGTACATTAGATGGGTATTTTTTGGGGTATATTTATAATCTTAGTTAGCATCTCAAGCAATGGCGTCCTAGGACTGCGGTATGCAATTGGTGGCATTCAAGGGTTTGAAGGAACATTTCACATATAGGCACTATATATATATATGATTTTGCTAAGTACGGCTGCTACATGACGGTACCGCTATCCTAGGAAATCATGGCTTAAGCGCATGACCATTATTTATTACACTTTTCACTTAAGAACGTCACGATAATCGAATAACTACCTACTTATTCCTCGACGTTTTCAAGCTCGTATTATCCGATACTCAAATTGAATACTAAACTAGAGGAGCATGCATCATTGAACAGCGCACTTTGAGCACAGAACGAGTAAATATTGAACAAGCTTCAATCCCCGAAGGTTCAGAAGTTGCTAATTCAAGAAAACTGCATGTACAGGCATCCCAATGGTGTACTTTAATATGCTCGTCTTATTGCAGTGAAACTTGGTAATGCATGCTCTTTATGTGTAACTTATGCAGGGGTGTAATGTACAGTGTGGACTTTGGGGAAGATGGGGTCTTAACTTGTATTTTAATAGTACTTAATAATCGTAATAGTAATAATAGAGTAACAACAAATTTCAGTATATAAGAAAGAAAACAACTCTATTGAAATAACAAGCCCCTTTTAAACGAATTATCATATTAGATAATATGAAAAGCTGCTTCTCTTCCCGGGCATACTGTACAAGTCAGTAGAGCGACAAGAGAGTTTTGGTGTTTTGTAGGCGATGGGCTGAACACCTGTCACTACTAACCAAACTTGTACATCTCAACTATACCCTCAAAATTTGGTCAGAAGTGGCACCATGTGGTCCTATCGGCCCTTGGTGCTCTGCCTACCCCGTAAGGGATACAGGCGTGATCGTATGTATGTATGTATAATATGAAAAGGGTCATCTCGCTACCACGATTGATTCAATCCTGCTGAAATTGCCTAACAGTATTAACATACAGGATCGTAATTGTAATAAGACGTGTGTCTTTCAGTCGGGAAGCGTGAGTTCAATTTCAATCACTGATTTTATTTCATGCATGGATTTTTCAAAAAAATATCACTTTCAGGCAGGTAGCCGGCCGTAATAAAAAAAAGAAATGCCAAAACATTGGCTATGTGAGTTTCGAAAAAAAACATATTGCGCCGACGCCATAAGGGCCGAATGATGATGGTATGAAATCGTAATTCAAAATCTATTTTTAACCCCCGACTCTTATACGACAGGGTGTTATAAGTTTGACGTCTCTCTCTCTCTCTCTCTCTCTGTGTGTGTGTGTGTGTGTGGCATTGTAACTCCCAAACAGATGATCCGATTTTAATATCTTTCTTTATTCACGATTCTAAAGCTATGCCAAAAAGTGTTGGCAGAACTAAACGATACCTATATAAGATAGTGCCTATTAAACATTTCCTATTATACCGTGAAGCTAAGAATATTCGTACCGAGTCACGAAAAGCATAAAGATACAATAGTGGGAATATTAAAGTGATTTATAGTAGAACTAAAGTCTTTGAAGTATTAGTTTAATAAAATATTGTAGACACTGCAGAGCTGTTTTATGGCTATGATTTTTATTTTTGTTTTATGAAATTTAATCAGTTTGTGTGGATTTAAAATTTAAATATACTCTTCAAATGGAGGAGGATGGGGAGAAGTAGCACATGAACTTTAACTGAAAGACCATCGGGAAATGTATGTGTAAATTCTAAAAAAAAATCATAAAAAGAAAGTCCTTTTTCCTCATTTTCCTTTGATCTTATTTATTTGTCTATATGAACGTAAAGCCGTATGTAGTAGTCTACAGGACGTATTTATAATACAAATACAACATGGCTGTATTAATAAGAAAGGACAAAGGATTTTCTGAAATTCTCACAGTACTCTAAATATTTTTTTTTTTTGCAATTTTACTTGCATGGACGAAGTTGTCATCGTTTACTAGTAAATAAAATTGCCTAATATAGGTTAGTTTGGTATCTCCTCCCCGATGGTTGCCCATCTTCTCTGGGCGGGGGGGCTTAGTAACCGTGGACTGGTCACCCACGGTGAAGCTAAGAGGCAACCAGGGCCGGCCTGTTTGGGCCGCGGGCGCTCCCAGCGGGCTGAACAAGTCCGCTGCGAACGCGCGTGGAGGTGGGACCGCAGAAGAAGAGGAGTGCCGGTATTACGGTGCGCCATTCTCCCTATCTTCTGCGGCCGTGGAGGGATCGCAGGAGGAGAGGCGTGTTGGTATTACGGTGCGCCACTCTCCCTACCCCCTGCGAGCTGGCGGGACCGTTTCGTCGAAACGGCACTGGTGGGGCCGCAGAGGAAGAAGCATGTCGGTATTGCGGTGCGCCGCTTGCCCTATCCATTGCAGCCGAGATTTGGTCGGTGGCAGACCCACAGACCTTATCTGCCACCGGATACCAGTTATCTGGTATCCATGGCCTCCCAGTAGCAGACTCGGGGGGAGTCTGCTACAGTACTAGTGGAGGCCGAGGAGGGAAGTGCACCTTACCATCTGGTGCGCCCATCGTGGAGGGCCTTCGGGCTTTCGCGATGGAGCCGCTTGCGGGCGGTTGCCGCCGGCGGGGTCGCGGATGTGTGCGAAAGCGTTCCCGTAACCCCGCCACAAGGCGGCGAGGAGGAAGATGGGGGGTTTTTAGTGGGTATACCGTGGGTCTCATTAGCCTATACGGGAGTCTCACATAACCACTCGGGTACCCCTGCGCCCGGGTGGTATGCGTAATGCATTTCCCCCCCCCCCCCCGAAACAAAAAAAAAGGTTATTTTGGTATCTAATTCAAAAATTCGGACAACATTTTGCTGAATGACCGCTTCACCACGTTTCGCTTCTGCGGTCAAAACTAAATTGTTCTTTGTTAGGAAAGTATGGTTCGTTTCACGGTGTCCTGTTTTAATCCTGGAATTAAGGTTAATAGTCAAATTTACGACTGAACCGGGAAAAGTTGATAGTTTTGTTTGTGAATACGAATTATATTTAATTCGCTCTTTACCCTCTTTTATTATTACTTTATTATTATGAAAGTGAAAGCAACCTGCCAACTTCGCAGTAGAAAGAAGCTGGTCAAATTTTAATGTTATATCTGATTCTAATCTGCATCCTGATCCTTTATTGATATTATCGTTATCTGTTGCTGTCTCTTTCTGCTGCTTATCCTATCATATTTGTGTCTTTGTTCTGAGTGTGTAATATCATTTTTTTTCTATCCTATTATTCACTAAATTCTATCTTCTATACCATATAATAACTCGTCCTGAATAGTGGCGCATACTCGTACACACAGTTACATGTAAATAAATAAAGGAGGTTTATTGTCACTTTTATTAGGGAAAGAAAAATTCAGCTCCCGCTACACGGCTGGTTGTAAACAAATAAATGTCACTGTGCGGGGAAGAACCCGAAATGTTCGTAAAACAAATACCTACGGTCGATGCCTCGAGCGCATTCGTGGAAGGAAACGTGATGAATTTTAAAATTGGAACTGAGGTGTCTTTATTTTGAGTTTGGAGTGAACTCTCTGAGATGCGTAGTCTTTGTAAGTATAGAGAGTGCACAGAAGGTCTTAGTAACAAAAATTATTATTAGTAATTTAGAAAATTTTGTAGTACTAGTACGAAGTCCAGGAGGAGAGAGATGCCTCGAAATATTAGTCAAACGGTTTTTATAATTGTTGTAGTGCTCTCGCGACGGGGCGGTTGGTTGGCAACAGACAGCTCGTTGTATGTTCCGATACGGAACAAATTCTTTGCAATCTTGATCGATATCGTCCTTATTTACGGAGTAGTCAGTACAGAGGATCCAATGTAAATTTAAAACTTTCGAATCATTAGATGGCTATAAACTTTAGAACCCGCGATCAGAATTTCACATAGGGCTAATTTTTCAAATGGTCAAAGGTCTATTTGAAGGATAAAGTTGATGTTGCCTTAAATAGTTACATATATAGGCTATAAAGTTAAAGTGTGTAAAGTCACAGGCAGACGCTAGTATAAGAAAAGCCGGCCCAATCAACCTCTGAACCAAGAAAGATTAAACTTCCAATCGGCGTTCAACGCGTGAAAAACTACAGAGAAAATGGAACGAAAACACTGCAACCTGCATGTATGCACAAGAATATTGCATTCCCTATAACCGTATGTTCTATTGAATAAAGTCCAAATTGAGTCGTACTTGAACCTTATGTACGTTGGTCCAGACGTGGTCTGGTATACAATTCAGTATTGGTGGAAAGTCGGTATTGTTTCAACCAAATCGCTAGTAAACATCGTATTGTATTGGTCATACGTCGCTTTGAAGCATATTGGTAGGTATTGCTATAGTGTAAGAATAAAAGTAGAGTATCCGTGCATAGCCTGTGCTGATGGAGGGTTCACTAGAATACGGAGTAACTGTTTCTTTACTTGTGGTAAGAGTTAAATAAGTAATAATTCAATTATCACTACTGGAAACTTGTTCTATGTTTAGAAGTTCCCTGGGCGTTCTCAAACATATTTAGAAAATTTAATTTTATAAATTACGATAGAGCCTTTGTCTAGATTTAGGAAAATATCATTTAAAGGATATATGCACGTATAGGAATATATGAACAGGCTACCCTATGGCTGGATTACCGTCAATCAGTAGAAACTATATACATGGGTTGATTCTTCTCAAATTCCTGGTAGAAATACAAGAAAATTTTGCAAATCAAGATGCTTACGCTATGGACACAAAATAACGAAGCGATACTGGCGCTCTATACTATGGAGCCTATCTATACTCTATGGTGACATGTTATACAATTTGTATTACACAACAGTATTGGTCACTTCCATTTGGGGGAATGTTCATAAGTTTTACAAAAGCTCTATACTTTACGACGCCGCGCCGAAGTTGAAATAATAATATTAAGGCGATGATCTTTCTGGCTGTCTTTATTGCCATCTATAAAATTGGAAACGTCCATATTCTGAAATTCCAATATTTTCTATGCCGTTAAGCTGGTGAAATATATTATCTTAGGTTGCTAGAAACTATCTATTATCACTTTTACAAATAGGTAAGGTGACTTAAGAAATATAAGGCGATGACTTATTTACGTGAAGTAAACTTATGTAAATCTTAACCAGAGAATGATCCATTCTCCGTAGTTAATAAGAATATTTACATAATTTTTTATATTATTTGTAAATGTTGATGATGATCTCCGACCGTATTTCGGTCAAGGCGACCAATCTCTACGGAGATTAACCAGGTACGCAGGAGATATTATAGTGCACAAGTGTGTGCGCAAACACAGATGCACTCTCTATTCCGTTACTCTCATAGTCCGATGGAACGGAAAGCCGACACGACCGGAGAGAGATCAGGCACAGGACCAACAGTTTTACGTGCTTTCCGAGGCAGGAGCTAAGTGACAATTTTGTAATTAATGTTTGTAAATAATACTAACACGTATATAGGTATAGACAGTAGTTCCTATACGACTAAGTCACAGAATAGAGAAGTTCCAATGCGTTTAAAAATAATAACTTCAAAATTCAATTTTCTATCACTTCACTGAGTTTCCCGCAAAAGTCCCCTCGTGTGCCGCAAAACTATAAATTGCAATACGCTAACACTGGAACTTAGCTTTCATTTTGAACTTTATTTATTTATCAGCAGGTTTCTATTTCAATTGGGTCCCGGACGGCTTAGTTAAATGAGTTCTGGCCAAGTGTCAATCGTTGCAAAGTTAAATAGATTTTGTAAGCTGAGTGAAAACATGATAGGACTATGCAGCCACTTAATGTTGTAGGGATATATAATTGTTTCATTTTAGAACTATATAATTAAATTGGCTAATAGGGTTTTTATGCTTAAGGCTCTGAGAAATACCTACCAGGGGTAGTCCTCGATTACATTACTATTCGTCAAAAAGTGGATGCTTGTCCTACAGAACACTAGAGCTCTATGTACTCATGCTAATGCCGTTCATTCAATTTAAAAACAAGGATATCGAGCTGTAAGAAGAGATAATTCAAATATCTATTAAAGAAACCGATATCATTTCATTGATAAACCGTTCATATTAACAAACGAAATCACAGGATTGTGTCATTACGATATTTATCGGCTCGTATAAATAACATTTTACTGACAAAATATAATAATATAATCAACGTTCCATAAAATAACCACACTATCCATAATAAACCACCGCTAAATTACAACTATATATAACTATAACAAAGTTATGTAAACCTCGAATACCAATTTAAATTAGAGGATATAAAGGTACATATTTTGGGATAATCTTACCTATTTCTATGTAAACTATTTCGGTTGGTACGTGAACGTTTTGTAAATTAAAGTAGTTAAAACTAATCGCGGAAGCGTGAGCTCAATGTCGAGTGGTAGTGTAATTGGTTAAGTTTAACTGCAGATATGTGAACGGATTAGTTTTGCAAACGCGAGCTTTTTAGAACTTGCCTAGGCGCAGCCGACTCTTAGAGATATCTACTGGATCACTTGTGGCAATTGTTAAATTGAGGGGAATATGATGATTGTTGAGATTGTTGATTTGTTGATTGATTGATGAGACACGAAATCTTATCTTTAATCAATCAATAAATCTAATTAATATGGAGAAATTTCTAAGCAACTCATGTCTCATAATCTAGTAATGAATTTTAGTCTCAATTTGTATTCTAGGTGTGGTAGATCTCTAAAGTGGTCTGTTGTCACACAAATACCCTTTTTGTTACTAATATAAGGACGACGACAAAGCCGAGAGCTGTGCGGGTCCCTCGATGAAGTACATATTCGTTTCCGTGTAATTACTTCAGATTATAGCCATGTCTACCAATTTATAGGTACATATTATTATACATAAACAGTATTACAGAAATACTTTAAAGACTAAAACTAAAAACTACTACAGTTAGCAATACTCACAACGTCGATGAGCTGACTAAGCCGTAGACCCATTTTGACGGTCAGCCGATCGGAATTGTTTCCTACTGGCCGAATGAGGCGGTTGTAGTTTGACAGGAGGTCGTCATACAGCCGCTTGGCCTCCGGGTTGGCGTCGATCAAGCGGCCCCACACGCACAGCAATCCGACCACAAGCGCCAACACCATCTTAGGCTAACACCACCCCTGTGGACAAATGGATTACAATTATTTACATACATCTCTCTATATATTTGGAAATGAGGACGAAGAATTGTGACGAAGATTGAGAAGTATATGTTCGTTAAGGTTAATAATACAAGTAAGATATTATCCGTGTTATTACAAATAAAATTAAACATTTTTTAAGCTAAACATGCCCTAAATTTGGCAGATATGCCATACATTTTGCTGTGAAATGTCATATTTAAATCGAGTCTATCTTTAGGTGCTCTTTTGTAATAACACCGTATATCTAATTAATAAATAGAGAATTCCAATAATCTACTATAAAAAGTAACTAATTCAACGCCGTGGCAAAACTGCTGAAGCTAGAAACCTGATATTTGGATCGTGGTGTCTGTGGCTTTCTTTTGTGACGTATATGTCAAAAAAAAGGATTTCTCGAAATTTCCACTGGAATGGGAATAACAGGAATTATAAAGTTTACGCGAACGAGTCGTGAGTGGCCGCTAGTATTGATGTAAGATTTCACTGATTTATAGTCACAAAAATTGCGAATCTTCATAATATAGCTGAGTCTGATAATAAATACACCTTAGCTAAAGGCAGGGCCGAGTAATATTAATGATAACATAAAACTGAAAATTTCTCTAGTAAAACATGTTCCCAAATTATAATACCTTTCATTCGTTTATATTACAAACTTGGTGCTCGGAAAAATACGGGGAAGCTACTTACATGGAATATGAAACGTGGATTAATTCGGGGAATATACGAAAAAGATTAAGGTGCGCAAATAATGTTTGGTTTCTTAAGACAGTGTTTCAAAGCTTGTTGGATTTTGTGAGATTACTACTTGTACTATTTATGTGACAACTTTCTACTGTTTTTTTTTTTTGTAGTTTTAAATATTTTTTAATTCGCATTTCGTATTGACTCAGGAACGCAGGGGCGTGCTGCCAGGTGATGAGCTAGCAATTGCCACTAGCATGACCATGCATCGTGGATATCGTATCGCACGATATCGTAACGTCTCTATACAAAATTCAACATGGCGGCTATATGTATCGTATTTTGACAGGCTAAATGTCGATAAATCGTATTTCGCAGGTCATGCTACTTATGCAGATCTCTTACATCTGGCCCCACTATGCTTAGCGTGGCTGTAGGATATCCTCGCTGTAAGAGATCCTGTAGTAGATCTGACGATTCGTTTTTTGCCTATTCAGGATTGGGACCCTAAAAATCTACAGATAGATACAGTAAAAAGCTACTTATCACACTGGCTGCGGCTTATTTAAGTAGCTTCATAATTTTTCATCATTTACAGCCCCGAGAAGTCCACTGTTGGACATAGGCCTCCCCCAACAACCTCCACTCCGACCGGTCGGAAGCAGCCTGCATCCAACCGACGCCCGACATGATCATTCGACCTGATCTTCGTCTTGTCTATGTTCATCTTCAGGCCCACCTGTTGGGAGACTCGATTGAGGCCATCGAGCATTGTGCATAGATCCTTCAGCGATTTGTCCATGATCACGATGTCGTCTGCGAACCGAAGGTGAGTGATGTATTCACCATTGATATTGATGCCGAATCCTTTCCATTCGGGAATCTTAAAGGCGTCTTCCACTGCATTGCTTCGGAGAAATAACATCTCCTTGTCTCACTCCCCTATGCAAGGAAATCGGCTCAGTGCTCTGCTCCTGTACTCGTACCGACATGGTGGCGTTGCTTTATAAACACTTCAGCATTTCGATATATCGATGGTCAATATGGCACCGCTGGAGAGACTGCAGCACTGCCCATGTCTCGATCGAATCAAAGGCCTTCTCATAGTTTACGAACGCTAGGCATAGTGGCCGATTATACTCTTCCGTTTTTTGTATAATCTGCGTAGCGTGTGGATATGGTCTATGGTACTAAACCCTTTTCGGAAACCGGCCTGTTCGAGAGGCTGGAAGTCATCAAACCTGCGAGCAAGACGATTCGTGATTACCCTTGAAAACAACTTGTAGACATGGCTTAGAAGCGAGATGGGTCTATAGTTCTTCAGCAAGGCTTTATCGCCTTTATTAAAACCTTATAAAACCACATTGCAACCTAGCTAAAAAATCTCTCCAATGAGGTCGCCAGATTATAAATTTTCCCCGTATCAACCAGAGTCTTTCTTTAGTTTTTCTTATCTTTCATTCGGATTGATTTATATGGGAAAATACGTTTTATCCGGGTTTATCTTGTAATTAGGTCGGACTGGATCGTAATCCGGTCGAATGTAGGGAGTTGACCGCTTTAGTTTTTTCTTCTCTGAGATAAAAGAATAAACGCAACTGTATATTTTTAAGTGTATTTTTTTTATCTTCTAAGAATCCCGCTTCTTTCCCTTGTCTTTTCGTTACGTTTTGCAGTCCGATTTCGAATTAGAAGTAATAAAACTTTTTTGTGTGCAGTTACACAGATTTTTATATTGTCATACATTGTGAGCAACCAGCACCATCGTTCAAAGAAGTTATTTATTTTGTGGTAAGTATATCTGTGTCTGGTCGCGTGGTGCCGGCAGAGTAGAATTCGTACCACCCCATGTCTGCCCGTGGGTACCGTACGAGGCGATTAAGGGTTTCCGGGAGGTGGGCAGCAGCGCCTCCCGTGTTGACAACATAGTCCAAAATACAAACTGCGGTCACCAATCCGCTTGCCTAGCGTGGTGACTATGGGCAAATACCTCCCATGGCAGTAGCCTTGTGGCGTGCCCTGGGGGAGGCCTACGTCCAGCAGTGGACTGCAATAGGCTGATGATGATGATGATGATATCTGTATCGTTGGTATCATTTCACATTAATGTACCAATACATATAAACTTCATTTGTCCGAGACATATCCTCCAATAGCGTTAAACTGGATCATGGACCGATTTTTACGATGACGGATTTCTGACCGGTAATTATGAACTGAATAATCATGAGCTTTTGACAGCATGCCTATGTCCATTGTAAACGCGGGATCTACACTACTTATAGTGGCTTTTATTTGTATAATGAAAACAATCGGCTATGATAATAAGTAGGCCCCCATGAAATACCTAGATCCGCCATAAACAGTGTACGTTAAACAAAATCTCTAGAATATTAAAAAAATCAACTCATCAACAGGCTCAAAAAATAAAACAGAAACACAAAACATGCCAAGTTGAACTTTACTGTCAATAAAATAAGATTTGTTTGCTATTAATAAATTCCCCGGCGAGTTAGTGACGATAGGCATTCTAACGGCAATAAATTTAGAGTTCGTTTTCGAGCGGCACGATACTGTGGAGAAGAGATTAGATTGCTCAGATCCTGATTTTAAAGTCCCTGATTTATTTTTACGAGATGAACTAGAACGCCATGACATGAAAAGTAATTTCAGCTGAATTTTGCTCGTTCAGGATAAGCCACCCTCGCGGCGGTTGCGTATTGGATTGGCTTATGTACGGGAAGATTAAGAAATTGCTCCTGTCAAAATCTTGATGGAAAATAGACTGTAGTTATAGCCACACTTATTATCTTATAAAGCGCCTTTTCATAGAGAAATAAGATGTAGACATAGAGTGCTAATGTCATACTGTTTCGATGCACCATTAGACTTTTCGGTGCCTCGCAATTCCAGTCCTTGACATTTAGATTCTATTAGTGTAATGTATAGTAATGTACCACATTACTAATGCATTGTAACGCATAGTAATACAATCTAAGTGTCAAAGACTGAAATTGTGAGGCACCGAAAAGTCTAATAGTGCATCGAAACTGTTAGTATGACATTAGCACTCTATGACATCTTATTCCTCTATGGCCTTGTAAAACCAGTGTTGATGAGGGGCTTTACTAGAATACATCAGCTGTATCTCTTTCCGAGCATGTCGTAAGAGTCGACTAAGGAACTCGGGCATTCTCTGAGGTGATAAGCTAGCAACTTATCCCTGTTCCCACAATGCTATCATAGGTGTGAGATTTTCTTTATGATCCTGCAGTTTAAATCCAATACTCAATGTACTATTTAAAAAATCGCAATATTTACATACTACCTATACATAGACTACAAAAATTATTAACTATAAGGTCAACTTTTTTGCCTTTCTACGTAGGGTGAAAATTCAAACTCTTACGGAGACAAAGAAAAATAAGCAGCGCCATGCATAAAAGCCTTATTACCCTCATTACAGGGGTGACAGTCCGATCCGAAGGGGTGAAGTGTCAGAGGGTAGCCAGCGAAGGCTATATCCGCTTTAACCCAACCAAAACAGGGTTGAACGTCAGAATTTATGCAAAAAAATAATATTTTACTTCGTTTATAGTGTATTTATTAAAATTATTATATTCACCGTTGGTCTAGTTTTATGCAGTACCTAGCATATACCTACGAGTATATGTTGTTTGAAGGATATATAAATTGGTTTCTTGTTACATTTTCAACTAAGTAAACTCTTCGGTTACTTCTACCAATTTCACTATCAGAGATCAAGAAAAATATCAGATTTTTTTTATTTCAAATTTGAAATTTGCATGATAACTTATTGGCGATTGAATCTGAGATGTATGAAAAAATAATCACTTATATTTAACCAGTATTTTAAAAAATCAGTAATCGATTAAAATTCCACAGTTCTTTTTACATTAGCTTCTTTATGTTAGTCCGTTTTTCGGTAAATCTTTTGTACTTACTATTTTGTAGTTTAACTAACAGAAACCGGCATTGGCCCACCACTCATTCCCGTCTCTGTAACTCCTGTAAGCCAGGATCAACAGAGGTAACTAACAGAAAAATAGAACTGACAAGCCATAAGTTACCCCTTATACCGATACCCGGTACTCTGACGGAAACATTGTATGAATCCATACAAGAGCTATATATTAATCAGTTAGATAGAACTGTCCAACTGGGAAAGAAATTCAATTTACTTAATATAAATTACTGTCAAGAAGTAGCTTTTACTGTACGAAGCTATAACTATAACAAACTTGACGACTGCAAAAATAATATAAGAAAGTATTGTGTTTGTGACTTTAAACTTTACTTTGTTTGTACATCACTTTACAGTTGGTACTTATACGTTGATGTCGGCGACAAGCCAAAAATACATAAATTACTTAGGTAATAAAAGTTCTAAGGTTTTTAATTACCAAACAACCAAAATTAAATACTCGTACTTCCAGAAGGGTAAAAATTTATATCACTAACTTAAAAACTACTCATGGCTAGCGTGTATATAGTAGATCGGTTGACCAGTTCCGGTTTTACAGGATGGTCAATCGGTATCCGTTATAAAATAGTTCAGTAAAAATTAGATTATTACTTCAACTGATATTTCATACTTGTTCTTCTTCAGCCTATTGCAGTCAACTGCTGGACGTAGGCCTCCCCCAGGGCAGGCCACAAGGCTACTACCACAGGGGAGTTTTGCCCATAGTCACCACGCTGGGCAGGCGGGTTGGTGACCGTGATATTTCATACTATGTTGGGCTAATTTGTTTGATCTGTTAGTTAAGTACTATTAGTTCAAATACGTAAATGGACTATTCAGTGACGTTTTTGACCTTACTACTTGATTTATGATCAAGTAACTTGCTTTTAGTCATTGAATATAAAGGTAAGCAAAAAAAAAAAATCCTTTAGTACTTATATAGAGGAATATATCTATGAGAAGGTTCAGGGAAGGTAGTGAACTGAACAGTTCAACATTTTATAATTCTGCAAGAAGAGGCGCGTATCGAATATTTTAATTTTAAGCCCCGGGATCAAGGTTTCGAGTCGCTTTGAGCTCCTATTATCTTTCGTGAGCTGCTAGCCTGGTACAAGTTATAAAATAATATCTAAAACCATTTTAAAATAATGAATTATTTGTTATTAATTTTAGTTGAATGAATGTATTTTGATGTATGATTTATAAATTTCAATCAAGCCCTAATTGTTGTCGCCCCGGTCTTTTGAACGTTTATAATATTCAAACTTTTTTACTAGTCAAAGTAATCAAATTTGCGAGTCGTAAACAAAATCTACAATTATTTTATTATAATTTCTAAGATTTTTGTTGTGACTACAGAAATATCTAACGGAAGATGCGTTGAGCGTATCTCCAGGTACGGGCAAACGCAACTAATCCATCATCGGTTGATTGTGAAAGGTTGTTTTGATATTTGCCTGTTCTGACGCTACGCGACTGACAAATATGCGACGGATTTTCCATCAGATATGAACCGATCATAAGACGCTATCTTTCATACCTTGCTCCACAACACACACCAAACGGTACGCCTATTCATATTTAATCTTTAGCTAAGCCGATTTTCATTTCGGTAATACCCGAATTCCGACGTTTATTCGAGTAACGAGTATTGGGTTATAATTAATATAAGCTATCGATATCGGCGCGATTAATCGACATCGGTTAAAAGTACTCTCGATTTTCATAAATTTTCCAGACCTCCATAGGTATGTGCTTCAAATATATAATATACACTACATATTACTTTGCTTATACAGGGCGTCACTAGAATACATCAGCTGCATCCCCTTAACTAATATAAAGAGAATAATAAAAGATTTCGTACAAAATAACATATATGTTGCTCTGGGTCTTCTATACTGCTCTGGGAGTGAAAAAAAAAACGTATAATACTACAGCTGCTTTTATTCCCGCGCATACTGTACAAGTTATTTGTAGGCGATGGGCTGACCACCTGTCACAACTAATCGAACTTGTACATCTCAACTATACCCTCAAAATTGCACAGAAGTGCCACCATGTGGTTCTATCGGCCCTTGGTGCTCTGCCTACCCCGTAAGGGATAACGGCGTGATTATATGTATGCATGTAACATATGCGAACTGACTCTTGAAGTGTTTGTTTGTATTTATAAAAATCAATGTTTAGACATACTCATCAACACTTTCGCATTTACAAGAAAACAGTAGAAATATAATCTGCTTACATTTCAAGACCTAGTTATCTCTACTATTTTAAAGATAAACTAAGTCTTTTGAGCCTGGAAGCGGCGCCGGATCGGAAATCCAATGGCGGGATTCTAGCTGAGCTGAGAAGATGCGGATACTTCCGGATCACAGTACAGAACAGTGGAACGTCTTACTGGAACGTTCACGAGCCTGGTGGAATACAGATTTTAAACTTGATGGTATATGGGGGTGTGTGAGAATGAGAATTGGAATTGGCGTTTAAAAAGGCTATGTTTACGAGATATAGGGCATAAGCCGCTACTAATAAACCGCGCGTAGAGTTATAACCTCGTCTCGTTATACTAGATTTTAGACAGCAAAATATACGGAACATCTGACAAATTAAATTGTGAATAGCTGGAGTCGAATATAGAATAAGGAAATTATTCAGAGGAGTCTAACGGCCAATTTCAATACGAGAGATCAAAAAGAATCTCTGATTTATTCCTAATTTGAAATTTTGTATGAAAACAATTGAATATTAAATCTGAGATATGCAAAAAATCGGCTGATTAAAAATAGAAATTGGCTGTTAGTCTAAATTAATTATTCGACATGGAAAAAATATGTTTTGCGAGACGTCCGCTAATTTAAAATGCGTCTACTATTAATAGTTAACCTAAGTATATATAACCTATTGCAGCTACAAGCTATTTATATAATAGCCAAATTACATTGGAGTCCGTTCGGTATCCTTTCTCGGTTACATAGGTCCTGATTATAAGTAGCAGCAAAATATTCAGATGTGGACTTAATGAATTTGTTTCGCTTAACCAACATTTTTGAATTTTACCAAACATAAAGATGGGAGTACGAAGAAGTATAGACAATATTTTAAAGTCTACGCGGACTCAGGGGCAATAGCGTTATGTAATAATTCTGAAAAAAGGTAGGCAACATTTTACATCCCAAACTTTAAAATTATATTTTCTAGGGCACATTATTTTAGCATTTCTGCTATTAAGAGTGAACTTCACTAGCATCCGCTGCAGACCGGAAATAAAGTGACGAGAGCTCGCCGCGCTGGAGTTGACACGGGTACTTCCTGTCTACGATTCTGGAATGCTTAATAGCCTAATAATATATTTGACTGCTTTTACCAGGAAACCAAGTGATGCACAAAATTGCACCGACCTAGATGGCTTCTTGATTTAGTTCAGGTTATGAAGGTATCAATGTAAAGGGATCGAAACAAGTAGGAAGATCCGTCAACTATACCTATATATAAAATGCTTTGTCCTGTATGACTGACGGACCAAAGTAATAGCCTTAATCGCTAATCTTAAGAGACCTGAATCTTGGAGGATGTATTGTTTGCATGACATAATAATCTAAAAAGAAGGGATCAGGAAAGAACAGGCATTCCTAACTTTACGAAAACGAAGTCGCGGACGTCCACAGTCTCTATATTATATCCTCACGCCTGTTCCATAGGAGTAAGCAGAGATTTGCACTTAGCAGGAAGTCCAAAAAAGGAAATTATTCTTGATTATATATAACAACCTTCTTTAAAACATTCACTAAATATATATACTTTCCTATAAAGATAGCTAAAAGATATATCAATTCTATCATTCGCCTTATTGAATAGCTATTAAAGTTCAAAGTCCCTTCAAAGTGAATCCCTTTCATCAATACAGAACTTTATTTACGGTATGTAAAGCAACATGGGATTGCTTAGACTAAATAGTAGAATTTGACGTATGCCGTGATAGATGTGCAATCAGATTTGGCGGAACCCAATGTATCGCATTATAATAGCATTTGCTTCGTATTTCCAACGTCATAGAATTTCGCTTTTGCTCTAAATAGGTTTGGTAATGTGTTCTGTACTCGGAATCCTTTGTGAGATCTCTGAAGCGTAAGAATCCAATAAAAATCGGACAGTCCCTATCGTAGTTCTGAACATATACTTATAAAGGCTTAAAGTACGCAACATATTCGCTATTCATTGTAGTTTTAATACGGGTGTGTTGGGAGACGATAAAAGGATTTGGGATTTTCAAGGTATTCCCTGCGAAACATTTACTTGCCACAATATGGACATATTTGCTACATTTTAAGTGTAAATATGTCTGTTAGTAATAAAACAGGGAAGGTAACCTCATCTGCACCCAGATGAATAACTAATGGCTTTTAATAAAAAATGTACCAACCTTTCCTTTTAAACTTTAAAGCAATTTCATTGGTCGGTCTAACAGTCAGCGGTCAACGATCTATGTAACCTATGCTAGGTTTGATTCCTTGCTATGTTTTTAAATTGTCGATGTGACTTCTTATTTTGTTTTCACGGCATGTTTTGGTTACCTATGTTTACTAATACTTGCTAGGTTTATTGACACTTTTATCTTAATTTCTAAGCCGCTTTGTGTTGCTTAACTAACATTTTGCAGTACTCAGAAAAAACCCGTATTTTGAAATTGAAATTGCACAGCCAATTGTTTAAAAGATACAAACAGAATTTGAAAATAGAAATCACCAACAAAAAGTTTTATTATCGAATCGGCTGGAGTATTAACCTGCAGAAAATTGTGAGCGGGAAATACAACACCCGCATAGAGCCTTACAAAATAGCTCTAAAGTATTGTGACACAGATAATAAAACATACTCTTGCACTTTATAATATGCCTCTGTCACGGTCCGACAAGGGCAGTTATAAATCTCAGTTAAAATACGAGTAGTGTGCGACCGAGTTCGTGCTTCGTGCAACTAACTGGTGCGGTGCGCATATTCTATTTTGAGACGTATGCCTATTTCATACACACACACACACACATTCACACACTTCACAACACATTGACCTAATCCCACACTAAGATCCCTAAGGTCTTGTGTCGTGGGTACTAAGCAACGGTATATAAATACATAGATAAGTATATAAACATCCATGACTCGGAAACAAACATCGATATTCATCATATCAATGTTTGAACCTACCGGACCTATGGCGTCGCAGGCAGGGCCACTACCAACTACACCAATCGGCCGTCTACGATTTGAATTGGTGCTGTTAGGTATGTGGTTTTTGAACTTTATGCCTATATTTCTGAGTGATAATGGCTGGGATTTTCACGACTGGATGACTAATAAAACGATTGTGAAACGATTAAGCGGACGGACAGCAAACACGTACATTTTCTCTTATTACATTTATTTACTAGCGGACTACAGAAAAAACAAAATGTCGAAATTTTCCGGGATAAAAACATTTTCCCGGGATAATAAGTAGCCTATATGTTAAGGACCTGTCACAATATATTCCTGAAAACTGTATCGAAATCGGTTCAGCCGTTTCTGAGATTAGCGTGCACAAACGCACAGACAAACCGACGAACAGACAAAAATATCAAAAATCATTGTTTTGGGTACTATTGCGTTGATAAAGGTCTCCTATAATATTTTTCTCATATATCTTCAATGTAGGTACAGACAGCGACCCGTTACATTTTTATTATATGTATAGATAATATTTCCTCTCGATTAAAGGCTCGAGCAGACCGGATGCGTGTGCGTGCACGTAATCGTAGACGTGCACGTACCGCTGAGTTGTAAAGTATGGAACTGTATAGGCACGGGCAGACCGGATACGTATGCGTAGACGTAAGCATAGACGTTAAGCGGTGACAGTTCCATACATCAAACTCAGAGGTACGTGTATGTCTACGCTTACGTGCACGCATACGCATCCGGTGTGCTCGAGGCTTTACTCTGTAACCACACTTGTAATGTATTGAATATTACTAGCATGATATTGCTATCTTTCATTACCAAGAAAAGATCGTACAATTTATGAGTATCTTAAAGAGAGAGATCCAGAGCAATCTGTGTGTTATTAATGTGAGTTTAATTAATGTTTAAAACGCGAAACTATCAAACAGGCTATTAGTAAACCTGTATCTGTTTATGGACGTTAAAATAACACTAACTACGAGGCGAGCAGCTCACAGCTCTTCCATAAATTTTGCAAACAGCGGCGTGCAATTTACGCGATCCTCCCGCCAATGGAGAAGCCATTTTGAATTTTTAATCCGGTTGACGTTTCGCTTTCAGTTCGAAAACCGAAGTTTTGCTCACGTTCCAAAAGTTGCCAACGGTTTTGTTTATAGTTGAAGTTGTAATGAATACTTTTGGTGTTATTTCTTGCTTAACATAAATAACGTTCAAAAGTACTTTATTTTGTTTATTCTCAGTTAACAGCCAAGTTGCAATTTACTTTAAACATTAAACGGAATTGTTGCGACATTTTAGAAATTTGACTGTCTTGTTTTTCATTTCTCCTTTATTACAACTATTCATGTACTTACTAAGTATTAATATTTTTTCTATCAAAACTTATCTTAACAGTAAAATATAATAAAACTAAATCTTTAAACGGTGCATAGTAAAAATGAGCCTCCCTATCGTCGCAAGTATCCAAGCATATTTTGAACCTAGCTGCACATGACATAGAGAGTAATTTATCACACACTTGTTCTACTTGTAATTTTAATTAAATGTCATTTAGTACGTAGAGTTAATTAAGCCTTGCTGCCAACTGGATGGAACGAGTCGCTCTACGTTCAACTGAAAAAGTCGCGTCCATTTAAGGTTACGTAATTATAGGCTGAATAACTTTAATGTTATTGAATGTTAGGCTTTAAGATTATTTTTCTAATTGTAAATAATCTGAATTAACGACGAAATAGGGTAGCCAGAAGTGCAAGACCAAAAAAGAAATCCCACTGCCACTCTTAGCATAGCGGGAATGTAAATGATCAGTGACAAGTTGCTAGCTTATCGCCTGAGAAAATGCCCGAGTTTCTCAGTCGACTTTTACGATATGTACAGAAGGAGATACATTTGACGTACTCTAGTAAAGCCGCGAATTAGCTCAGGTCCTTATTAGGGGCTTTTACCTAATTTTTAAGATAAGATAAATCTTTATTTGCAATTAAACATTGTAAATTAAGATGTCACATTTAAAAAATTGTCCTTATATAGCCAATTAAACTTAGCATGCAAATTATAAAGTAAACTAAACTTAAATTAAATTTATCCTTACAATGTCAAATAATAATTGGTACCTAGTTATACGAGTATTTGTTCCTACACTTAAAGAAATCCTCTAAATTATAAAAGTTTTTTTCGTGAAGCCACTTGCGTAGTCTTATTTTAAATATTGAATTATTTATTAATTTTAGGTCGTTTGGTAATTTGTTATATATTTTTACATACACTGTGAGACAGCTTTTACCATATTTTGCTGACTTTGGTATTTCGTCAAGAACTAACCTATTAGGGTTTCTTTTTAATCTGTTATTTACAGCACATGATTTTACAAATAGATCCTAGTGTTTGCTAACCAAACTACTAACTATAAGCCAAGTTAATGACGAATAAGGTTTTAAGATAAGTAGGTACCTACATCTTCAATAATAATTATCAAATATTATTTCCAATTAAGCAACATAAACATTATAATGTTAACGTTTAAGTTTCGATTAGTATATAAGTCGGTACGAACTTCAGGAAATTTCAGACTTTCAGCAGGAGGATCAGTGGAAGGTATTTGTAAATGCGCATTACTTTGTTCAATGTTGCCTTTGAGTATTCGAAACATTTCCACAGTTTTCCAATTTGAAGGCAAAACATGTCGAAGTGTATCGGCATCAAATTGAAAACGGACTGGTGGGTTTAAAAATTGTATTTCTCCACGTTGAAATAGAGTTGGAAAATAGAATTTAAAGGTAGAGATTATTAAATTTTCTAAATCAAAGACTAATTAGCAGAGGATTTGGTAGCTGTTGTGGATGAATAACTAACTATATAACCTACTCCGCCGCGTGGACTACAGAAAAAAAAACAAAATGTCGAAATTATCCGGGACAAAAAGTAGCCTATATGTTCAGTTGAACCTGTCACAATATACTCCTAAAACTGCATTAAAATCGGTTTCTGAGATTAGCGTGCAAAAACACACAAACAGACAAAAATTCAAAAAATCATTATTTTGGGTACTATTGCGTTGATAAAGTCTCCTATAATTTTTTTTTTCATATGTCTTGCATGTACAGACAGCGATTCGCTACATTTTTATTATATGTATAGATGTATTTGTAAAATTTAAATGAATTAAAAAAAAATTGGCCCAGTTTATTCTCACGTCAAGACGATTCTAATAATACCTTTCAAGCTCAAATGCAAGCCGTTTAGGCTCTAGAGCTTATCAAGGAAATATACATACATATTATACAGGAACAACATAACCCTCATTAGTGCGCAGTCGGGTAAAAAGGGATTACAACTATTACAAAAACACAAGAGTAGGCTTACCGACATCAAACACTAGCACGCATCCAATATTTTTTACTATTTACCTTAAAAATTATTCCCATCTAAAAACCCTTCAGTGAAAAAGGAGAAAAATATAAAAAATATGCCCAATTAAAGCCCGTAAGCCGGAAATCCTGATAGGCACTCAGACCATGTTCCACTGACCCCCAATGAATAACGTGTCGGCTGTGCCGCCGCTGATTGATAGGTATTCCTGTGCCACTTCATTTTCTTTGCCCGAAGGGTTGAATGGCTAAATGGATTTTATAAACCATCGGAAAATTTTTAAAATAAATTAAAGGTATTTTTAATGTAATTTAAAATTTAATTTTAATATCATTAGGTAAGTAGGTATACAAACTTTAAACGTTATAGCTAATGTTTTTTTACTGAAGTACAAACTACATTTAATAACTGCCAAATTTTATCAAAATCCGTGCATTAGTAATAAACGTAAACAACTATTAACTTACTTTCTCATTTATAACATACCTATACATAAAATATAATACAAAATAAATATAATGTCAGATTTTTCATTTACCAGTTTAAAGAGAAGTTTCAACCATTTTACTTCCTTTAAATAATATTTTAACACATATACAGCAAAAAAGTTTGCACTAAAATATACAGCAACTGAAACTTAAAACAAACAATTTAAAAAATATTGAATTCGTTGTCGAAATTTAGTTTCACGTGTGATTGAAACAAAGCCGTTTGATGAATACCGACGCGTCGAAGCATGCTCATTGATTGATAGGTACGCCTGTGCCGTCCATTTGCCTTGTTAAATGAAGGGTTAGCAGATTGGATCAAACTGCATACCGCTGGCCCGCGTTGGTAGAACGTTAATTTCTGCACGAGTAATTGCCAGCAAGTTGCAATTTTTTGTAGACTTATGTCGAATATAAGATCTATGGGTTTATTTCGAGTTTTCTCATCTTTTCGACCGATGAACTACTAAGAATTTATTTTTCTTATTTCTTCGACTAAGGGCCGGTTTTCCCCATGGCCAGATAGCTTAGCCTAGATATTTTGTATTTATTTATTTAAGTAATGCATATTACATTTATTTATAAAAACACTTAATCACTAGATATCGAAAACCCTTTGGATTTATCCGCCTAGTGCGGTCTTGTCTTATAAAAGGAATTTGATCACACGTTATTATTTCGTCGGTTTACGTACCCCCAGCCTAAACGTACCTACGAACGATCAGAGTTCATATAGTATTGTTTTATTTTATTTATATATTTATGTGTTTGTAAATAATGAGTTTGTATGTTTAAAGGTAATTCATTTATAATATCTGTTAGAATATATTGTCATATTCTTTTTCCATAGAAATTATTATATTTAGGCCTAACAAACGCCGGCAGATAACTTAGCTTTCGTAATTTTTCTAATCTTTTGTTTGGTATCACAATTTTTTTGTTCTGATCCTCCTCTATCAATATTGCTTGTTTTGTCATAAACATCTAATACGCAAGAATGTTTAAATATTAATTTTCGTACTTAAATCTCATCTTGTAGCTAGTATTTTATTTTTCAGGACTATAAATCACTTCTTTATATACTTTTTAATAAATAATTTAGGTTCTTCGACAACGGTAGTCATGTTTCAGGAGTAAGGTTAGGCTTTATTGCACTTACTGGCGGATTGCTTTGTATAAAATTATTACTTAAACTATGTACTAGAAATATAAAAAAAAAATAACATTTGATTTTTTACTTTGCCACAGTAGGGAAAAAATTAAACATGCATCTCTATTATGTATGTACTATACATATAATTATGTTACTTCAGCTGCATTATGTCTCTTTTCTTCTAAGTACGAGTAAAATAGGTGTGTTAGGAGATGCGTGATCCCTGCCTACTACTCCGGGAAAGAAGGGTGATCTTATAATTTTATTTATGTATATTATACTCGTACATACGTAAAATTGTATAATCATTTCCAATTCCACTTTCCTTACTGGTTTAACAGATCAACATAATATTATCTGTCGATATAACATTATATATACTCGTATACTGATAAATAAAGTAAACAATAGGAAATAGGAATTTTAAAGTAGGTACCTATTTCATTACATTACCTTAATTCGAAAATAATCTAGAAGGATATGTAAGATTTGATAGTATAGGTATGTAAGTATTTTTTATGTAAAGTAGGTAAAACAAATAGTACATTTATATAATAAGCAAATTCCTGGGCCGTACTCAGACTGCGGTCTTAAATCCGTGACGACGCACAGGGGATACGAGGAATATTCCTATAAAATTGGATAACAGCTACCCACAGGGACTTGCCTACTTCGCCGGCTGGCGTACTTCAACCTGCGCCCCGATTCCACTAAAATATTCCAACTAAAACGCTGCCCGGGCGCAAACATTGCGTCTCAGCATGGTAAAATAGCCCATTGGGTACACACATGCGCTGAAATCATCGGTTTTCACTCCGCTTTCGACCGTTAAATACTAAGTAAACCTTCCATGTATAGGCACGGGCAGACCGGATGCGTATGCGTAGACGTAAGCATAGACGTCAAGCGGTGACAGTTCCATACATTAAACTCGGAGGTACGTGTACGTCTACGCTTACGTTCACGTATATGCATCCGGTGTGCTCAAGGCTTTAATTGACATCATGAATTTAACTTCGAAGTTTACTTGCTAGATTAAATTGGCGTAAGGTATCTATGATGTTTTACATATTCAATGGCAGATACCCATCCGGAGTCGACTGTTTAGTTACATATACGTCATATTCGCTATATTAAATTATTCTATAATTTAATTATTTTTTATTACTTGTATGACACTTGCAATGAATTATATTGTTGAGTCTGACTTGTAATATTGAAACCTGCATGCTATGTATGTCTTATTTGAAATTACATCTCTGAATTTAATTTAACAATTGTTGCATAGTCTTGTGAAGTTCAATCAAAGTATTATCGTCAAACAAATTTCTCCAAATGAAGCTTTGTTCTGATATCAGGGAGAATCAGGAAGTGCGACGTTTACACACGTCCAAGTGCCGGCGTACTGTTTCAATTCGACAGCACTGTTGATTTTACTTGTACTTGTCTGACGGTCGACTTCGACTCGAATTTACTATACAATTTATTAAGTTTTTCTTTTAACCTTTTATGAAAATGACATGACCTTCCTGTATCTTAAACAACCTCTCAGCTAAAGTTACTGAGAAATATACCTAAGTAAGTAAAACAAATTATTACAAAACTATTGATAAGTTTTTAAGCCTAATTAAACCGTACCCCAGGCATTGAAAGTTGTATATAGGCATGTAATTTCCTTAGGGAGACTAGGGAAGTTCAGAATGGATTTCCCAAAATTCCCACGGGAACGTAATATTACGTCAAATATTATAGCGTCACTGTAGAGGTACCAACAATTTCCTTAAGGAGGCCAGCAAACCTGAGAATGGATTTCCCGAAATTACCACGGGAACGTAATATCACGTCAAAATAAGTTGAGAAGCTCAATGGAGTACATTTTAGGGTGCTTCTACAGTGATATATTATACACCCTAAAATGCAGTCTCTTACCGCTATTGAGCTTCTCAATTTATTTTAATAATATTCAATGAAAATCCAAGATCCCGCCAACAATGCCGCCAAAAACTTGGTGCTTTTACCAAAAACTTGGTAATGTTGCCAACCCGCACCAACTGACATTGAGATGCATAGCACGACACACTAAAATATGTAGAAGGCAGCACCGCGCATACAAAGTGCATGCATGTGACAAGCTTCTATAGTCCCCTGTAAAATGTTGCCATGCATGAAATATTTTATGTGGCCTTATTAGAAATTTCTAGTGTATTTTACATTGTATTCATATTTTTTAATAATAACCATATACACACGAACAATCATGAAGATTAAATTAACAGTATCTATTAAAAACTTAAACTAATTTATCTTCATGTGCTATCATCATTGAATGATGCTTCATCTATAAAATAAGTACAAACTTTAAAATTTCACCTATTTCTAATTGGTCAGAAGTGGCACCATGTGGTTCTATCGGCCCTTGGTGCTCTGCCTATCCCGTACAAGATAAAGGCGTGATTATATGTATGTATGCATTTCTATTCTTACTAAATAACAAGCGACCCTAAGAAATATGGCGGACACCCTTACTACAAGGGTTTAGATAATTAAATTAATTAAGCCTATTAATCAGACTGCCAATTTGTCAGATTCGCAGTATTTATTACGGTCCTGTGCTGATAAAATAGGTGACTTGAGGAATGGCAAAAGGTATGAAGAAATTTTAATAAAGCAAATTTCTGCAACTCTAATATCTTAATTTAAAATCCAAAAAAAAAACAGTTGTAAGTTTATTTACAACCACCCGCGTGAACTACAGAACTATATCCGAACTTTGTTGTATTATTATTCATCTTCGACAATGATGAAAACAATTTGAATCAAATTTAAATAAATTCACATAACAAACTTTCATATCCAATTTCAAACCCTTCAACTCATTTTTATTTTAAAAGATAACCTATCTCATTTCCCAAGGTCAATGAATAATAGTTTATCCATTTCGTTTAAAACAAACGACAACAAAATTTCCCCACAATCTCATGGATCTTTCAAGAAAACTCATTACTGCCCGGCCGCGGCATGACACGCGTCAATTATTCAATCGGAATGTTTGACAGAGCCCCTCAATGATTCAACACATCGCCTCAACACATTCTCTTGGGGCACCAAACTTTTTCAATTAAGGCCCTTGGGTCGATATCATTAAAATTCCAACATAATTTCCTCTCGTGATGAATGCATTTTTGGCTGAAATTTCGTCATAATATTTTGTGATATTTCATATACTTTTAATTTAGAAATACCTGTAAAAAACTAACTTAGATAAATCATATTTGCATTATAACTGGACATAAATTTTATGAATCAAGTTATTTTAGCATATTACTAAAACCTAAATCTTTTTAGTATACAAAAGGGTGAACTTTTGGCCGACTGTTGACTAAAATCAGTTCCTCTTTGTACACCTTCGAGAAGAAAAATAAAAAAAATCTGCGAGAGAACATTCCGTAACTCGAATGTAAAACTTAAACTTTTCAAATAATCCAATTTCCTTTGCAGGTAAAGGATGCTTTGAATCAAAACGAGGTCGCCGAAATTCCAACCGATAATTTTTGAGCACATTCTTTTTGAAATTCAAAAAGTTGTTTCGCGTTCCAAGTACGAATGAGAATGCTCATGGAAACTCCATCTCCCTCCATCTCATAGTTAAATGCGGGAACAATTGAAATAATTCTCATCTAATGTATGTAATTCGTTAACAAAATGTGAATATTTCGAGGCAGAAGTTAGTGTAGAATTTAAATTTGCTAATTGTAGCAATATGCACACGAGATAACCATATTTCGGGAGTCGCTTCTGAAATTCGCTGGTTAACTTTGGGCTTGTGTGTTATGCAGTTGAATTTGCATTAATTTCAAGGTTCCTGAGTTTTACTGATAGGTCGGAAGTGATGCTGGAGATAGGCTCGGTTTCATATAACAAGTTTAGGTTTATAAAATTACATGTTGGCTAAATAAAATTTGCCTCTTTAACTGATCGAATTAAGCTGTAATGCTGTATATAATTTAATGTAATGACGGCCGATTGGTCTAGTAGGTAGTGACACTGCCTGCGACGCCATACGAGTAGGTCCTGGGTTCGAATCCCAGTAGGTGCAAACATTGATATGATGAATATCGATGTTTGTTTCCGAGTCATGGATGTTTCTATACTTATCTATGTATTTATATACCGTTGCTTAGTACCCACGACACAAGACCTTAGGGATCTTAGTGTGGGACTGGGTTAATGTGTTATGTAGTGTGTGAATATTTATTTATTATTTATTTATTTATATGTACTTCTAGAATATTTAATAGTTCGGCTCGGCTACTAAACACACAGAGACTACTTAAATCTGTACTCACCGGGATAGGCCCACCACTCATTCCCGCTTCTGCGACTCCTGTGAGCCAGGATCAACAGAGGCGACCAGAAAAATGCATAACATAGCATAGAAAATCCGTACTCGGCAATTCATATACAGTACATAGTCAGGGCGATGCTTCCTATGGGAAACTATAGGATATCTTGTCCTGCGAGGCTTCACTAGAAATTCAAAGCTGCGTCGCAAGAGTTGACTACGGAACTCGAGCATTCTCTCAGTCTATAAGCTAACAACTTGTCACAGTTCATGTACATCTGTCCAGGCTATGCTGAACATGGCTGTGGGATATTCCTAAAGATCGTGAAGTTCTGTTTACCCCATTTCGGGGACATAGCCTTTATATGTATATATCTTGTACCTAGTTTATAAGCTGCGAGGTCAGACACTCCGAGCTACTTGTTTGAAACAAATACGAATATATTATCGAAGTTCTAGTTCCTATAGTAAACACAATTTCCATATCATTCCTCTTATCTGCATTGAAGAATACTTGACATGTATCTATTTCAAGAACTGAATACTAGTACTATTTACTAGTACTGTATTCTGCATATATTAGAGGTTTAGGTTTCTTTTGTGTTCCGTATAAACAACCAGCGCCCACGATTTCATCCGTTTGATATTTCCGTTCCCGCGGGAATCTTAGAAAATATCATTGTGTTCCCGAGCAACATCAATTCTTTAAGCTTTCTAAGTCCAGTAATTTTGGCTATCCATTACAACTAGTGAGTCCATCACTTACTACCGGAGGAAAAAATGTCCCAAAGTATGATAAAAATACAAATAATAATAGATACTTTAAAAGCAGAGAGAGAAAAGTCGGGGGTAATTTATATTACAATGATGTTAGGCAGAAGTCTAACATCATTTAGGATCTTTGTGTGTAAAGTAATAATCTAGAAATTAAAGCTAAAAAAATTATTATTATTCATGAGGTATAATAGCGAAATACTCAATGGTAACGGAATACTCAATGGTAAAGACATGACGCGAATACAAATGAGAGTAGCCAACAAAAGCTCCATTATTAAAGACAATCGGGTTAAACATTGATCAAGTTTCAAATTACACACGATCCGAGGATTTGTGGGGAGGTGGTCCAAGTTACAAGTGATGATATAGATGATAAAGATAAAAACAAAATAAATAGGGATATTATATTACTAGTTTTTCGCCGGCGACTTCTTCCGCGTAAACTTTGTCCCATTTCCTACCCTTAAAATCATAATTAATGCGTATTTGGATAATAATTACGTGGCAAGTCGCCCATCCTGTTAAATTTGTACACACAGAGTAAGAGGTTTTGCGCTCATTTTAAATGAGGTTTCTAACTAAGCGATCTTTACGGTATTGTTAATGAAAAAAAAGGAACATTTTTGATATTAGTGGAAGCTAAATCTGGCTTTAAATCATTCTAATTCAAATATTGTGGCTTTTAGTTAATATACTCGTAACATTAGGGACTCGTAACACTAAGGATAGATTTTTCCAGTAATCAGATAGTTTGAAACTAAAGTTGATGCTTTCTTTCTCTAAAATTTGATCGACGTAGTGATAACATCAACTATTTCTTTTACATACATACATATAATCACGCCTTTATCTCCTACGGGGTAAGCAGAGCACCAAGGGCCGATAGGACCACATGGTGCCACTTCTGATCAGTTTTGAGGGTATAGTTGAGATGTACTCGTACAAGTTCGGTTAGAGTGACAGGTGGTCAGCCCATCACCTACAAAATACCAAAACCCTCTTGTCCCTCTACTGGCTTGTACAGTATGCCCGGGAAGAGAAGCAGCTATTATACTTTTTTTTTCACTCCCAGAGCAGCATAGAAGAATTTCTTTTACATTAAAAAAAGCCATTAAATTGATAAATCCTCTCATCATAACATAGTATAAAAAAGTTCCTTCTCGCTCTCTGTCTATCCCTATGTATGCTTACTTAGATCATTTTTACTACACAACGGATTTCAATGCGATTTATTAAATGGATGGTGATTCAAGAGGCAGGTCTATATGTATAGTATCAGCATTGTGGCTCGCTAGTATCTTACAACTTGTTCCACAATGGGAAGGAAATGCCGATTTTCCGGCTGCTAGTTCTGCCAAGTCAACGTTGTTTGAACTAGGTCCTGTCGAAATGCTCATTACAGACGCCATTCAATCAAATTGGTGTTCTAAGCCAGCACATTATAGCATCAAATGCAATGGCTGGCGTGATTACTGGAAATAACTAGGTATTACGAAAATTGTTCTAATATTAATTATTAATTCGAGTTTGATATTTGCAAATTATGGCTTGTCAATAATTACGTTGTCTAGTAAGTAAGTTGTAGCTATAATATAACGAAACATACATACATTTAAATATCACTGCGTTCCCAAAATAGGGTAGCTAGAACTGCAGGATTCTAAAGAAGATCTCACGGCCACGTTTCGCATAGCGGGGACAGATATGTAAGTTGCTAGCTTATGGCCTGGGAAAATCCACGAGTGCCTTAGTCGACTCTTGCGTCATGCACGGAAGAAGATGCAGCTGATGTTTTCTAGTAAAGACTTGCATCAGCATAGGACACTTCACAAAGTAGGTAATTTAGGTAAAAACAACTTTCACTATGGGTGCGCCCACCACCGGGCCCTACACCCTCCACTGACCCTCGGATCTGATTACTCATAACTGCGAAAACAGGCACTTGCACTAACTACAATCGCCACGAGAAACCAGACCCGAGCACCTAGCATGTAAGACAATACATTGCACTATTCCGAAATCAAAAACTAGATAAATAATCTACATATGTTTCGCCAACAACCGTGGCATCCTCAGGATTATAGAAATTAGTAAATTAGTTAACCACAAATTATTATGAAACTCTAAAACCCATATAGAATGTGGTGGGCGCACCCATAGTGAATGTTTGAACTTCCGAATTGTAACGCCTAATACAATTTCATTTGTAAGAACAACTGACAAGGGAGCAAAATCAATTTCTTTACGTGGTCGTCGAGTTCAAGTAATATCAAATAATATCTTTACAAGTAGAATAGTAGCAAATACCTTGCAGAAAAAGGTCAATAAACAACTAAATCTGCGAAGTTATAAAAACCATCTGGTTGGAAGTGCATAAAAATAAATTTACTGACTAAATTCAATATGGAGCTATAAAACACCGACACAGCATCCGCGGAGATAATTCAGGTTCAGTTGTACTCGTATGTAAAAATGTGTCATGTCAGATGTCGCTACGTGATTTTACAGTTTTTTATATCTCAATTATTGCTGTTGGGTTGGCGCCATACTATTCCTTCCGATAATCGATAGATATTTTTGACAATGTTTGTTTGATTTTCCTATTATTGAGAATATTTTAGATGAAGGAAATTTCAACCGAAATTAAAATCAAAAGTGTATTTTTCTAGATAGTATAAGTATGTTTGCCCAGCGTGGTGACTATGGTTAAAACCCCCCTGTCACAGTAGCCTTGTGGCGTGCCCTGGGGGAGGCCTACGTCCAGCAGTGGACTGCAATAGGCTGAAGAAGAAGGCTGACCACCTGTCACTACTAACCGAAGATGTACATCTCAACTATACCCTCAAAATTGGTCAGAAGTGGCACCATGTGGTTCTATCGGCCCTTGGTGCTCTGCCTACCCCGTAAGGGATAAAGGCGTGATTATATGTATGTATGATTATGTTCAAAAAACAGCTGAATAATTTTCTAACATACTTTCAACTTGATCTACGTGTTTACCTATTCCATTACGACTGGAAAAAAACTTTTACTATACCTATTATATAGGCTTTAAACCTAAAAATCTCCCAAAAAAGAAAGACTGAAATTGCTACACAAACGTACTTAAACTCCGACACATGCAAAGCAACATAGGTCACTTCTGCTACGGAATTTCAATTTGAAACCGGTCCTGAAAAGCAGGGTTATTCCAATTGAAATTCTGAACGGACGTAGCTGCAAATGTATCCCGTTGGTTGACTATTTTTAACGGGAATGTGATAGCAATGCTGGCTTAAGCACGCTGTTATAGTACTGTTTTTTCATAGACGTGACATTACATCTTATCCGAGGCATCACTAGAATATATCAACTGCGTTCCGTGAATATTGTAACTCTGAGATGTTCTCTCAGGCGATGAGCTAGCAACTTGGCACATCCGACTCGATAAATACTAAATGCCTATAGGATCTCCTATACGATCCTGCACTTCTGGGTCTCTTATTTGGGAACATAGACGAATACATATACATGTATAATAATTATCATGTGTTTACACATTTAAAAACACGCGGTCTTGTAACTTTATCCTCGTACACATTCGATTCGAGAGAAGTAGGTCAATGTAATATTTGCTCAAATAGAAAGCCTTCATTTTAAGCATTCTTTGACATGATCAAGTGTTATTATTATTGGAGGATATGTCGCGATAACTAACGTCAATACGAAATTATAGTTACATTGCTATGTAAGGTCATTTCTGCGCTTTATGTTTACTATTAGATACCTATGTATTCTGAGATTTCAATTCTCCAATTCAGAATAAGATGCGCATACAGTCTTACCCTGCATTGTAATTCTCGTAACTCCAATATGTGTAGTATTTACTTACCTGAAAAAAAGAAAGCAAGTAATTAGTAAAACTATAATAACTCTATGTTGGTATATATTGAGCTCTAGAAGCAGGATTGTTTACACTGTGGGAGAGAGAAAAAATGGATAAAAACCTAAAGTGTTGACAGTTCACGAGGAACCCGCAGGTCAGTAAAATAATATTAAATTACGCTTAATTAAATAATTATCGAATTAGCCCTTTGTTGGCTAAAGGGACGCAACCCCTGTCCGACCTACCCTTCAGCCCTTAAGCTACTGTGAATTAGGGCTAGACGTTTATCTTCACCCTACACACGTTTAAAAAAGGCCTTTCAAAATCATAACTGAAAATATGTATGTAGATTTAAATAGTCCCTTTTTGCTTTTGGGCGTCGTTATAAATGGTTTATATATTTTTCTTATAAAATTACTAATAAAGAAAGAAATTCTAAACCCGAGTGGGAATCGAACCCACGACCACTGCAAACCGTGCCAGCCGCTATAACCACTAAGCCACCGGGTCAATTACTCGGATAACGAATTTTACCATCTCTTTTCTAAATTACATATTGGCAACGTTATTATTTTTTTTTTGTAAAATATATTATGTTGAAATGTATTATGGTCAATGAAATTACCGTTTATTTGTTATATTTTCTGTGTAAAGCTAAATGTGATAGTTATCTAATCACTAGTTGTAATTATGTAGTTATATTTAAACCGTTTCTTGTCTTATAAAATCCGCTCCTACCGAACGTTTGATTCTGAAAAAAACTTCCTCTTTTATCTTCAATTTACAAAGACTTGACTTAGTTACCTAGGAATATAGATGTTTACCCTTAATGTATTGAAACGCTGTCCCCTTCTTCCCCTATTACAGGCAAGAAGTGGACAGGTTCTGTAAAAAAAAAATACTTAGGAAAAAATTAAAGAAAATTTAGAGCAATGAGACAATATAATTAAAACGCGATAACAGATCGTTGGTCGACTGATCCTGGTTTCTTTGATAAATGTTAAATTAAATCCAAATAAAAAACGTATCTTCTGGTTGGCGGTGATGGTATCTACTACCGGCTGCAACTGGTACAATACAGGGCGACAGTCAAAAATATTCCTTAGGAATCTCCGTAGCAGGCAGGGGCAATTTATTTATTTCAATTATATGTATAGGTAGATGGATAATAAAAAAAACTATTTAATGTAAAAGTCTCATAGCCGGCCTGTTAGTTCGATACAGTTCGGCTCAAATCCACCTTCCAGTTAATGAGCAACGTAAGGTAAAATTAATATAAATACGCTACAGTTTAATTAAAGTCCGACAATATCCATAACCATTTAATTAGCTGTATAAAATATACTCTTTTAAACCAGCAAAATTCCACATCATTGGATAGACTACAGCAAAAATGCGGACTTAAATACAAACAATAGGATTATTTTTCCCGACGCACCGACTCTACTAACGGGGGCAATGAACTGGCACATAAATTTGCACATGAATGCACAGAAATGTGTACTACACATACACAAACACCGGTGTATACCGTTACATTGTTTGGCTAAACAGTTCCAAGTGTGGAGTTGCTTTTGGACTCGCAATTTTGCTGTTTTACCTTTATTTTCGCGCGAATGGAAATGGATTTTGCTGTTTGAACACTGCTATTGGGATGGTGTAGGTGGCATTGACTGGAATCTTAAGAAGTATGTATTAAGTACGACATAGCAATCTTCTAAAACTTTCAAAATATTGTTAACTATTTTTTTACTGCTCATAATCTTTTTCTACAAGCTATTTTTCAAGTAATAACTATCTATAATCTATACAAGAATCATATCGATTGCCAACTAAATATTATGTTCACATTCAAAATTAGTTCGTACTTTATCTACTTTTACGATTCCAATTACGAGCATGCTAAATTACTGCTCGTTAAATGCTAGGGTTGCCTACTGTACAAAAATATTATTACATTGCAATATTCCCAGTTCAACTGGGTGAGACTGAATAAAAGGAGGCTCTTTTATACTGCTATCGTGTCTTTTTGTGCTTAAAGCTGTGCAAAATACAGATATTTACTTGGCGTAAACAAGTTTGCTATATCGTCACATTATCGATATGAAACTATTTTCAGTTCGTTCAAAATTAAACAGATTAAAATATAACCTCCATTTTTATTATCAAGAATGAAACCAGCCAAAAATAATTTAGTTGTTTTTATACTTTCATAATCAATACTGGACAGTATAAAGTTTTACTTACGATCGGAACAATGTGTTTTGTTATTCGAGTCATCACTATCTGTCACCTGGCCATAACGTTGCTTGCTCCCAGCATTAGGGGCCAGGGGGGTTTTTGCCCATAGTTACCACGCTGGGCAGGCGGGTTGGTGACCGCAGTCTGATTTTTGGACTATGTTGTTAGCACGGGAGGCGCTGCTGCCCGCCTCCCGGAAACTCGTAATAATTACCTCGTACGATACCCACGGACAGGCTTGGGTTGGTACAAATTCCATTCTGCCGGCATGCGGCACCACGCGGCATCGCACAACCCTACATGTAATGCCCTGTAATAGTACATATCACCCTGAAACACAGCACCAATAGCACATAACGGTGTAATAGAGCACGCGCGTGTCCTATTTGCATGCAAATGTTTGTGATACAACTCGCGCGTTATAACTCCGTTCTATGAAGTCCTGTGACATTAGCGCTAGTATCGCCATAATTCTAGCACTATTCCATTTGTTTAATTTAGTTCTATGAAAATCCGTGCGACTTCGTCAGTGAAATTCTGTAGTTGCTATAGCAAATGTTAGCTAACATCCTAATGAGGTAAGGTTAGCTCATTGCGTTTGATTCGGGTTCGTTTATTAGTTTTGATGGGTATTTTGGTAAATAGGGTAACAAATCCAATAATGGCATTGTAACTTAATAGAACTCGCAGATTAAATGCGTATGTATGTAATGTTGACATGTCTTGTTCAAAGAAAAATCTGATTTAGTCAAGGATGCACTACGGCAAAACCGCCGCGGTTTTTAAATGCCTGATTTTGCGAGTAAACGAAACTAATGGAACCGGCCACACTGACGGTTTTTTTCCGCGACTGATTTTAAAACCGCGTTTTGTTACATGGCTAGCGGGAAAAAACCGCGCAAAAATTTTAGGCTCATAGAACCTATATTCGCGGTTTTTAACCGTAGTGTGTGCGTTACGAGCTGTTTTGCGGTCACGCGATCAACCGCTTGCGGGGAAAAACAGTAGTGCGGCCTTAGCCTTAAACTCTGAAAAAAAAACCATAAACAACGAAAAGATTAGTCATAGTAATGTTATAAAATTATTAATAAAGAAAATGCAAAAAATTCTTTACCCGAGTGGGAATCGAACCCATAGTAATAATGTTGTTAATTAGTATTTTAATTAGTTAATTATATTAGATATTTCTAAATTATTATTCTTCGTTCACAGATCTCTGACCGCATTTGACTAATCTGCAGACAACGTAAGTACACTGGCATAGTTTATCTTCAGAGGATACTTATCTCAAAATTCACATGCGGGTCATTCGTAGAGACGCTCCTAAATTCTATACACAAAATAAACCCTTACTAAATTAAATGGAACTATTCCCATGTCCCTGGATTGTACGTGGTATTCCTTAACTACCCCAAATATATCCGAGGCTTCAATTTAAACTTGATTGGTATATCTAGACGGGTGAAGCTTGTACACGAAGGAGTATAATCAGACCGTTTCAATGTACAATTAAGATTATTCAAGTTGTTACGTCAGTGTTCGAAGTCGCTACGATTGTTGGCAGACATGAAACTGTCTAGTTGTTTGTAAAATAAAATACCTAACACTAAAAACTCATAAGATATTATCTATGTACCAACTTAAATTAATATAGGAATGAAAAAAGTTTATCGTCGGAAGAGCAACATAAATAATTTACATACATAAATATTTATTTTGTGTATGTGCAATAAAGAATAAGAATAAAAAATATACAGACACAGTTATATTCTCAAAAATTATAACTGAAAAATAACGATAGCTTGTGTAACTTACGTTTAGCTTAGCAATCCAGACATAAAAAATAAGTGGCAAGTTTATAGATCATTGCCTTTGCAGTTCCTTAGTCTACTCTTACGACATGCACGGGAAGAGATGCAGGTATTCTAGTGAAACCCAAGCGATCTTCTTCATTCTCTGCTGATACTAAACTTGATTTATAGAAATAACAAATTAAGTAGATATACTTACAGAAGAAAGCTTTACAAGTGTTTAGCATCCATTTACGTCTTTTTGTTTCAAAGAAAACATTTTTACGTGAGTATCTATGAAGATAAAGCAAGTTGTTTGTACATTTTTAATTAAACCTTAATTAGCTAGTCAGGGTTGTTATCAGGTTTTCATAAAGGATTGTTTTTTTTACAAATAATGCCTACGTTCACTAGAATTATTAATGGATTCCGATGGAATTTTATTGATACCCATTGAGATGGCGTGATTATAACTAAGTACTCTGATAATTTTAATATATAGGTAACCTAGCAGTTTAACCATGAAAATATTTTTGGAAGAGCCTTGTAAATATGACTGTGTTTTATTGGTATGTATATATAATCGGAGGCATGGCCAAAGCACATAGATAGTCTAAATACTATCTCATCTAAGCCAAATATTAACATGCAAACCGTTACCCAGTATAAAGTACATTACCCTAAAAATAGAGAATTTTTGAACTCAGCTTTTCTCCGAAATGCCTTAGCAAGCGATCTTAGTACACGACAGATGTACGTTCCTTGCAGAGGGCACTATTTTATATGGAATGTAATATATCAAGTCCGCGGCGTGATTTAAATGCTTCCAGAATATTCTGGAAGCTGTAGGGCTAATGCTGTGGAATATTAGAACGCTACTTAGAGGGAAGATGGGAAATATAAATAGAAGGTATAATGAGCGAGCTTTTAGAATGTTTTTACTAGTTTAAGTTGTTAGATATTAAACTTTGTTAATGGAGATTTTAAACTTATTTTTAAGTAGTGGACGCCCGCGACTCCATCCGCGTAGACTACAGAAAAAACAAATGTCGAAATTATCCGGGATAAAAACATTTTCCTGGAATAAAAAGTAGCCCATATGTTAATTGGGACCTGTCACAATATATTCTTGAAAAGTGCATCGAAATCGGTTCAGCCGTTTCTGAGATTAGCGTGCACAAACGCACAGACAACCAGACAAACAGACAAAAATCATTCTTTTCGGTCCTATTGCGTTGATAAAGGTCTCCTATAATATTTTTTCTCATATATCTTCCATGTACAGACAGCGATCCGTTATATTTTTATTATAGATATGTATAGATAGATAATAGATAGAAATAGAAATCCTGGCTAATTGATGTAAATTGATAGGGTCGTGTTTCGGGAATAAATTGAAACAAATATTAATGTAAAGCACAGTAATAACGAAAAACTTAACTTCATTCAACTGATATTAATGTAACTTTCCTAAAATTTTATAAACACAAAATTAAATTCACCACAACAGTTCAAAGGTGAATATAAAAAACGAGTTGTGAAAAGATTCCAGAATCACTGACCACCGCCGCAACCCGTTTCAATCAAATATAGATTAGGTCTGTCCATCAAGCGAACTGTTGAAAAACCGAATTGTACAGTATTGAAATAAAGAATCAATCAAAACACCCCCGCACCGGAATGTCTGAACGAATCTAAAATCTGACCTCTGGAACCACAGGGTAAATTGAAATTCAAACCGACCGATGTTTGATATTAGAATATAGAAGCGGCCGTATTCCAAAAAAGCGGTAACTAGAATTGCATGACTATAGAGAATGTGCCACCAACCCATTCAGTAAAGCGGTATAGATGTAAATGGTCAGTGACAAGTTGTAATTTCACATTAAATAAATTTTATAAAATATAAAAATAATCTTTCATCTATCGCAAGGAACTTTATATAACTTCACATAGGTTTACAGCCTAGGTTATAGGTTTATTTTATTTCGTATTTGATTTGCACACCTCTGGCCACCCTCTTTAAGGATGATGGGAATGATATTACGTATTTTCTTCATCTATTTTCCACGCTTCATGCGTTTCATACTTATCTTTACTAATTATGTCACATAACATAATTAGTAAAGATAAGTAACAAAATCGTTGACAAGACGTCTAATTTACGTCGATGTTTAGTATAATTATCTACGAGACGTGTACATGTCTCGTATTACGATATTATTTTGTACATAATTAATATGTAGCAATAATCCTATTCCTGCATAATAGATAGCTGTTCTCGTATAATTTATCTATACAGGGTGTTTTTTTGTTGCCACCCTTAACGAAGGGTACGTACTCTTTACATCAAATAAAGTAAGTTTATGCCAAAAAAATGCTGGGAAAAGATGTAAATAAAAAAAAAAATTAATTGCTTGATCGGGCAAAATTTATAGTGTCCAGTGTTTATGCTACTTTTTTCATAGACATATATTAATTATTTATCTTGAAAAAATCTTGCTAAGCGCGTCTAAGTGCATTTATACAGAAAAACGCAGTCTATTTACTTTGGACCCTTATATCTTAGGAACCAGACACTTCCCAGGTATGCTTCCATGGAGAAAAATTATTGTGATGTCGAGGAGATTCCGTAGTTTTCGGGAACGTTGACGACCAAAAATCACTCTGTATAAAATGCTTTAACCACAAATTAATTTAACATCAAACACCTGTATGATAAGGTAACAAAATAGGTCAATAATTATTTAGACAAAATACAAGTTATGCGTATATTTCAATAAGGTAGACCCATGAATTTTTCGGGTACTAAAGAAAATAAATGTAAAATTCTTAAACTCATAAAGGCACTAGCGTCGATATCAAAAGACTTCATAAATGAAAATGTAGAGGTTATTTACCATCGTGAAGGTTTTGCACACGCGTATTATTTCAGTCATGCAAACTATTCAAGTGAACCCTATTATTTTATGTTCTTTTGCGCAACCTTTGCTATACCTGTACTAAATTTTTTATTAATATATAAAGCTATACATATACAGGGTGTAACAAAAAGGGTATGTTAAGCGAGAAGCTATGAAAATAGCCCACTGTACTCCTCTGTCAACGTCAAATATTCCTTACTAACAACTCAGCCTGGCTGTGCACAGGTACAATACTGACACTATACGAGTACCTACATTATATAAACCTTCCTATTTAATCAATCTCTCCATTGAAAAAACCGCATCAAAATCCGTTGCGTAGTTTTATAAATCTAAGCATACAAGGACAGACAGACAGCGGGAAACGACTTTGTTTTATAATATGTAGTGATGTGCGCTGAGTAGACCCTAAGTGGTGGATCTCGAAGACCACCTCCTCTTGGTACCTGGGCTATTTATACCCACGTAAGTCATGCCGATTCCGAACAGCCCCAAGTCATTCGTCCTAACGCCGCGCCGGCGTGCTGGGTTAATTGAAAAACTTTCCGGCCCAAACCCAGGGAAACGGAAAACGTGGAACTTTCGAGACCATCCTACTATTCACAAATTGTTTTTGTTTCCTATTATCCTGACTCACTTGAAATATTTAAATTTCTTGCGAGTAAGCTTAAAATATGCTATTTTTTCGCTTTGAGTCGGCCTAGCAAATGTATTACGGTTGCGAGGGTTGCCCAAATGTTTTGTGAGCAATTTTGTACTCGTAATTTAGTAATAAATGTTTTGTTCGAATTATGCCTATTGTACATTTGGGGCTTTGATAATATTTTCTCTAGTTGTGTAGGTGTCATATTATATTGTTCTTATCTGTTCATATCCTTTACTAATTAAAATGTTCTTTGCGTTGATTAATATAATAAATAACAGTTTTCTAATTAGGTATAGATAAATTGACCCAGTAGTTTTTTTTTATTTTATTATTTTCGTGAGACACAAACAGTACTATTACACAAATATATTTACAATTCACAAGTAGCACATACACCAGCAAAGTGTCTACCAATAAAAACACAGAAAAAACATTGAAGCTCCAACCAAACACATCACACTGAATCTATGAAACCCCCACAATCAACATTCATCAAGGGCCGCAATGATTTTACTTTTATAAATATTACATTTTGTATTAAACAAATAAATGCCCTTGAATGCCCTAGTTGTCATAATTATCTCATCATTGCATTAAGAATAATTCAAAATTCATAATTAAAGTTTCATTGTGACACCGTAAATTATTATAAATTTAAATTGTAACGTCGCATGATTTTGAATCCTAAGCAGTAAGTAGAAATACTTACGAGTATTCTATCCAAGCATTATAATAATGAAATTCCTACAAAACCCCACGAAGTCGGAGGTTTCTAATAAATATGTAATTCTGGTAGCTGTTCCTGACGTGACCTCGTAAATGCATGCATATCTTCTTCATATCTATATCAACATTATTTATATACCTTAGAAACACGATGAAATAGCAGGTATGTAGTACCATACATTTCATTTCATTTCATACATTACAGGTATTGTGTCATTCACTTTTAGGAGGGGATTATTGCGGATATTTATAAGTTGTTAAGGGTCCACTGCTGAATATAGGCCTCCCCCAATGACCTCTAATGCGACCTGTGGGAAGCTATCGGAAAACATACGTCCGTATCCGTCCATCTTACGGGTGACCTTTCCATGCTTCGGAAACTTCTGTTCTATTTCTTGTATTACCTATCATTACTTAATTCTATTAAAATAATGCACTATAAATAATGTGAACGAAAACGAATTATAACGCCCTAAAAGTTTCCCAACCAAATGGATGTTTGGTATAACTTTATTAATTGCATTAAATTAGTCCGCTATTCCTAATTGACTTGTTTTACCTACTCTACATCCATGTTATGCTAGTAAAACATTGAGTTAACAATACGGACAGCTGTATATCTAACGATTACTAATGATTATCGACGGCTATGCCAATCGTGATTGAGATATCGACGGGCATGCTGCGGGATCGAGAGTTTAAGATAATTTAATTACGATACATTGATCGGAAACTATCTAAGGGAAACAATAAGGTACACCTGACGAGTGTTGTCAGAATCGAATACTATCAACTGATTTTCTAAACACACTTCTAAATTTTTTTGACAAATTACTTGGTCAGAAAATACAAGTACCTACTTTGGTTTTTAGCCTGTAAAGTTTCATAGAATGTACTTTGTTTTACAATATTTTACACTCTAGCTTTGACGGAACAAAATAAAATGAAATAAAACGCCCTTGCCCTGTCAAGTTGGCAATAAACCTGCACCTAAAGACAACTGAGGCTCAAAACCGCCAATTGAAATTCGTATTCTCAATTTCCAAATTTCTATTCAGAGACGTGTCGCACAGACCGCGTCACGTATCCGAACGGCACGGATATCTACGTATAAATATCCGTATCCGCGTCGAGCCAGAAATTCCATTAAACCGTTATTTACACAGCTCTCAGCGCTACGTGAGCTATCGGACTATGTTCGGATAATTTTAGCAAGGAAATAGTTTTTCGTTCGAAAGCTTTCGATTGCAAATAACCAGTTAGCAGCCAAAGGAACTTGGATTTTGAATCTTTACTCCTATTTAGGGGAGCTGGCGAGCTTTTTTCTTTATTTCTCTGATGTGGATCAAAGGGAACAGCAAATTGTTTTAATGGCAGACTTGAATTTAGAATTCTTTTACTAGATTTGCGAAAAATAATACTTTTTCTTTTTTGTATTAATATCACTAATTTGAAAAGCTTGGACATTTACTTTCGGTCTTAAATTATTATATTTTTATAGACAGTTAAAGTTAACAAATCCCTTTCTTTCTCTTATGTTAAGTCTGGAAAAATAATGTTGCGATTTATAGTTGAATTGCTACATCATCATTTGAAATATTTTAGAGCCGATTTTCCCAAAGGTCTATATCTGGATCAAGATTTAGAAAAATAAAGCATCAAATTTATTCAGTAGTCGGAACACAGAATCACGGGAAACAACTTTACAGCTTAAAAATAAACCAGGGGTTTATCTTTGTCCTCACATTAAAGATCCCAATCCTAAAGCCACAGATCTAATTCCTATTTCCAATAATCATCCGTAATTACTCCAAACTCAATCTCAACTAGCTTAACTTGTTTCCGAACGATCGAACAAAAAGCTATTCGGTTGAACGACAAATTGTCTACCTTCATTTATGGTATACTAGTAGGTATAATAGTGCGTATTGCTGGCGACTCTACATAGAATAAGGATTAGAAAAGGTAGTTTTTCGCTATTTATGGCCATTGTGGCCATATTGATATGGCCATACGAAAAAGAAACCCTAGGTATATAATATCTCCTATATCCTTTACTTTCCCAGCTCCTTGCATAGTAATATGGAAATCACTGAAACTTACCTTTTGACTAAACTTATTGTTTTACAAATTGTTTATTAGAGTATGATAGAGTAGCAATACTCTTGCATCGGTAAAGTAGAGCGATGCTGTAACGTACTATTTTATTTTAAACACGAATTTTCTCAGAAATAGAGCGAAATTTATACAACATGGTTATAAATATTTTTAAGAAATGGAATAAAAATTCACCCGAGTGGGACTCGAACCCACGACCTCACGCATTCCGTACTGTGCTCTTATGATGTTATTGAAATATTTTTTGTATGGTTGGTGCTCTACCCCATAAGGGATAAAGGCGTGATTATATGTATGTATGTATTTAATACTAGCGTGTTATTCGCGACGTCACGTTTACCACAGAATATAGCCTATGTCCGTCTCCGTATTCCCAACTATATGTGTACAAAATTTCAAGAAGATTTTTGTATTTATTAGTGAAAATTTAGATTATTATCATTATGTATAGGTAATCTGTATCAGTATGTAATGTATCATTTGGTTTGAACTGATTCCCTGATTGTAATTTTTGCTTCCATTGTTTGCGTTTCATTGCGCCATTGTTATTTCTGTATTGATAGCATTAAACAAGTCTTAGCTATTTGTGAGCGAAGACATATAATTGGTGCACAGTCTCCTAATAAGTCATGTAAATGATTAATGTCACTGTTTACTTTTTTTTGTTTAGTTTATCCCGAAGGAAAGGCAAGGGGAACTAAGCCCATACAGCCATTGTCTTTAGTAAATGATTTCTGAATTTATGATGGATGATAATGATGATGATGAATGGAAACGTCGGGAAAATCCTCAAGAACAAGTGTAAAGTTAGTCAAAATAAAAAAATATTGCAGAAACAACTTACATGCGCCCATGAAGAGATCGTAATCCGGCTAAAGTTTTACTCGGCTTACCTGCGTATAAAACCATGCATACGTACTAGATTCACATCACAAGTAATCAAAATATAACTTATCTACCAGAAAACATCACTTTACGGACACATGCAAGCCATTTACAAATAATTTTTGATTTTCACAAGAAAATTACACCTGCACCCTTCCAGCTTTTCCCGCCGAATCGTCACTGTTTACCTTACAAATATATATATTTTTTAATGTGTATCGTTTGTTCTTAAATAATAAGTTAGGATTACCGTAAAATTATTCATAAAAAAGTATTTATTTTAATAAGAGAAAACCACCTACCAATATCATCAAAGCTTTGATCCAGTCTAACATACCGCAATATTCGCACAAAGTACATTGCCCTCGTTGTGAGTTAACGTTCCTCAATCGCTACGTCAACAGAGGCGGTGTAGGCAGGTTGCCAAATGGGCGTTTTTCGACCAGACGACACGACAACGACACGACCACGACATTTCGTCATCTTATATGGGGAAGGGTGTCGTAGTCGCTTGCTTCCAAAAAGCCGTGGTTATGTCGTGGCCGTATCGTCTATTGAAAACGCCAAATGTCTGCAATACACGCTGCATGCGGGCAAATGTTAACCATTCGTTAGATGCTATCACTGCCACATTAGCGCACCTGGACTGTTCTCGCAAATCAATGTTTACATCAACTTACATCGTTTGCGTGTACTACATAGCATATCTATTAAGTATTCTGATGTATAGGAACATTCCTGGTTGTTTGGAAATTGTCCATACTATCTGATAAATAAACATGTAATTTCGAGTCCCTATTTTTGTAGATAAGTTCCTTATAGTGGGCTTTTTTCATACGTTTTTACTTATCATACTTCATATGTTATACCGTATATAACTGTCTAGATTCACGAAATCTGTTTGAAAAATTTTGGATGAAGCAGTAACAAACATAGATTATAACAAACTTCGTATTTATAATATAAAAAGGAATACTTGAAAAAAAAATTAATATAAGACTCTCAAATAAGATACAAAAAGTATAATTAATTAACATAGCTTGTTTCGTTCTATCTTATTCTACGTATTTGTACAAAGGCAGCATGACTGAGCAGAAGGCATCTTATTAAAATACAAAAGTGATAAATAGAGATGATTAATGGGTAAGTCTTTCATCTCTTTTCGTTCTATAGAATATTGCGGGACAACCTAATTAGAAAGATTTGACAGTCTTTATTTAGAAGCAAATTTATTCAGGGATTTTCTTTAGTAATTTATGAATACATTACGAGGGTAGTGAAAACAACAATGAAATGCTATTGGGAATCGTGTAATTGTTAAGAAAGTAATATTTTATAACTCGAAATTTAAATAGGCAATGAAGAGGTAGCAGGGTATTCTTCTTGCGCGATATTTCCTTATCTTTCCATTGTTCCTTACATTATGTGAACTAGATGCTTAGTGCGAGTTTCTCCTTCGAACTCTTCGAACTCGTTCGCGTTGACGTATAGCAGTCAACTAAATGCATTGTGGCAAGATGACGTGATGTCATAAAGGCAGAAAAATCGCACTACCAGATTGGTTGAATAGTTAACGCTAACGCGAGTGAGTGCGTAGTAAAAACCCAGATCCCTCTGGCGTAATTTGGAAAAAAACTCCGACCGAGTGCGTAATACGGAAGTATTGCGAAGAGCCAATGTAAGTGCCATTGAGGCCTACTTAATGCGTCGGCAGCTTCGGTGGTGCGGTCATATGTCTCGTTTGGCGGAGGAGAGATTGGCTAAGTGCATCTTCTTTTCTGAACTGGAGGAGGGCAAGCTGAAACGCAGCGGATAACTTCTCAGATACAAAGGTGTTCAGAAAAAATCATATGAAGAGATGCAATATAGATCCATCTAAATGGGAAGTTTTGGCAGCACAATGACCAGAGTGGTGCAGGACGGTGATGAAGCAAGTACACGAGTCGAGGAGCAGCGTCAAGCTGACCTTGACGCTAAACTTGATGAACTAAAGACTTGTCCTCCTGTTGCCATTATCTATAATTACACTAACGGCGCACTAACATGTCCTCTATGTGCGCGGGCGTTCAGGGCGAAGATTAGCTATGTAAGCCATTTTCGAGCGCATGAACGCCAACTTAGTAATATCTAGGAGGTCGCCATGACCGAAATCGGTAGGAGGTCATCAATGTAGCGACCGTAAAGGTACATTTTACATGTTGACACCGTAGAGATGGCCGTCTTTTTGTACTTAAGACCGCTATATAACATTGTTCTTAAAAACCAGCTGAGCCAAGCTTAAGAGACGTGAAGTGACTAACATATGCACCTTACCTATGTGTAATAAATTAAACGGTGTTAAATTGCAGGAGCAGATAAATCCGACTGCAACTTCTTGTGCAATTAGTTTATGTAGATTAGGTACGTGATTTGCCTTCCATAATTAATTATCAGAGACATATTATGATGAATGCAACGTATTATTAGGTAATGTACTTACTTGATGATGAATCTCTTTAAGTTTTAACAATATTTACGTAAATAGAAATTGACCACGGAATAAAGAACCGTATCGAAAAAGAACTTACGGAATGATAATTATGGTTTCGTCGTAAAGATAATATTTACAGCTATTAAATAAATTGACCTATTTTATAATTAATCTCGGGAGTTTTCATTTATGAGTTTTAAAACTAATCTAAGCTAACAATTATCACAAATAGACGATTTACATTTATATTGTTATAGAAATAAGTTCTGTGAGAAGGCGAACTTACTACAGTATAGGTACATTAATTTTTTATCCAACGAAGATTGAATTACTTATTAGCTTTTCTAAACTCATTCACGGTACCTTAGCGCTTGCTTATAAGTCGCATAATTTGGCCCCCCAAGAGCCATGTCAAAAGTTGCCCTCAAGAGCCCAAGGCACACTCCATTACAGCCCTTGTCGCATACCCGCTTCCTTGTAATGGAATATTAGATTCCCTCGTAAACCCATCCATGAGGGAGCAGCCATTAAATTTTGACCTATATACACCACTCTTATTCATACATCGATAACCGTGGATGTATAAGGAGGTGGGTCAAGCGAGGCTGGTGGTTGTGCCATCATTCTGTTTGCTGGCTTAAACACCGCTGTTGAAGGGAAATTGCCAAAAGATGTTTACCTTGAAGTGTTGTTAGACGGGCGCCATAGGAAAATGCAATTTAAAATCGTTCTAAAATTCTAAATTTGCATTATATGCTTAGGAAAGTTTGCGTGGTAAGTAGTTGTCTAGTTGTGCCAGTTTATTTTTAAAGTTATATTACTCCTTATACATTTACCTCTAATTTAGATTATTTTTTCTTTTACAATTAGCTAGGCAAACATTTGAACGCCATCGTGCCTGACTGACCGCGTTAGTGGCGTGTTTTATAGGTACATTCGAAATACGATTAAAAGCATATATATTGCATAAAAATACATATACCCACATCTGTGTTCCCGACGAAATGAGGTAGCCAGAACTGCGAGATCATAAAAGAGGTCCCACAGCCACGTTAGTATAGCGAGGACAGCAGTAAATAATAATCAGTGAGTGCCTAGTTGCTAGCTAACGCCTGTCAGAAAGCCCGAGTTCCTTAATCGACATTTTAGACATATATAAAAAATGCTCCAAAATTTTGAAATTCGTATTTATGAGCCGAAAATATCTTCTATTCTATTGACCCGATAGCTCAGTTGGTATGAGCGAAAGCACGGTTTGCGAGAGGTCGTGAGTTCAAATCTCACTCGGGTGAAGCATTTTTTCATTTCTTTATTAATATTTTTTATAATATCTTCTAGCCTTCGTACACAAGAAAAATACATCTACATATACTATAACTCGGGATCGAGAACACGATTTGTATGCCCGAGTAAATCTCTTAAGCTTGCGGAACGACGCACGCATATATTTTTCATAATTTACGACCAAATACAGCGGGGAAGTAAACATGTGAGCCAAACTTTTGATTATAAAGGACTTACATAATATAACGCGACGTGAACCCATAATCTACGGATGATTATGTAGATTTGACTATATTGTACATAATCCTTAGTTACTTAGTTTGACAACGATTAGTTGAGAGGGCCCTAGATTTGTATGGTATTTTATTTATTAGATTATCTGCAATTCGAGTGCGTAAGTGTCGCCGCACACGGGCCACCGGCCACAGTTACAAACGCCGCCACGAGAAGTTATGTATGAAAAGTACAGGAAATATTCCGGTGGCGGCGTTTTATGGTTGTGGTCCTTAGATGAATTATAACTAGATTCAGTGACAGTGCTCAAGAAATGACACGACAAATAGCTGCTCAATTGTATGGCTGGGCATCTATTGTCATAAATTGATACAAGCAAAGTCGAATCTTATGTTAACTACATAAGATTCAAGTTTAAAAATCTAATCTAATGCAGTTATTACGTTTACATTGATTTACTGGTGCCACTTTTTATAAAGATTTCATTATGAAACCCCGCGTCTACCTATAAATACGTCACTGTTGTGGCCAGTTCTGGATACCCCAATTCCGAAACACAGTCGTGTCTGTAAATCTAAATCCGTATAACGTAAATGCTTAGCTTGTTTAAAGAAGTACTTTAAAAATAAACTAAAGCGCTTAGTGTAAATTCTAAAGCAATACATCTTCAGCCAAACAGAATTGGTTTCAGTGCAGCTACCGGTGAGATATCCAGTGATTTCTCACGAGACAATCTGGAAGCCAAAACAAAAGGTTACGTGAAATATAAGACGGTACAAATGGTATATCCCATTACCCCGTTTTGTCTGCAAAAGCTCGATTCTTCTGGAATTAACGACATTCCTGACACCGCGATATTTGTCAGTCGACACCTCTTCCAACCGTTTACCGGTTTTATTTGGAAAAAACCGGTAATGCGACCATTTTTCTTTGTTGTACAAAGTGATTTGGTATTTCTCGCGTTAGAATTCTGAATTTAAAAGAATCTTCTTGTTATCCATCCGTCTTAAAATAGAAGAATACTAAGTTCTTAGTAATAAAACGGATATTGCATTTTTACAATATAAATATAATGCATTAAGTGTAGTCTTAAATTTTCTTAAACTATACTTTAAAAAATAATGATTTTCCTATCCCAAATATTGAAAATTTATAAAAATATTTAATTTGTGCATTAAAATTTGAACAAACTACGAGATTCTCATCTCATGCATAGGGCGTAACGTTATTGCACTTGCACTGCCACAGAGAACAAACATACCATTATGTTATGTACCTATATGCCACTGCGTGCGAGGGAAGCGTGGTCTGTCTCGTCTATAAAGTCCTGTTGTAAGTGTGTGTTGTTATGACAGATGATGGACATAACAACACATATAAGACCATAATTGTAGAACTCCTAAAATGTAAGCGGTATCCAGATAAACCAGACCGGTTTTTGTGACGCCGCATTAGAATAAAACAATGTAAAACCTTATATTCTAAATAAATAAATAAAAAAAAACTTTCTTTCGCAGAAAACAAGGACAATAACATCTTGTAAAGAATTTATAGACAGGCAGTAGATAGTAAAGTTTAAAGGCTCGAGCACACCGGATGCGTATGCGTGCACGTAAGCGTAGACGTACACGTACCTCAGAGTTTAATGTATGGAGCTGTCACCGCTTGACGTCTATGCTTACGTCTACGCATACGCATCCGGTCTGCCCGTGCCTATACAGTTCCATACATTACAACACAGAGGTACGTGTACGTCTACGCTTACGTGCACGTATACGCATCCGGTGGGCTCGAGCCTTAACAGTGAAATAAATAATTAAAGTTTTTTATTTTTTATTTATTAAGATTAGGCACACCAACATCACATGTAATAAAAAGTAGAATAATGATTATACATTGTAGCACAATACTGATACATGCAACTATGACTGGCGCACACAAAACATGCATTAAAATCCTTACGGCCGCGCCGCCCAATAGTCCATCTCGCAACAGTTAAGTGATACAGATATCCCTGCCTCGATTACGAGACAAGTTTCGAGAGGCACAACTCGTAAGGTAAATACAGCAAAATCAGCTTAGCCTAGCTAAGTCGATATCTAAGCAGGCACAAATTTATCTATCATATGTTTAAATTTGGATAGAGAGTGAGAGAATATATCAAGTTCAGGATGTTTAGAATTAAGCTCATTATATTCACTGCATGCTCTGACTACAGGCGAGTGTCTGCAGACGTTGGTTCTATATGGGGGTAAAAAGAACATGGGTTTTCTAGGAATACGACTGGGAACTGCCAAAGCCAAGGATTCAAGCAACATCTCACAATCAATCCGCCCATTCAGAATTTTATAAAGGAATACCAGATCATGCATCCTCCTACGATGACGTAAGGAATCCATCGTAAAAAATGACAAACGCTGATCATATGGACACCTATGAGATATGCCGCGTGAAGTAAACGAAATGTATCTCGTGAACGCTCGCTGTATTGACTCCAGACGCTGCGAGTGCACAGCGTATACAGGATTCCACGCAACGCTAGCATACTCCAGTTTTTTTTTGAGTAGCAGTAGAGCTAAAAGCCATGAAATAAGTAATAAAACTTTTACCTTCAAATACTCTCTAAATTAACCATCAATTATCATTAACAATAAATTCAGTCGTGAAATGCTGGTCTGCTAAACATAGGCCTCTCCCATGACCACTTTACCCAAAGAAAAATTTATAAACCGCAATGCCTCTATCTACGTTACGTCCATTCATTTCGACAACCTACTCAAGTGCTATCCGCTGAAGTAATAATTACAGTAGATTCTGAAAGTAAATTACTTGGCACGGATTTTACTGTTCGTGCAAATTGTTGAATAGAACATTATGGCGAGTCATTAAATTCTCTATCTGTTTCGCCATAGCTTCCCTTTTTAGTTGTTATGAATAGGCACGGCGGTGGGGTTAATGGTCTTATTTGCTTTCAGTATGAAATTTTAAAGGGGACGAGTGATTTATTGTGTAACGTCAGTAGGTACGTAATAAACTGATTATTTTTTTGTCACTGATAAGTTAAGTTAAGTCAAAGTTAAGTTTTTATCGTTTATAAAATTATGAATAAAGAAATTGAAAAAATTCCTCACCCGGGTGGGAATCGAACCCACGACCTTTGCATTCCGCGCTCTCACCACTGAGCCACCGGGTCAAATACTCGGATGACGAATTTTACCATCTCTTTTCTAAATTACATATTGGCAACGTTATTTTTCATCCCGATAGCTATACACTAGCCAAATCTCGGCAAACAAAGCTGAATCCCTCAGCACAAAGAAATCTATTAAAGGAATGCACACAAAGCAGAGCTTTTCACTGCAAGACATTTTTTCCACTTATGAAGAGTCCGAATTCTTTATTTTACTTTTCAGTTGGATATAAGTGTGTAAAACACATCCATTTTCACCAATACATACCTGTACACAATTATTTGAACACCGGTAGTACATCTAAAGGGTTATTTAAAATAGCAGCAACAGAACAGTAGCCTTTTTAAAAAGTAAAATGATTTCTCAATAAAAAAAACTGATCCCGTTTCTTTTGAGGCATTTCCGTATATTTTCCTGCAATTTTTCCTGGTCTAAAAGCAATTTTACATAAACAAACACAGTTGTTCATTAACAGCGTTTAATGAAGGGAGCGTCGATGAGCTTAGTTTTACATAAAATTGATTATATTAACCATCGATTGGGTTCTATCGACGTTTTCTTAAATATTCCTTTGACTGTGGGCGTGGCTTCTTTTTGCCTAATGTCAGTTTTCGCAAAAGTTTAATGATTTCTTCTTTTTCTTAGCTCCTTCTAGGGTTGTTGCTGGTATTATTTTTGTCTATATTTGTTTGCTACTGTTACGTTTATGTCATTTCCAGATTCCATTTCGAAATGAGTATTCAAAATAGTCAGGGCTGAGTAAAACTCACAAGCACGCTGCCTAACGGTGATTGATTTACCTAACTTTAAAAGCTGGACGAATGGTCAATCGATCGAGTAAATCGATCATTCATCAATTTTATCTTCATCATCATCAGCTTATTGCAGTCCACTGCTGGACATAGGCCTCTCCTAGGGCACGCCACAAGACTGCCATGGGGGGTACTTGCCCATGGTCACCATATAGGGCAGGCGGGTTGGTGACCGCAGTTTGTATTTTAGACTATGTTGTCAACACGGGAGGCGCTGCTGCCCACCTCCCGGAAACCCTTAATCGCCTCGTACGATACCCACGGGCAGACATGGGGTGGTATGAATTATACTCTGCCGGCACCACGCGGTTTCATCTTTTAGATATAAATAAGTAAGCTGTAATTATTTTTACCCTTTTACCTAAATTCATATGTTTCAAAGAGAGAATATCAATAGCGTCATATATTTAAACTAAGTATGTAGTGATTTTAAATTAAACAAAATGGACTCAAGCCAAACTTAAATTTAATATTTTTTGCGACAGTTCAGTTTACGATGTGCATATCTTTTATTGTTTTCTTCTTCTATATTTTAGAACTCATAAATCATGTTTTTGTAAAAGACGCAACCACATAACGCATTTGGCATGAGAACTGGAATATGTCACATTCACGGACAACGATAAACGAATAAATTGATGCAACTCAGCATTGCTGAATTTTACCAAGTAAGCCTTGAGAATGTACTTTTAACAACAGTTAGTTATTAAAAGTATATATAACGGAGATAAGACAAAGTAAAATAATTTCTCGGTCCAATCGATATATTATAGTTATCAAAATATAAAAATGACGTGATAAAGTCTAACCGCTATTTGGGGAATAGATAGTCGATGCAAAACTATGATACATTGTCTATGCACCTAGCAAGCGTAACATAAAATAACAGAAATATAGATAGCGATATATTACCTATATCACATCTAAGTGACAAATCTAGAGCTATCTAATTCAGCGCACATTCATTATATAGCCAATTTCAATAACCGATACAGAGATGTTCTCAGATTTAAATTTCAATTGCAACCCACAAAATTTTTAAGAATTTTGGATACATGATCTAGTATCGAATTATTGTAATTGTATTGAAATTGGTCAATATGTGTAATCTTAGTACGCCCTTACCCTAACCTTAGGCTTCAATATAAAATGTCACTAACCTCGGAGTAATGTTATATCGTTTCTACTTCACTTATTTTACTGTTAAACTTGATAGTGTATCAGGCAAGCATAAAACCCGAGCGCTATGTTTGCTCCTTAAAGCCAATTTACCGCAGAGTAAACACTCCCCAATGATTGTTGAAAATACAAATAAGAGGCATAAACTACACTGCGCAGTCGACCGGCAATTATTCTCTGTCAGCTGTACATGCCTTTATTTTTCGTAGCTTGTAATTTGGCGCTCTGATGTTTGTAGTAACCGGCCATATTGCGTCCCTCATAATTTATTAAACCGCATCCATGTCTATCTATATTTATAGGTCTGTGGGCTGTTAAATGTGTATGCTGTTATAGTTTTTTTTTTTTTGCTAATTTATCGGTTGTAGAATATATACGACACAGAGGTAAATCTAACAATATGAAATTGACTGCAATGGTTTTTATGAGACCTATTATAAGCAGAGATTAGTTTGTTTTCTTCTTACTCTGTGAGGTACCTACTTAAATACACGTATGTCTTCAGTGACAAGTTGCTAGCTTATTGCTTGAAGAAATAAGAAGAGTCAGAATTCCTCAGTCGACAGCTGATGTATACTAGTGAAACCCCGCATCAGCACAGGGCATAAAGATTATATCTTATTCTATAGATATTTAATAATCAAGGAAAGCAAAAGAACAAAAACCGCCGACATCAGCCAGTATAAAACCAACATGGCGCCGACGACGCACAGCATGCAATAAAGGATTACGCTTTTGTCGCGCACGATTTATTTGCCTCGTGCTCTATAATGCCGATTAAGCTATTTGAATACGCGGTACAGATTCGAAATCAATTTGCATTCGAGATTTTTTTGTTTATTATTGCATCCCGCGTAATATTGGATTGATGCGCTCAAGAAAATAACGTTTTTGCTATACAGTTTTGTAGGTACTAGCATCTCATAACACCGCAGGGGATGAATGTAGCAAATAGTACATTCCGCACAACACCGGAGGAAGCTGCCTGTCTGAAACGCTGCGGTCTGTCGACAATATCTCGCATATACTCAATTAGGCTTAGCCTCAGTTATCTTAGTAGATATTTGTAAACTATATAATATTAGTATCTAACTTCTATGTTATAACTGTCATAATATGTGGATGTACGAGTATAGGTAGTTTATTGTGATTTTGCATTATGAACAATTCAAATCTACATGTCCTTTTATGACAATGAAAATTAGCAAGTTGACTATTTTATTATATCTAATAGAAACTTTATCTTCTTCTTCTTCAGCCTATTGCAGTCCACTGCTGGACGTAGGCCTCCCCCAGGGCACGACACAAGACTACTGCCACAGGGGGGTTTTGCCCATAGTCACCACGCTGGGCAGGCGAGTTGGTGACCGCAGTGTGATTTTCGGACTATGTTGTCAGTACGGGAGACGCTGCTGCCCGCCTCCCGAAAACCCTCAATCACCTCATACCATACCCACGGGCAGGCAGAGGTGGTACAAACTCTACTCTGCCGGCACCACGCGAAACTTTATAAATACTTAGATCTACTTAACTTATGGTAATTGGATAAGACGTAACCAAATCCTTTTTGTAACATTAACACTTTTAGTGAGGGGCATAATGTATAGGTAAGTAATCTAAACCGAAGTTCAAATGGGCCTGTAAAGCTTATAAAGCAATCTTCATCTTAGTGAATACCCGTGCCCATGTAGATATCACGTCGGATTCCGGCAAAGCCTGTGTGCCTGTACTCCATTAGGCGTCCATTAGACGACACGATCACGATACGACCACGGCCAGGACACTACCATGGCTTTATTGGTAGTAAAAATGTATTAATGCTCGTTTTCCAATAGATGACACCTATACTATACTAGGCCCCTATACTATATGAGGAAATGACGTCACGGCCCCCATACTAGATACGACGCAATGTCGTGGTCGTGTCGTTGTCGTGTCGTCTAGTGGAAAAACGCATACTCACAAGTCTGTCTAGTACAGCCTGCGGTCACGGCTAAAGACATCTCGCTAAGTGCATGCCCCATTGGCTATTACTAGCAGGGATTGTCTGAGAGGCCTAACTATCTATGCCTAGATTATCTGGCCTTTACAAACCTATGGTACCTAATCACCTAAACAAAAGATAATGAAAGATATGTATGTATATTATAAGTTAACAATAAGATTAATACTCGTGATAATTGTAAGGATAAATAATACAAAATTAGTAAGTAATAACAAGATAAGGGTAGAAAATAGAATAGAATACCTTGTCTAAGGAGCAAGAACATAACATTATAACAAGGTTAGTCGGGTAATCATTAAAAGTAAGATGTAGTTAACAAACTATAACAAAGGGGATTTTATTCATTATAATAATACAGATAGTAGAAATATTTATAAGTAACTTAAAACTACGCAATTAGCGTAAGTAAGATTTATTTATTTATTTTATAAAAAATCACTTAGCATTACAGTAATTAAACCAATGCGTTATGCAATCCAGATTTCGCACTGGCTATGTAAAAATTAAATTAAAAATTAAAGTAATAATTTATAACATAAAATAACAATAAATAAACATAATGATAATAATTTACAGATTTGCACTGCCATCCATCGCCTCATAAGACCTCAAACATTCCCTGCACACATTCACCCATCACCAGGCAAACACGTCGCACTCAGGCATTGCAAACAGAAAGCCGTTCAGTAGGTACCTACAAGATTGTTTTTTATTTTTGGAGCATGATGTTAACACTGCTAATAAAGGCGTCTCGCTTTTATAATCCAGCTTTGAGCTGGAGATACAATAGCTAGAAGCAATTAATTGAGGTAATATAATTTTTTATATTTTTAAAGCATGGTCCTTCTTGGACAAGGATGTCACTCTGATTGTTGACCCGTGAGTCCTGTGACCCATGTTGACGTCACGATCTAGCTGTCATTAAGTGACATTGGTATGACAAAGGTGTGTTTTGGCCATGTGACTGATATTTTATTTCGGTATGCCATATGATATTGACATCGCTTGATCATGAGAAGTCATTATCTAATGAAAGCTCTATTAATCTTTGCCTTGTGGAACCGAGTGTGGTTTAGAGGTAAGGAGTCTTTTATAAAAGAGTTATTTTCAATGGTTCAGTGTGATTTAAGTTTAAGGCTACGTTTAATTTATATTAGGTTTATTCATCTGTCTTTCTTCTTGTGATTCGGTAGGCTTGTGAGATTAGCAGACATGATGTCACATTATTGGTCACTTGTTTTTAATCTATTATAATATAGATGTATTGTATTACTTGTATTACTTGAAATTACGGACACGTTGTACATAAAAACTTATTAATATCAAGCTCTGAAATGTTAATCGATTTGAGAAACGTTTCGCCACGTTCACGAAGTTTAGTCTCCTCACACAAAAAAAAAGTAAAACGAAAAATCTTAAGACATTTAAAACAATACAGAGCCACAGCCCAGGAGCAAATAGAAAGCGAGTGCCTATCCCACGATTAAGTTACATTCGCTTCTTTGTCTCCTCCGTTTAATATCCTTAAGTGGACGTAGGCAATTTTACAAAGAGCCAAAAAAGAAAATCCCAAGTAATTTGCGGGTTCCATTCGGATATAAATGAAATGAAAATTTTTGATGAGAGCAAGAAGTGACCCAAATTACTCCAGTTCGGACGGCCTAAACGTTTAAATACCTAATCGCCTGGTAATCCCCTTCAAATGTGATCACAGGCTACATATGTAAGTCCAATAACTGTGTATATAGTTATGTACTAAAGTAACCAGGTTACCCAGTACCAATGAAGGCATTAATCTCGCTGTTGTATGAAAAAATAAGTGCAATTTTTTATAATCTTTCTATAGAAGTATATACTTGATTGATTTATCGTTAGATTAATCATTAGGAGTTTTAATTGTAGAACTTTGTACTCCATAAATGTGTACTGAACAAGTCGAGTAGACCAATAAGTTCGCACGAGCCAAATAGGCTCGAAATAATAAGTACCAAAAGAACATTAAAAGTAGCCAATTTTGATAAATTTGGACCCTCTTGTACTAAATCCTAAAGGAAGTCTATAACACTAACAGATATATCTAATAAAAAATAATAATAAAAACTTGAATTGGTACTACATCTCGAACAAAATGAAATCTAGGATTACCTACCTATGTATTTGGTGCAAATACATACATACATACATATAACCACGCCTTTATACCTTACGGGGTAGGCAGAGCACCAAGGGCCGATAGAACCACATGGTGCCACATTCTGACCAATTTGAGGGTATAGTTGAGATGTACAAGTTCGGTTAATAGTGACAGGTGGTCAGCCCATCGCCTACAAAACACCAAGACCCTCTTGTCCCTCAACTGACTTGTACAGTATGCCCGGGAAGAGAAGCAGCTGTAGTATTATACTTTTTTTCACTCCCAGAACACCATAGAAGTCAAATCAAATGGTGCAAATAAGCCATTTTTTGTATCAAAATGTGTTAAATAATGCCTTGCTAAGGTTATATGACACACCATCATATCACATAAAATATACCATCACATTTCTCTCAAATCTCGTTATGATATCAAACGAGGTCACCTCTTTAGGGACTCAAAAGTACACAGAAGGGGTCATGAAATCATCAACGCACACATTGAAAACACCAACCCCATCCCGGTGTTTAATAAAATCATTAATATTAATGCAGGTAGATAAGTTTTAGTTCAACGCTATCCGTTTGCAGTTAAGTATGTAAATGAGGGAAAATTTCAAATGAAAAAGGTTATTATCAGTTCTACGTAGGTAAGTTTTTACTAGGAATTCTACGTAAAGTAAGTTTTTTGACATCTTATATAGCGTTGTACGCAGTAGCCACATACTTATAAAATTGTTATTTAGATTAATTATCAAACTAATTGACTTTCGTTTTGAAATTCGTTTTTTTTACCTTGTTGCCTTATGTCCTTAGTAAATTATAATTGAAGAAGCTATTTTATGCAAGTGTTCAATGCTGCACCCAACTAATGCGATTAAGCAGTCGCGTTAGTTTATTTTTACTTTTAACTCAAAAAAACTTCGCTAAAATTGGCTGTGATACGTTTGTAATGCAAAATAGGCCTCGGTGTTCACTTTTAGTTGTTTTTAGTAATTATTCTGTCATAGAGTATGGAAGTCTATTAGCATTTTTATAACCTTAATCAACATTTCAAAGGATATCCAAAACTATTCTTATTAAAACGTGATTAAAGTTACTCATGCGCTATGTAAAGCGGAATTGGTAAAAAGTTCATCAAACTCAATTATTTTCAGTGGAGATTAAAATATTTGAATATTTCTTGTTTCAAAAATTTGTAAAACCGAATCTATTGATATAATTTAACTGTTATTTAAGTAAAAGTAGTTTGTACAATAAACCTAACCTACTGTAGCGTATCGTGTAGTGAAGAACAATTATTTACAAACCAAAAACATTTCCGTATACTTGTCTATTTTGTGATTTTGACCTGGGCAGGACAAGGTTTTCATTCAATTAGGATTGGCGCAATATCTCCTTTTCTACCATTCATTCCTGCGAATATTATCTATCTATTTATTGTGTTATATATCTCAAGGTGCTTAAAATGCCTAGTACCCATATATTTACATCTTATTATCATCGTAAACATCACATTGAGTGTTCACATCATTTACTGTGAGGGCGTATATCAATGTACTAGGGAAATAAGGCCCCATATCATGGAGATGGGTGAATTTCAACAACCTCGATTTTTGACTAATTACGCTGGCGAAATTTTATATCCACTTTCTATAACTTTTTTGTATTCGAAGTAATAGCTAAAAATATATAATATTCAGTCATATGGTACACATTTTTAAAAACGTATTATTTCTTGAGATATCTGCATTTAAAAATTTCAATCGCCACCGATATTATTATCAAACCACCGAAATTGTTAATCTCTCCACTGAAATTTATTACAACCAGCGGAATTATAAATACAGGAGAACATCATACGAATTACCTATTTATTTATTTTATAAGAATATGAAAACTTTAGATTTTTCGTTTATTAGTTGGTAATAATGTTTATCATCATGATTATAGCTTAGAAACTATGATAACAAATTTAAGGAACACGTTAACAGTTAGGGAAATATTTTATTACTTACTTTAAAATGCTTCCTAGTGACTTTTTTCTTAGCATAAAACGTAGTGGCCATGGTATCTCCTATAAGATCTCGCAGTTCTGACTACACCATTTCAGGAACCTAGCCGTATTTATTTATATGTACGTAAAAAATCTTCGAAAACCAGAAATAAGGATCATTTCTTTTCACATTTGAAAGTGCACCTCGTTAGCTACTCGTACCTTTATATATAAGAAACACCCCATCCGGAAATTCACAGTGTCGGAGATATGACATTTTATTATTATTTTGCAAATCTCCTTTTAGATGAGTAGAATGGCATATAAGAAATAAATCACATTTTATACTTTGACCTCCCAAAAATCTATCAACATGGAATGGTCAAACAAAATTTGTTAAATGTTTTTGCCAATTAAGCCCCTACTCTTTCAAAATAATATACTGCGTCATGCGTACCCTTTATCAAACTAAATTCCTTATTTAATAAGCTACTCAAAAAGGTGTAATTTATTATGAGAAAGCTTACTAGCAGCTGACCAATATAGGTTTCAAAAAATACATTCCGTGGCGCTACAGCCTATAGCAGTGTTATATTGAGGCAAGTAGAATATAGAACTCTTCTGTTATCATCAGGCGTACTTGTTCAAGCTACTCGGGTTTATCGCAAAGTTACTCGGGTTTATAGTAGCAATTTTGGGTGGTTTCCTTGAGTTTGAACCGAAGGCCAAGTCATAATCAATATCACAAAACGTGGGAAATAGTAGATAATAATTATGTGCACTAGGCCAGTAGAACATTCAATATATAGATATTTTTTCTGAGAACAGTCAGGACTCAGAAAATATTACATTCTTATTGGTCAGCTATTAATATTGTGAGATGAATCTCAAGTGCCTGGAAGAACTTAGTTCATTTAGGAACGGTTCCCTTCCTATGATCTTATAACGTCTACTTGTCGATATGTGTGCTTATGCTGTCTATTGATTGACCTACAGTGCTCAGACTGCATCAGGAACACCATTAGGTATGCTAATCGCCTACCAAAAAGGAACTGGACAGTAAAAGTGCCGGCCATGTTAGTCGTTTAGACACCGAAAGATAGACGAACAGTGCAACTGGCTGGATGCTACAGAGCGGCTGCCTGGGGTAGGAGTAAGACGAGATGGAGGTGGCGGTATGACCTCGATTCGAGTTGAACTGCATCATGAAAAGGCCTTTGGATAGCAGTAAGATTCCTATGCTATAATATATATATTATAATGTCAGTTCATCACCTTTGTATTTTTTAAATTTGACTACAAACTTAGGTTACTTGTTAAAAAAGGTTGTCGCGCCATAGGATAGCACTTTTAAAATTCTTATTAGTCAGCTGTTGGTAAGCTTTTTCATAATTATACCTTTTGAATTTAGTTTAATTAAGTGTGCGAATTACGTGAAATCATTATTTTGAATGAATAGGAAAGAATCAGGAAAAAAAATTATAAACCTTTTGGTAATTGTACTTTGACAATGCCAAGTTGATGTCTGTTGTTTTGTCTCCAATGATTATTTATTTATCTAGTTGAATTACTGAAATATACACGTATTTTAGTTTTTTATGCATTTCCATTTAATAATAAGGTGATTTTAAAAACATTACAAAATGGGGCATAACCCTGAAGCCGTAATTTTTTTAATGGGTCTTCCTACCCATGAAGGTAGAAAATGGGCAGTACTTTTACATCTCAATAGAAATAATACCCGTTTTCCAGTCATCCTGTATATAAAAAGACAAAATACCAATTACGGTGACATTATTATATTACGGTGGCCCTCTTTTTTGCCACCGGAGCCACTGGAGTTGCGACACCGTACTTAGAATTAAGTAACAAATTTCAAATTATAACGGACACTATTATTTTAATTGTAATAATTCATTTGCAATTACGTCGATACATCTAATCTTTAATCATCTGTAAAATTTCTTTTTAAACAGCCTTTTAGTTTTTTAAATACACATGACACCGTTATATGATAAATTTGTATTCCTGCGCCACCGCAGGTTATACTTACGTTTTTGGCGGGAAAACTGTTCAGTGTATCAAACATCCTTGTACTTGGTATACGATGGCTTGACAGAGCAGTGCGGGGAAAGATAGCTTAGCATCTATCTCATTCATTATGATGAAATAGTGTAATGTTCAAAATGCGCCAGCGTTATTGACTTTTTCCGCGGGACATTTTTAAAAAGCTGTTACAGGTACTACCGGGTATAGTTAAATTACTGCTCATGGTGTAAATAATAGTGTTGTTTAATGTATTTTTAAAATATGTATGTATTCTGTTAAGTTAATTCACCCGAAAATTTAAATAGCCAAATTTATTTTTGCAAATGAAGTGGGGACATAGCACCGCAATTAGATTTAGAGCCTTTGATAATTTTTTTAATGCGTAAACAAATAGATTTTGGTCTTAAGTTTTAAACGTTAGTCTAGATCACTGTCTGAACTTAATGAAAAAAAATTAATAAATGTGCATTTTGCACTTTCCACTACGATTTTCATCCACGCCGCGCTAAAAACGTACCTGGGAAATTCACCCAGATACATAGCAATAACCTTTTTAGCATTTTCCGAACGGTTTATGTCAAGCATTTACGTTTTTATGAAAACTGCTTTGAATATTTCAAACCTCTAGAAAATGGATCATATTTATCGAATGTTTTTCGAAAGTCAATAATCGCTAATAACAATATATGAAATCTATATAACGATGACAGTTGAATAGACAATTTAACAATAGGGTACATGTATGAATTTTTTTATTTCATTTTTATATTCTACGTAAAAAATGAATAAAGTTTGCCCTTGGAATGGCATATCTAACTTTAACCGTTTTGGATTTACAGCAATTCAAAAATACGAGCCGGCAAAACGTTTTTGAAAAGCTCCGTTTGCTCCACACTAAAATGGCAAAGACTTTGACGTCATAATACAACTGTCTCAAATTAGTATGGGGAAAAAATGCAATATTATTTTATAAACGTAATATTTTATATTTTGTTGTCAATAAAAATTGTTTACTAATAGGTGCAGATATTAATAAAGTGTTTATTAGGTCAGTGAGATAGTTCAAAATATGGGTAAAATTGTATGTTTTGATTCCTGAAATTTTTCTCGTAAGATTTTTCAAACTTTTAAACTCCTGTAACTATGGTATTTACTAACCCATTGATGTTATTTTTGCACTATTCGGTTTGTATTTGTAATATCTTTCGAATAAAATAAAATATAAAAAAAACTGTTTTCGTGTCAGACGCATATTCCCTATTGATTAGCCTTTGAGAAAACTGCATATTTAAATGTGGATATCGCGGGCACATAAGTACGTGGACGCTTACGTGGAAAACACCAAAACAACCTTCTATTACACTCGCTAGCCGCTCTTTTATTTCAGCACGTTCGCTAACTCGGCCCGTGCATGTTATTTTGACAGTTTTAACTTAACCTGACCTAATTAAATTAAATAAACGAGCAAAGTAATGTGATGTTGTCAAATCATCTCCCACCAAAAACCATGGTATTATTCAAAACCCATTGCGGTTTTGTAATACTTGCAAGTGTACCTCATGTTAACAATAAAATTGCTAATACTTGCACATAAAATAACAAATTGCAGCATATTATTCAGATACTACGGTACCTATTACACATCGCATTACCTCCGTACAGTATGTCCAAAATAGGAAAGCCTGATCAATCACTTAATGACTTAAACCTGAGGCTTTAAGCCGCTTAGCTAAATCGATCGCTTTGCTGATTTTAACAATACCGTGTGCATGGAACTAATACAAAAAGGAGCTGTTCAAACAATAGCTCAATAATTTTGTTCTTAAATAGTACTGCGAAGGTTCCTATGGTAATTGGGAAGGCATAACAGACTAAGGCTATATGTTAAAACTAGTGGATGCTCTCGACTTCATCCGCGTGGACTGCAGGAAAAACAAAATGTCGAAATTATCCGGTATAAAAATATTTTCCCGGAATAAAAAGTTGCCTTTGTCCTTACTCAGGTTCTTCAGTACCGATGTACCAAATTCCGTTTCAATCAGTTTAGTTATTTTGGCATCGATAGTAACTCTACCTATATACCTATGGATTTAATGGCAAGGATTTAACCAATGGTTTATTACCTTAAATAATTCATGACCACATTGACGGTGACCACCTCTCTGTGTAGCTGCTTTGTGTCGTTTTAATATCATTGGCCTATTCCTAGTAATTGCAGGGGCTTTGTCCACGTGCACTAATGCAAAAGACAAAGAGGATGTCGCCTAGTTATAATGAACTTAATCGAGTTTTAGAGAAAAGTTTTTACCAAAATTGTGTTCCAAACATATGAACACTGGATTTTTGTTATTTACGCTTTCTGCTCAAAACAATCGATTTCTTTACACGTGATGTAATACTCGTAATATGTAAAGCAAAATGCTATGAAAAAAGTCCAATATAAAGAACCTAGGGGGGTGTGTAGCAGCGCCTCCCGTGTTGACAACATAGTCCAAAATACAAACTGCGTTCACCAACCCGCTTACCCAGCGTGGTGACTATGGGCAAATACCCCCCATGACAGTCTTGTGGCGTGCCCTGGGGGAGGCCTACGTCCAGCAGTGGACTGCAATAGGCTGATGATGATGGATGATAAAGAACCTATTAACAGAATTTGAAACTTGAAATGACATACATCTATCTATATTTATTTTTCCAGACAATATGGAGAATTCCTAAACAACTCAAGAATTTTCATATAATCTTGAAAAAAGGATAGTATCTTTATATTCGTCACTTTTCATAGTTTTTCGCTTAATATAAGTACCTCTTTTGCTATACGCCGTATATGACCTATTCCAGTAGAAAATTAATAAACGCACGAACATTTTTGTTTACATGATTAGTAAAATCTAGACACCGTCAAGCTTGAGTATCAAATCAAATCAAATCAAATAGTTTATTTGTGATGCACAGGTTATTACAGTTGTTAAATAGATACATTAGCTCTTCTGTGATCCGCCTATTTGGCATACAAATTTTTTGAGAATGTCCAATTTAAATTAAAATTTATAATATAATTATTAAAGTTGCATGCAAAAATGTCAATTATTTAAATACCTACATAATAAAAAAAATTTGAGAATTAGATAAAAATATCACAATAGTCACATCAAGATAAATGGATAATTGTTACATATTATACGGTGTCAAAGAATGTATAGTACTCGTAGGTAACTAGGTTACAGGCAGTAGCCTGCAGTAGCCTCACTACATGCATATAGACTGAAGCATAGCTCAAGCTACCTTACTACTTAGGTATCAACATAGATTTATAGAGAAACGTTAGACACGGTCCTCGAATTTAATTTTAACTGAGGCCAACCAACTTTAGATTAATTTGCATATTTTCATAATATTTACCGACCACGGTCGCTAAGCGAATTAACATTACTTAACGATTTTATTATATTTGCAAAGGACATCCTGACTTCGGTTTTTACATAATAATAGAGTATTTTTTAATTTACTGAAAAGTGGCTAGATTACGTGGCTAGTTTTCAGGTCATTTATATTGAATGTTGCAAAGTTATTTTATTTCTTCTTGAATTGCTTTTTTTGGTTATAAGAATGTACTTACTCGTATCTAATTTGAAATGACCTTTGTAGTTTGAAAGCTCAGTACTAGCAAGATTCAGCGCACTGTAATTTACATAATATCTATACCTGTTTACCTGTATCTACGATATATAAATATTCTTACTCTAGTTTTGAATGGAATATAGCCGTGATCCTAGTCTAAGTTGATGTGGGGCTTCACTAGAATATCAGTTGCTACTGTTTGATTATTTGGTTTCGGAGTCTCACAAGGCGAAAAGGTCCGAACGTCGAAACTATCTGTATAGGCTGAGCTTTTCAGTGTGTAAACTTTAATCATCTAAATTATCCTAAAAGTATACTAACTCTTAAGAGTATTTACTGCCAATATGGCATTTAAAGTAGACTTCCTTCGCCGGTATCGCTTTTTGGCAAAATTAAACAAAATCTTGTCAAGTTTAGATCATCCATCAACGTTTAAACCAAGAACTGATTATACAGAGAAGTTTTGTGAACAATTTTCTTCGGATCCAGAGTTTCGGAGATTCTTGCTCGTTGCCCTAACTTTGAATTCAGGAAACTTTTTATCAATGTATTTTTGACGTTCATTATGTTTCTGCGGAAAGATTTGAAACGATAAATTATAAAAGACTCAGATAAATTTGTAAATAGTGATGCGTCAAAATCCTATTTCCATTAAAACCGTAAATAATCTTTTAATTCTCAATAAACATGGTATACTTTTTTTATTTACTTGCAAGTATGTTAAAATAAGTACGGCCATATTATTTTATTAAATTAAATCAAAAATACTTGAAATAAGGCCATATCAACAAGTTAGAGGCTCAAAACTTTGACAGCGATTTCCCAAAAAAGTTAAAAGTAATCAAGAGTGCGTTAGGCTTGTTATCATGGAAAAAAAACTGGAAAATTCGTCATTTTATTTTTTCTACTGTCCACGGAACGGAGTTGCAGGCATCCACTAGTGTGACATACATTGTATGTACGGAGTCGGGCCCAAGAGCGGTGTCTTTTTTCCACAATAGATGGTTACTTCATACTCTCAATAGATGGCGTTAGTAATTCTAGCTAAATAGATTATATAAGCTGTTAACTGGCATGCTAGACTAGGAAAAAGATGTGTCTTTGAAAACAATGTCGCGTTTGCCATCGTAAACACTAAAAATGAAGTGATCGTATAAATTTTATGTACTTTGCAAGTGTGAAAAATTTATACATAGGGAAATTTTGGTACATACCTACTCGTACCTACCAACCTTCACACAGTCATGACGTGTATTACCTACCGTGATACTGTAGAAAAGTGTATTATGTAAATGAATGGGATATGATTATTAAGGGAACATCTACTTTATGAAAAAAATATTGAAACTTCCGTAAATATTCAGATTCTTCATTCAAGTAAAAACACTACCCACTCGACTTTCTTTGACTTGAAACTTGAAGGAAAAGCGACGTTTTTACAAGAGACGCGAAGTCAATTTAATGAAGCGTAAGAAAAACTACGTACCTACCGCAAACTTAAGAGAGAAATAAATAAAAACTTTGCTCCCTTGAATTAATATTACTTTCCCTGTGCAGTTGTAAAAGGCACTTTAGAAAAACAATATTGAAAATTGCAATAGGAGTAGTGCAACGGAGCGCCCCATTGGTGCAAAATGTGAGAATGATTACCTGTATAGCCAGGGGAAAGAATCTAGGTGGAGATAGTTGAAATGCAACATGGTGAATCCCGGAGGATGACTGATTAAGCATTTTTTCACGATACTCCTATATTCTCTATATCTTACTTATAATTATGTACCTATATACAGGATCTAAAAAAGGAGCAGTAATACTTAAGGATCTTGTTGCTGTGGTTGCTGGTCCAGAAAATAATTACAAAAATTCCGGTAAAATGACAAATAAAACTCTCGGTTTGTTACGAAATTAATTTATATTTCGCGGTCACACAGACGCCCCATGCAAAAATTTTCTTACAACTCCACAGGTTATAAAACACCACATTAAAAAAATATGACAATTTAAAAAATCCAAAAACCCGACTGCATAAAAAATTTCCTTAGAAGACAGATTTTGAATAGCTTTTTCTGTGTCCAACTGTCAGGGAAAAAACCTCCCCGCCTCAAACTCCCACATTTCTGTATGGTGACCCACTCAGGTTGGAACTAGTCGTCCTTCCATCCACAAGGAAAAGTACCAAAACATTTTATTCTGAATAAACATAAGAAATATATCCAAATTTATATACTCTCTTTTGAAGTCGTTTAAAATCTTTATTACTCTATCATTTTTAACAGAAAAACACTAAAATTTTTATAAATTCTCAGACGCTAGAGTCTACCTAGGAATACTCGTAATAAGCTAAATACATAAGACTGACGGAGAAATCACAGGGCTGAAGAAGAAAATAAAGTCAGACTCCAAGACTTTTCTAAAAAGAGAACTTTTTTTTTTACACTTCACAACACATTGACCTAGTCCCACACTAAGATCCCTAAGGTCTTGTGTCGTGGGTACTAATCAACGGTATATAAATACATAGATAAGTATATAAACATCCATGACTCTGAATCAAACATCGATATTCATCACATCAATGTTTGCACCTACCGGGATTCGAACCCAGGACCTATGGCGTCGCTGGCAGGGCCACTACCAACTACACCAATCGGCCGTCTTATTAACTTATTATTAGTTATGCTAAACATGGATGTCCTTCGTGATCCTGCTGACTGACCACCCTATTTTGAAAAGACGGTTATGTAATGTAATGATGATATATGTACTCGTATGTATAATAACCTAATCGAAAACAATTTATGACAATTCACCAGAAATTAGCATAAATGTATGAATTATCGGCATTTAATAATAGCTGGGCTAATGCGAAATTTGTAGCCATTTGCAATGGAATCGCCGTAAATACCAGATTTGCCATCCATTGTGATGCCGGCTCTATAACTATTCGGATAATTCAATTTGGAGCGGGGGAAAATCACGGTTTCTGATTGGTCGGTTTCGAAAAATGTTTCTAGCATTCCTCTATATACATATAATATATTCACAATTGTGTAACATATCGAGTTTACTTATTCTGTGTCTATTCTTGAAATTTTGATAAAACATTTTTCGTGGGTATACTAAGGTGATATTTGACATACATATAATCACGCCTTTATCCCTTACGGGGTAGGCAGAGCACCAACGGCCGATATAACGACATGGTGTCACTTTCGACCAATTATGAGGGATTAGTTGAGATTTGACATATAAAACTAAAAAAGAACATTGTTTTGGCTTTTACTGTATTTAGGGTAGAAAATGTTTTCAAAATCACGTTAATAGAGTTCCTTTCAATAATAGTTACTATGTGAGTGACTAAATTATCTGTGTAACATTATTGCATATAAATAATATTACTTCCGTAATAGGAGCAATTCTATAAAATGGTACTATAGCATGGCACCGTTCCTAAATGCCAAAAAAGGAAGAGCCACTCATTCTGCAAGAAAATACCTCGCTAGTAGCACTGAAAATTGACAGAAATCGCGGCCTCATTTAGCTTTTATGCCCTTAATTTGTTCCACTTACTTGGGAGAGCGTTGAGAAAAAAAAACGAACATTTCCTCTCCTTTGTTAGCCCTTCATACCAGTGAATTTGAGTGAAATTGTTGATGTCTGGGGTGTCACGATAATATAGGAATTTTATGACGCGGCCCGCTTGACTCAGTTATTCTACGTTTAAAATGAACCATTCTGAAGATGGACCGCTCTTTCTTTGAAAGTACTTAGGTACACTTGCGGAAATTATGTTTAAAGTTGGAAGGTTTTTTCGTTTTTCTACGCGAATTGTGTAAGTGACGCATTTAGCGAAATGACGGATAAAGTTTTGTCCGGCTTAACTCTTTTAGATTTCTTCTAGCGGTGTCTAAGAAGTTAGTTAGAAGTTAAAATAAGTTTTCGGTTACGGTAGAAATACTAAATTATTATTCAAATAAAAGTAATATGTTGAAATGATGAATATGTAACACAAACAAAAGGAAAAATATAGAGTTTCTTCTTGTTATCTACGCATTTTTTATTATTAGCCAGTCTTGGAACAAACAATATAAGTATGATCATAAATTTTATTAGAACGTGCGAACTAAAAGGATGGTGAAAAGATGAAATATTGCACTTACAATACTACACTTGTGTTTTATTTTCTTTTTCTTTACACCCCGCCGCGACATAGCACAAACTCGTAAAGAACAATTATATAAATGAAGAACTATAAATAGCTAAAAAAAACTACATAATTGATAGGAGGTTAAACTTGCAAATACTTCCAATAAATATCATCATCAGCCTATTGCAGTCAACTGCTGGAGGCGTAGGCCTCCCCGGGGCACGCCACAAGACTGCCATGGGGGGTATTTGCCCATAGTCACCACGCTGGGCAGGCGGGTTGGTGATAAATATTTGACACTAAAATTTTAATAGTTACAATGAAAGGTAATTGGGCATTTCTGAACCGGCACCTCAAGTTCGCGACCTGTATTGAAATGGGTTTTTTATAAGGTTTAGGATTTATATTTTACGGAATGTTTTATTTTGATTCAGATGAAAGAGGGAAATAAGTTACACAATACAACCCTAGAAACATATTCAAACTTCTCAAACTCAACCATTGAACACATCAATTTACTTATGTGAAAGAAAATAAATCGTGCCCCCAAGGAAAACTTTACCTCTAGAAATATAGTATACTGCTGTATATCCATCCACAGTTAAATACAATAACGCAAAAAAAATCATTTAATAAATTCCAGGGTCTATTAAGATGGCAACGAATCTTTAACTCAAGACCAGCTCCAAATTCCACCGGCACCCATTACAGGCATCAAATTAAGTAATCCGGAGTCGCAGTAGTACTAATGTCTACTTCAAAAACAAAGTCCCTCGCATTTTCCTGGAACCGAAAAAATTATATGGAACAATAATAGAGGTACAGAGACACCTAGCGCTTACGTCAAAGGACTTCTTGACTAAAACGCAGAGTTATAACATTTCGCCACAAAATACTGGCTTCTGGAATCGCCGGGGAGCAAGCATCTGGCATTGAATCTACGGAATGTAGCCCGAATTGTGCAAGTTTTTTTTGTTGGAAAACTTCAATTGAACATCAGTATGTGGAAATAACAGCAACTATTTAACCATGGTGTTAAACGAACGCCGATATAAAAAAACCTGTGGGTATAGCTTCTTAGACAAAGTTACAATACTGATCAAACAATTTGACCTAAGAGAGCAAGTAATGAGTTTCAGAAGCTTTGTATGTTGTGTTTTTTTTTTTCAAAGGGGGTTTTTACCCACGAGGGTATGTCAACCCCATTGTATCACCTTATTTTATAAACAGGATAAACATACTATTATTAACCTACTGATGCAGGACTGTGATTAGCTTGTATAACATAATAGCACAAGTAGAATTTTGTGTTTTAGTTTTAGAAACTGCTGATCAAGTTTGATTCCTCTAACAGTCTGTGTATCGTAGATACGGATACAAAAGTATCACCTATAAGCCATAATTAAGGGATTATATAAGCTAGAAACCAAACTTCGTATTAGATAGGTACATAAATTGAAAGTTGCAAAATTATCTAAATAAGATTTAGCGGCCGATTTATAATATAATTATGTTCTTATTTCAGATATTTTTTACATAATATTTGGATATTGTGGCGTAGTAACCAAAATATATCTTAAATAAACACAAGTATAAAACCGTAGGTATGTACCAGAACAAACAAAGTCGCTTTCACTCCCCGAAAACACCTCTATTTTCTCTAAATGAAAGGAGAAATCACAGAAACAATTCCTGTCAAACAGAAGTGATATTTCCGTATGCTTTGCTGTTGCGAAAATTGAAATTTTCTCAAACGCTGAGAAACCGTGAGTTGGGAGGTCGGGCTCCATTTAAAGTGGGTATGGTTTAAAAGGAAGCGCAAAGCGAATAACGTAAAATCAATTTGCTATGGTCATAAAGTTTGGATTATGTTCTGATGCGGAGCTCCACTAGAATACATCAGCTGCATCTTCTTCCGTACATGTCGTAAGACTAAAGAATTTACGCTAAACTAGCGACTTCTCACTTATCATTTACATCTGTTTCCGCTAGGCTAAACGTGGCTATGAAACTTCGTTCATGATCCTGCAGTTCTAATCACCCCATTTCGGTGACTGTATGTGTGTGTAATAAATTTGGGTAAGTAGATAAATCGAGTATAAATTATATAATTTTTTTTATATACATATTCAGTTTGGAATAATAAAGCCATGAACATGAACTCGAGATCTTACCTACTTAAATTAATCATGATAAAACAAATACCTGCTTTTAAAAGGCCACTTAAAAGTATGTTCTTAAATTGTTACTAAGTGAATATATATTTATCTTTGTTTTTTTTTTTCTCCCACATTACAATTCCATGCAACTTAAACTATACAAATTATAAACAAACGATCTAGATTGTGATTGTGACGCAAATACATGTGCGCCCAAGAAAAGTAAAATACATACATACATACATATAATCACGCCTTTATCCCTTACGGGGGTAGGCAGAGAACCAAGGGCCGATAGGACCACATGGTGCCACTTCTGACAAATTTTGAGGGTATAGTTGAGATGTATAAGTTCGGTTAGTAGTGACAGGTGGTCAGCCCATCGCCTACAAAACACCAAGACCCTCTTGTCCCTCTACTGACTTACTCGTATACAGTATGCCCGGGAAGAGAAGCAGCTGTAGTATTATACGTTTTTTTTTCACTCCCAGAGGAGCATAGAAGAAAAGTAAAAGAAGACAAAATAATAATTTTACAAATAAGAACAAAGCTTAATTACCTTGTGACTAGGGTTGCCAACCCTTATACACAGATTTGCAGGACAGCGGGGTTTAATTTGCGGGACCAGAGCAAGAAAAACGGGACACCTACAAATGGTCAATTTTAGTACATTTTTCATAATTATTTCGTGATAATCCATAGCAAATAAAGGTCTATTAATTTCATTATAACAAGCAATGGCACACCTTGGTTTCTTAACTCAACCTATAATAAGTATTGTACAACGCGACCAAAGCGAGCGCGAAATTTGTTCCATTTTAGTCCAGAAACATCTTAAATTTTTAAGTAGATGAAACTAATACTTACATTAATAAATATTTAAGAACTCTCTTGTGAAAATTAAAATTAGAGATTTATATATCACATGCTCTGCGCCATAATCATTTAAAATATAGTTTTTTTTATAAACTGGGAAGGATTCACCTGAAAACGGGACATGTGGCGTCCCGCAGCCACTCAAAACGGGATGCGTTATTTAGACCCTCGCCACGCGGGACGGTTGGCAACCCTACTTGTAACCCATAAATATTTACCGTTATTAATGTTTGGTCAACAGTATAAAGATATTTTATCCTCTTGCTTCAATTTTTTTAATTTTCTTTTTAAATATTGGTAATCGTTTTCTACTAGAACGGTTTTTCTCGATGAATTCACTAAAAGTAGATTATTTCTCCGTAAAGACAAAATAATAAGTTCTTTGATCGATTATGAAGGCTTCGATTATCTTGGAGTCTTACCCTGGCTTAGGGGATTGGGGTTAGAAATAGTAGTTAGTTATTCTGGTATTATTAATAGCTCGATATTTTTTATAAGTTAGTTGAATAATATACTTTGCTAAAGAAGATCATAGAGCTAATAGCTAAATAAATAGCATAATATAATTGTCCAAGGATACTCCGACCTCAAACACAGACATTCCTATACAAAATATCATTTACACCTCAGAGTACGACTATTCCATCTCGACTCCGTCAATATTAGAGACTTTAATTTCTCTATTGAGGGATCGCCCACCACCGGGCCCTATACCCTCCGCTGACCCTCGGATCTGCCTACTCATGATCACAAACACAAGACACTACAGTTGCAACGAGAAGCCAGATCCAAGCACCTGCATGCAACCATAAATACATAGCTGCTAATCCGAAAACCAATTAAAATTTAATTTCATTTATTTAAAATAACTTATATTAACCTTCTTACGCAATTTTTTTTATAAATTTCTTTTTTTTTTAAGCAAATTGAAATAAATACTGACCCCAACTTTACTTGTACCATAAACAAAATGTAATACATAAGTTTACCAAAACACGTGTAAAGTATGAACTTAGAAGTTTAAAATGAATTTTAGGCAACGCAGGCAAGGCAGTACTTATTAAGGTTTGTTATAAAATATAACTTATAATATGATTCCTAACATAAAATAATGTATTCGCGAAGTTTCATAGTAAAGATTTAAATGTTCATATAAATGATAAACTTAAGTTATTAAACGAGTTTTCCATTGTTCGTTATCCGATTATTCTTTGAACACGAGTTCAGAAACCGGTTACCTGCATTTAGACAAGCTGTTTCATTACAATAAGAAATGGAAAAACTTTAATGATTATTCTACTCTTGGTTAATGAGACACGTTTATAATTTTCTAAAATCTCATAAGTATTATAGCTATTTTTATTAATAGATTTTTCACGTATTGGAAAGAATTAAGCATTGTCTAAATTTGACAGATATTCCATACATATTGCTGACGAATGTCGTTTTTAAACGGTATATATGACGACCGATTGGTGTAGTTGGTAGTGACCCTGCCTGCGACGCCATAGGTCCTGGGTTCGAATCCTGGTAGGTGCAGACATTGATATGATGAATATCGATGTTTGTTTCCGAGTCATGGATGTTTCTATACTTATCTATGTATTTATATACCGTTGCTTAGTACCCACGACACAAGACCTTAGGGATCTTAGTGTGGGACTGGTCAATGTGTTGTGAAATGTGTAATATAACATATACCTACATTTCCAAGCGCCATACAGCTGTAGCAGATTCAAACGTGATTTTTATCTAAACCACCTTTGACACATATGTTGTTAGTGAGTAAGAGTTGGTAGTTATTTTTTTTTTGTTTTTGGTATATGAGGATAAGGAGACTTTAGAACGCGTCTTAATGTAAATTCTGCTACATATGATGTAAGTTTATATTGTGCAAGTCATTGTAGATAAGAATTTTGACTATCTTTTTATATTATCAAAAATCGTCGTATTTTATGGTCATCATCAATCATGACTATATTTGATCTTAAAGAATTGGGGACTAAGCAAATATTGATGGATGACTTTTAGAGTTACATTGTTATAAAGGATACATGGACATAGCGTTAGAAGAAAGAAATGGATAGTCATAATAATGTCATACTAGTATTGGTTAATATTTGCTAGACTAAAGTCAAGATTATAGCATAATAAATATAACATATATTATATTATTAAGTAAACGTAAACAACAATCAAGAAAACACAAAAAAAGAAACATTAAAACACAACCTACAATAAATAAAATCATATCATTTGAAAGTAGAAGAGGCAATTTCGCAGAGACCCATTTTCCGTTGCTATCGCGTAAATACCCCCGGAATGGGCAACATATAAAACTAATATATGTGCCATTTTCGTCCCATCATAGTGTCACATTTACTATATCCATAGTCCACTACGTCATAACGTAAAACCTGTAATAGTACATAAATTTTGTCTTGATGATATGGGAAAATACACAAAGTTAAATTAGAGTCAAGATGTGAGTACGAGTAACAAAATACTTTGGTTTTTACATTGATTCATAGATCAGAGGTAAACTCTGAGCGATATAATATGCCGGTCACAATACCTACCGCATCGATGATATTTTGTAGTGATCACTAGCTCTTAAGCCTTTATTAAGTCTGGGAATGCCATATCTAGTTTTTATAGAATGTATGCCATCTTTTCCAGATTAGTTGAAATTGTGCTTTGATTACAAAACACCTATAGCACAGTGGAACGATTTCCAATTTTCTTTCACGCTTCAATACACACATATAAAATTCAAGATCAAAAAGTCTTTGGCAAAGGAATCAAAATGAAAAACAATACCATTACGCTCCCCGATAAATCAACTACCAACTTAGTGAAGCGATTGTACAGCGGAACGCGACTATGACTTATATCAGGAAATATATTTGACCCGCTCTATCCCAGGACCAGCCAGCAACAAGGACTGCCGACAGCTATACCTTCCTCAAAATATACCATGGATTATGGAGAGCTTGAGCTCATGATACTCTGGTTTCCTTTTTACAAATGACCAAACACCGAGACCTCCGGAAAAGCGAATCGAACGTGCGACCTCTACGATGGTTTTTACACGGCTCAAAAGGAGGGTAGGCCTACTTATTTTGGTTGCATTTTAACCAATGTTTGTGCGAGATATATTGGATATCTCATCACAATAGGTCAATGTGGGATTACTTGAATACATCAGCGGATATTTTGGTTTGCTTACAGCCACTTGTCCGGAAATAAATCTATAGCTATCTAATGGACTGAAATATGGAATGTTTTCTTGGTCATCGGTTATTGAGTAGTTATTTACTATGATGGACTGATCAACAATAACTAACCAAACATTGACGACGGTGAGGAAATCCAGTAATCCGTAAATATATAATAAGGAAAAGTAAAAATATCATTAACTTACTTAAATTTGCGTAAAGCTATCATTAAACATATTTTTTGCTGGGGTACCTAGAATAATGTAGATCGCGAAAGAAGCAGTTACTTAAATAATTGTAACACAGTAAATTTTTAATTAAGGTCATTATTTCATACAATAATTCCTTTGTCTTAATTTTCATAGGAATATTTGAAAGTATCATAAAGGTTTTGATTAATTTTTTTGAAAAAATTAACTAAATAAGTACCAATTACAAAAAAATTACCTTAATCTTGACTGCATAATTAGAAGAAATCAATGGATAACTTACCTGAAACAAAAAACAGTGATTTATTGGCATTTTAGAATTATAATGAACATTTTTATGTACTTTTCTATTATAAAGCAAATAACAATAACTATATTAAAAGTTTTTCCAATATCGTTTTCCGGAAATTTAATTTATTCATGACGACTTTTTCCTGGGAACTACCTAATTTAGTTTGAATCGCTACCGCCAACTTATACGTGACGAATGCAACTATGAACTAGAACTATCCTCGATATAGCAGGTAGTTCACTTTACGCCGAAAAGTGCCTGGGAATAAGAGTTCATTATACGACCCCTGAGCTGTTTTGCTTGGCTATACGATAAACGGTACCTTATTTACAACTGATTGGTAAATTACAATTGGCCGTTGTAATACGACTAGATAAAGAGATCTAAGCTCTTACAAAGAACTTTATGGCTGTATAGTTAAAAGATCAACTCGTTGAAAAGAATTACAGTGTATGATATACTGAAATTATATTGTCATTAAAAATCTACTGTAAATTAGAAATATGTACCTAGTATTATTCAGATGTAACTAAACAGAGATATAGGTGGCAGTTTTATAAAAAGTTTCAAAGTAAGAGGAACTTAAAATCGCTAAACGCTTGTTAAAAGCACCACACCCCAAACTGGGCACGCTGCGGCAGTCTAAAATATTAATACAGTTTTAGAGGAGCGGGCGTGAAATTAGTTGAATTGCCCTGTGTCCACTACTCACAGGAATTATTTCGGTTGTCCTGGTCACCGAGGTCATGCAGGTCAGTAATGAGGTGGTGTAACTTTGAGCTTTATGACGGTTATTACTCTTAAAATTAAATATAGTTTGTTATTACGAGTATGTTATATTTTAGAATATAATATAAGATATAGTAACGTTGTTACGTTATAAATAGGATTGGTGATTTTTTTTTTGTATATTATATTTACATACATCACAGGTTTGTTCCCAAAAATGGGGTGGTTTAGTGCGAGTTTTCACTTCGCACTCGACTATCACCTATATTCAGCCAACCACGTAAGCCGTTGCTCTCACTTTTATTATATAGCAACATTACGTCATAATGTGATGCCCGTAGAACTGCACGTTCAGAAAGATAGAAAGCAACATTTGGCATAACGGGGGGATATAAAGATAAAATCTGTATGTAAAACCCACCAACCCGCACTGGACCAGCGTGTTGGATCCAAGTTCAGCAGTGAACTTCCTATTCAAATTCAAAAATCTTTATTGCATGCGTGTTGTTTTGCAATGGTATGGTCTTTCCTTTTAAGTTTAAAAAACCTGTTTTAGGAAGAGACCGCTCCTTTGTTGGTTGGTTGGTACATAATATTTATATTCCTATGGCTAAAACGGTTATCAATGCAGTTGTGCCTCGTAAGAGCTAATAAGTTGTAAGTACTTATACGAATATACTGTAACATAGCTATAACTGTAAAACTTAGAACACAATAAAATAATTCGACGAATAACATTTTTTACAAACGCGGTATTTACATGAAAATCGCACTTAACGATAGTTTCAATTAACAAAATGAGATAGGGGCACAAAAGTAGGCATTTACAAAAGACGCTTCTCGGAAGCGTTACAAAGTACTTTCAAACATCAAAGACTAGCTTATACGATTTCGTGTTTCCATCAAAGTTTTTCTTAATCATTAAAAAGGCGACCCATATCAGATTGCTTTTTTTTTATTATTTCATACTCGTGGATAAAAAAAAATCTAGTACAGTATTAAGAGCCGATTCTTCTAATGGCCAGGTAGCCTATCTGAAGGATATATTTATATATTTGATGCTGTTATTTTAGGTATATGTTTGTTACTATTTTACGTAAAAGCTATAGAAACGATATTGAATACACTTGGCAGTTATATAGCTAATACATTAGAATAACATAGCGTAAATAATATCAACATAGGGTATACAAAAGGTAGAGCACCAATAGAACGAAGCGATATCGGGGTTCTATTGTGCCCAGCGCAAGAAATTTTCTTGTTTTTCTACTGATTGGCAGTGACATAGCCATAGCTTTGTCAGGGGGGTAATTCTTGAAAATTTTTGAGCCGAAACGCAACCACTAACGAACAGTTAACGAAACGCAATGCGAAGCAATATACACTTACCGCTTGAGTAATAAGGTATATTTTAACACGCATAGATCGCGAGTATGACAGAATAAAAACAAATATCTGTCTCGTGCTGAAATATGTCTAATTACGTCATCATACCACTGTAAAGTAATCAAATCTCACTCGGGTAAATTTTTGTTATTTTCTTATTAATATTTTATAATAATTGCTTTGTTCTGAGCGTCTACAACGGTTCCGTTTCGGCTTTGTTCCAACTCGAGACTTTTCGAGAATGGGCCCCCTTCATATATGTGACTTAAAGTCATAATTTACATTCTAAAGCTTGCTTATATACTGTGGAGTATAGTCAGTATCTAACTCAAATTCAATTTAATCTACCCTCGATATAAAAAATATGATTTATGTAAGTATAAGCTCTTCAAAAATAAGCGCCTTCAACTTTTTAATTATTTCAAGATAATAAGGGGTAGACACACGAACACGAATCCCTAGGAGGCAAAGGAAAATAATTGTGTAACTTTTACATCTTTTTGGGTCTAATTTATTTAATATGATTCTTAATCTCGTGGTTATTAATGCGTGATTCCTTTGAAGTTATTCAGGCGGTGGAAAATTCTTTTACGCATTAAAAGTAAAATGATGATGAATTATTTCGTGATTCTTTTTATCACGTTGACTTTTTGAGGAAAAAAATATTTTGACGTATATTTTAATTTACTATGGGTTACAACTGACCCTCGGATCTGATAACTCATAATTTTATTAACTACATCGCCATGAGAAACCAGACCCGAGCACCTAGCATTATTTTCCGAAATCAAAAACTAGATAAACAATCTACATTTCTTATGTTTCGCCAACAGGATGGCACAGGATTATAGAAATTAGTAAATTAGTAAACCACTAATTACTATGAACCTCTAAAACCCTAAAGGAATTGTAACGCCTAATACAATTTCATGTATATTTTAATATTGGCCTCAGATTTCATGTAATTCTGCAATTATTTTTGATTTTTACTAATTTTAAACTCGTTCTTGAGGATTTTTCCGACGTTTCCATTCATCATCATTATCATCCATCATAAATTCAGAATTCATTTTACTAGACAATGATTAGGCTGTATGGGCTTAGTTCCCCTTGCCTTTCCTTCGGGATAAACTAAAAAAAAAAAAAAAAATTTCTTAATTTGCCCAATCAAATAGTTGTTTAATTTTGTATTTACCATTCTACTTATTACTCCTTGTACAGCACTATACTTTCATTATAATCAACTAGTATACGCCTATGATATTTCGGCGTGAAATATAAATGTGCCAATGTGTTATTCCGATATTTGTATAAGCTATATATATACGAGTAAATGCAATATTTCATGAAAATTCGTTCACTTATCTATGCATAAAAAATAAATATATATTCTGATAAACTTGGACATTAACAATATAAGTAGGATTAACCACACATACCTATAGTTAAAGGAAATCAAACAGACAGCACATCCAAAACCTCTAAAGAAAATTAACCCTAAAATGAAGCGAATCTAAATTGCGTCGAGCAATTTTGAAAATTCGTCACCGCGGTGTCACGATTCGCTGAGTCGACGTCATTTCCACATGTTGCCGCCATAAAATACTGCGGCTACCTTCAAAAATGACCCGTATTCTAGTAGATCCTTGGTTTCTTTTGGCACAGCAAGGCTAGAGTTCTAGACTGTACATATAACCCTCTGGTCACGACCCGGTAGGAAATTTATCCTTTTTATTGACCGTTACCGATGTTAAAGTATGGCTTTGGTGCCCGACCAACGTTTTCCTCCAGTATTAACTTGTAATTTTCCGATATTGCTAGGTATTTAACGTTTATTCTCAGTGTAATGGAAACAGAGATTATAAGAAATAACCAATCAATCATCTTTTCGCATTGACGTTTGTTATCTTGTCATAATTTGAAACAGTTGTAACGTAATCTCGTCATTAAGCGAGCGCGTAAAATAAAGGCTTCCTATTGGTGGAAGTGTTATGGTGACGAACTGCTATAGATACGTATTCCTATTCTTTATTGTACACACACATAGATAAAAAGTAACACAATTTAAAATAAAATATTACACAAAAGCGAGCTTATCTCTATAAGTGACCTCTTCCAGCTAACCAGAACAAATGAAAAACTAGATTCGTCGAGAGACCTAGGTACTTTGCTTGACTCATGAATTATGTTGTGTGAAAATGAGCTAGAGATAGCATCACTATTCAGCATTACTCGTACCTAAATAATTTGCTTTTACTCATGCGAATGGTGAAGTAAAAGTTGTGAAGACAGACTAGGCCGAAACACCGAAATTACTTTCCAAGCTAATCAACTTTAGTTTTGTATATTTAAATAGTATCTAGGGTCCTAGGTACATTTAGCACATTATTTAAAGATTTAGAATATAAACGGATTTATCCCTTAGGAAATCTTTCTATGATACCCACCCACATTCAAAATGCACTAATTATTAGAAAATATTCCATACCCATCATTCCATTAGTGACAGGATATAAAAGTAACAAATAGGATAAAGTTCCAAATGTCACGTATTCCATTTAGCGCCAGTATCAGGACCAGTATTTACAAGAACCATTTGCCCACTAAAAGCGGAGACAAGTAAGTGCATTTCAAGAAAGTGCGCGGCAGAGTGTGACGTTGAGATTCTGCACTTTACGACTTGTCACCTTTCTGCTCGGGCGGCGTGTTGAGAGTGTTAACGTAAGTGATTTGAGAGCACCATTATATCTAAGCTGCAAAAATTGTAGAACACAAATTGATTTTTCTTTGACAGTGATAGCCGGGAAATAGAACATTTACCATTGGCAGCAGAGATTATTATACGAGTAGTTTATAACCTACCGCTGTGAAACCGCATAAATCTGCTAAGAGCTTTGTTCAGCTAAATTTGGTTTTCGCAGAATGGTTAGGTTAGGTTAGGTAAGCGCAAAGTACAATGAATAATATTGGCTATGTACTAAGACAATGTCAAATCGTAGCGGCTAGAGTTTAAAATAAAGTATAAAAAATAGAGTTTAAAATAGAGTATAAAATTAGTTACTGGATAAATGTCATTATTCTGTTGATGAGTATTTGGGTGCTTTCTAATTTAATTTATTAATATTTTTTATTACTTGTATGACACTTGCAATGAGTATATCATATTGTTGAGTCTCACTTGTAATATTGAAACCTGCATGCCTTGTAAATTTTGTCTACTAAGGTTACGTTTAATTAATTAGTGACTATTTATGATTTGTAAACAGGCAGATTTTTGCGGACATTAAGGTTTAAGGCACCGTACATTGTATAATATCATTGTATTACCGAAAAACTGACAAATAAAATATTTAATTCATTCATAAATCTCCTATTAGAGAACGTGTTAATGCCGAATGTTTGTCGATAAGATCAAGAAAATAATATTACTTCGTCTTAGCTCCAGATAAGTTAGGTCATTGATATTCACTCCGCCAAAATATCCTTTTAACAGTACTTTAACTTACAGTCACAACCTACGTACCACATTTTCTTTCTTAATCTTTAGTTAATGCTAGCACAGTAGCCATTACCATTTAGTAAGGAGAAGGAATTTCAATTTTAGGTCAAAAGGGCCGGGAAGGGATTAGACAGGTCTCTCTAAGGTGCCATTACGGCTACCCGTGACAAATATAGGATTGCTAGAGCGCTATAAAACGAAAATATGGTCGTATATTCCACAGAACAGACTTCCTTCTTCTTAATTAAAATATTATAGAGGAACGAAGCTCGAAGCTTTTTAAATGTTTTTTATAGAGTACCTAACAGCAGTTTATAGAACTGCAAAAATATTTATGTCCCAGATGTAAATTTTATATTACTTTATACTAGTTGTTAATTCTTATATTATTCCATTATGGATTATAACACTTGTTAGTTTGATACATGGTTGGTTATATGGAAGTTGGATGTTGGCAATAAAGTTTTTATTAAGAAAAGAAGGGAAAGGACTGGCGAATACTGTTTGCATGTATAAACTTTATGAGGTAGGTATGAATAGTAATGACGGTTGAAGTTTTTCATCAATAGAAGCACGGGATTTTATCTGTATGTATCCGATTATTCTCTTCTCACGATTTTCTGTGATCTTTAATATGTCTCTCTTATTTATTTTTGAATTGCTGTATAATGTTACAATAAAGTATTACAGCAGAACTTCTTTTATTTCTTTATATATAACTAACGACATAATATTCACTTATTAACCTATTTGTAAAACATGTAAAATAACTTCAAAACACCATAATTTTAATTTCAAACGAATACAGAAGGTAGGTAGGTAAGAAGTAGGTATGATGGTCAAGTGAACTGTAAGTTAGTAAACTAACTTTACGACTCAGAGGGGGAACATTCAGCAATAAAATTCATTTAATTGTAATAAAATTCTTTCTTTACGAGATTTTTTTAGTCTTATAATTCAATCATTAAGTTTTGCTGTCAAACTACCAAATTCACTGGTTTTATTTCATTCTATGTAATAAAGTTCGTGCACTCATCCAAATAGTATTGTGATCATAGTGGAATACACCATTTTTTGCGGTATCAATATAACATAACACTTTGTAATAAGACATGTTTTATAGACATGTCTTATGAATACAATGAAATGAATACAGAACAATAAGTCATAGGCAAAACATAAGCTTCTTTATAAAACAGGAGTTTACTCATAGTGATAAGGTATACAGGTAAACAAGCGTCGAGGCATGATCATAATGCTGGCTTCAATTTTGACCAATTTTCAATTTGACTTCAATGCCATAATTTTGGGTATGCTACTGAGAATGGAGATACTTGATGGAGCAAAGGTCTACCATACCAGTACCATAGTTCCAATCCCAGTTATAACTCTGAGTACCTGGCATAGAATGTACATTGTTTTCAAATAGACATCACCCTGGTACTACCTGTAGTAAATAAGCATAATGTTCAGTAAGCATGTGCATCTAATCTATCGCCTGACTGGGCTGACGAACGCAGTATGTGGATATCAAGACTGAGCGCGTTCATTGTGTGACCTGTAAGTTTAGACAAAGTTACATTATTTCTGGATTAAATCGATAGAGGGTCGACAATTCGACATCCAATTGGAAGCTTTATTTTCACGCGTTCGTCAAACACACGTGATGAACTCTCACCGTTGGTTTGCTGTGCGCTATTGTAAGACATTATAGTTTATGCTCTTATCATGACTGGGTAGATTCGGAGTTTTAAGATTGTATATATAAGGTCATATCGTACTAGGTATACAAATAATGAACGTTTCCTATGTATAATGAAATTTTTTAATGGGAAATATTGAATATTAAGTTTGTCTAAAAATGTAATATTCTAAATTTAAGAATTACATTCGAAATATTTAGCCACTGCTTCTTCTTTCTTCTTATGTCTTTCATTCCGGGTCCAACAATGACCATACACCATCACTACTCATAAATACTCTAGATAAAGTTTTTTTTTTAATAATTTACATACAATTATACTTAAAAAACTAAACCAATTTAATAATCTTTCCCGGAGCCAAAAGTGACTTGAAAACTCGCGCCGAAGCGACTTCAGAACTCGAGCATATGCGGCCGTCTGAACCACGTCGGCAATAAATAAAAGCTCCAGCCTAAGGCAGCACATAATTCATAATAATGCAATATATCAACCACTCCGAAGGCACGAATGTATCGGGAAACTCGCCTCGAACTTCATTCCTGATAAGATTTATTGTATTATTACATCACATTTCTTTTGTTCGCCAAATGGAGTGAATTTGTTGTTTGGTAAGTTTCTCCCATTTTTTTCCCGGTCAAGTGACGGAAATTCCGATGGCTAGACTTTGTGGGCTCGGTTTATACCTGTTTGCTTTTCGGTGGGTATTTAAATTGAATATACAAATCTCCAGAAACCGAGTGAACGGGTGTTTTCTAGGTCTAAACCATGAAGCATATGAAGCGATACCAAATCCATTTATACCCGAACCTATGAGACATTTTATCTTACCTTACGCAAAACTAAATATTCAATTATAATCCAAATAATGTTCGTGCACCAACTAAAATGTAAATACAAAATGCAGGGACACATAGTACTAAACGATATTAATAAGACATATTCGTAAAGCATATTATGTGTGCAAGCAACGTAACATAAAATTAGTGAAATGTTAACATAATACTCTTAATGATCTGTCATGTCATTCGGCGTAAGCATGTTTATAACATAAAAAATATTTTTATCCATATATTAAAATATGTTTTTACCTATTTCATGTTTTATTTCCCTTCAATATTACGCCAACGGGCATCATTTTTGTGCATCTGTTATTCAGATGTGATTGATAAGTCACGCACAAATGTGTAACATGTATCTAAAAAGAGTTTCATTATTCCAAGAAATTCCGCCTACATTTATGTGGTGATATAATTTTGCCTTATTTTATTCCTACTTTGGAAACGCCCGTCGGTTGGTATATTTACTAAGGAGTACATACCTATAGAAGAACTATAGAATTATTCGATTTCCTTAAATTGGAATAAAGAAAAACAGCATCCGAATATTTACTCGTACGAAGTCGTGAGCATCCGATATTTATGAACTAAACCTCATTAAAAAACCTGACTGCTTAAAAATTTTCATTCAGTGTCACTTTCTCGTCTAAAACAAATCTAATGATGCCTCTCAAGCTATGCGACTAGCCGTAGCCCTAGAGCGTGCCAAGGAAGTATACATTCAAACATACATAGGTACATACACTCGAAACACATAACCCTCCTTCAAGCGCTGTCGGATAAAAAGAGATTAATATCAAATTGCTAACGACGACGCACGATGTTGATACAATAGGCTCAGGTGAACGACCTAGCCCAATATCGTCCCTATTTTCGTAAAGTTCTAGCAAAGTTTGTAGACACCAAGCAGTCGAAATCGATAATAGTACAATTCCAACTGCGGTTGCTTATCAAGCTATTCTATACCCAAATGTTATTAGCACGAGCTCTAAAATATGCGCTTATCAATATTTAAACCTTTTCTCGGATAAGTTTAAATTCGTAAATTATATTTATTTGAACCCGAATCTATAAAAAGATGTTAATACTTCTACTCAAGTTCATCATCATCATCAGCCTATTGCAGTCCACTGCTGGACGTAGGCCTCCCCCAGGGCACGCCACAAGACTGCCATGGGGGGTATTTGCCCATAGTCACCACGCTGGGCAGGCGGGTTGGTGACCGCAGTTTATATTTTGGACTATGTTGCCAACACGGGAGGCGCTGCTGCTCACCTCCCGGAAACCCTTAATCGCCTCGTACGATACCCTCGGGCAGACATGGGGTGGTACAAATTCTACTCTGCCGGCATCACGCCGCCAACTCTACTCAAGTAATTGCACCTAATAATTCCATGTACCTATTGTAGTTAAAAACTTTTTTAACCTAACCTAACAGTAGTTAAGAACTGTCAAAAAACACTATGAGTACTATTAGGAAGGGATATATAAGGAAACAATTTGCTTGAGTAATTACTTTTATATATCATTGTCAATCCTTTATGAACTTGTCGTGAGTGTTTACGTTGTGTTGTATCTGCTTTTACGTTTTCGGGCCAGGTAAATTCTATGTACGTACGGACATACTATGTCACATTGTGCAGGTTGCCAACCTTATCTCATAAGCCAGCTACTAATGCCATTATTGGTATTAAAATACAAGTTGCAATAAAGTATCGAAAGACATCTCGACTTTTAAAGCACATGCTTCATCATTTTGCTCCCAAAGAACCTAAAATAGAAACGTATATTCAAAATGATTGGCCGATAAATGCAAAGGCGACTGAGGCATAAAATATGACATGAACCGTATACTCTTGAGTATATTATTTGTTGGTCATAAACTTTATACGGCAGTGTCCGCCATTGACTATGTAATGGTAAATGGGGCGTAATGTTATTCAACGTTATTTGTATGTTTGTTTACTATGTTGTGAGCTTAGAGAACTGTATATGTAACTCTATCTGTACTACATTATTGAGAGGTCAGAAGGAGTTCAGTTTGGTAATTTAGAATTTTATTGAACTCACGTTTTGCATGTTAATTCGATTTTGAAGGGAGGAAATCGAAACACTCTTGTTTTGGTATAGAATTTGTAAAGAAATAACTTTTCTTTAAAATTCTCTGTTATTTCTTTAAAGAGTAAGCTCGATACTAAAGACATCACGCGGTGTAAATGCAGTCACTGCGGACATGTTATGCGATACAACCGTATTCCAAAAGCTATGGAATAACGCGTCGTAGCTCGCTGGTTTCACCGTAACACTACGTACCTACGTCGTAGCTCGCTGGTTTCACCGTAACACTACGTACCTACGTCGTAGCTCGCTGGTTTCACCGTAACACTACGTACCTACGTCGTAGCTCGCTGGTTTCACCGTAACACTATGTACCTACGTCGTAGCTCGCTGGTTTCACCGTAACACTATGTACCTACGTCGTAGCTCGCTGGTTTCGCCGTAACACTACCTACCTACTGACTGCATGAATGCTCCCCGTGACATGTAACATACCGCACGATATCAGTCAGTAGCGAGCTTAGCTCAGTGATTTCATAAACAGGTGACTGCATGAAAAGTATTAGTTAAATTTTAAGTACAACTGTAAAGAAATCGCAAAAAAACCTACAATAAATATAGGTAGAATCTTTTATTTACAACATACTTATTTTTATAGTTATAAGAAAGTCGTCTTCATAACGGAGGCAATAGGAAAACACGATCATCACAAAAAGCAAGCCAAATTCCAAAACTAACGCACGAACGAATGAAATATCACAAATAATATTCAGGGGCGCACCGACAATCGATAAGGGAATTTTTTCGCGAAAATATAGGGGAAAGGAGAAATATAGGGTAAAGGAGAAATAGTCACCCCGTCTATTCGTCTCAATAAGTTCAACTGACAATGTGAGACATTGAAAACGTCACTTTATTTCCCGCATCAGAGTTGGGTTTTACTATTCTTTTTTGAGGTCTATTACGTGCTATATACATGCTGTATAGTAGAGGTATGCTAAGCGAAATGTTCAGTAAATAGCCCACTATAAATATGTATAGGTATGCTTAAATCTTTAAAATTAGCAACGGATTTAGATGCGTTTTTTACAAGTTTTTTTTTTAAATAGATAGAATGGATGGATGAATAGATCTCACACTAGGGTGATTTCTATAAAAATAAAACTTAAGCAACAAATTTTAAGGTTACTATCTTTAAGCTAGTATATAATATAATAATCCTGCCCAGAGGAATATCACCCGTGATATCATCCACCTCAGTCTGGAGGTCGCAGGTTCGATACGGGTCATGTACCGCAACTTCTGAATTTCGATATTCATTATGTGCATCACGGTTCATAACATTTTGATATCAATTTTGAGTGAAATATTTGTGACATCATTCTTTTTAATTTTTGAGGTCTATTGACTCTGATACGCCTATTGAGATAGCGAAAACGGTTTTGATGGAAGTTATGTGAAATACATTATTTTATACGGGTTCTTACACTATAATCACACGATGGGCGAGAAGTTTTATATGTAGGAAAATAGGCATATTGAAGCATATTTCTAAAGGCTGTAGTTTTATACGAAATCTATAGTTTTGTTAGCAGGAGTTTGAAGAAAAGATATCACGTTATAGTATTTTTGGTGTTTAATTAAGATTCAATACGCCTATTGAGTAATTGCGTATACAAAAATGAATCAATCCGCTTTTTTTCTAGGGCGTCCCCTTATACACATATGTATATGTCCATACAAATATCTATCTAAAAAGAAAGTGGCGGACTTATGATCAGCTGATATTTTTCTTAGGTACGTATACCACCAGTACCGGTACCGACTACACGCGATACTGGACAACGCTAGCAGTCGATACGTACAAGTGCTGTATCAGCTGTTCAAATATCCGCCATTTTGTTTTTCAGATATTTGTACTGAAGTATGGATAAATATGTCGAGAAATAAGTGAGCCAGGTTTTTCAGTAATATCCTTATTTTTAAAGGCAGTAGCTCCTCCGGCCCAAATTCACACTGATATGAATTGAAGTCAGCGATGTGAGAACAGGACAGGCCGGCCAATCGCACGAGATTTTATTTCAAATTCGTGTTAGAAATAAGAATACGTTGCTATATTATATTTTTACTCTTGTCTCAGACGATAAAGGTAGAATAGAATTTCTTTATTTGCATACAGGATACATTACAGATGGTAGATTATATACCTAAGTACAGAATCTCCTTTATAGCTATAAACATAGCCATAGGTCCTAGGTTCGAATCCCGGTAGGTGCAAGCATTTATATAATGAATATTAATGTTTGTTTCCGAGTCATGGATGTTTCTATACTTATCTATGTATTTATATACCGTTGCTTAGTACCCACGACACAAGACCTTATGGATCTTAATGTGGGACTAAGTTAATGTGTTGTGAAGTTTGTGAATATTTATAAAAAAAAAAACATACAGTATGCAAGAAAAACTTATACCTACTTTAAAATAACTTATATTGGTATATTTACAATTATTACGGTAGAATAAGGTATTACGTTTACTGTACAGGCTGTAACAAAAGGGGTATATTCATCGTTGGACGCCCTCCGGCCAGATGAACCGATGATTAAAGGGGCTGGTAATGACTGGATGCCGAAAATGGGAGATCGAGCCGTGTGGTTTCTCTGGAGTAGTGTAATAGGCTGACCAGAGAAGCGAATTGAAAAAAGCCCATTATAAATAAATAAACTATTCATAATAACTGAGAGAAAAACAACCTCTATTTTTCATTGTTAATTTTTAGGTACGTAGTCGGGTTTTTTTTATATATAAAATAAGCTACAGCTGCTTCTCTTCCCAGGCATACTGTACAAGTCAGTAGAGGGACAAGAGGGTCTTGTTGTTTTGTAGGCGATAGGCTGACCACCTGTCACTACTAACCGAACTTGTACATCTCAAAATTGGTCAGAAGTGGCACCATGTGGTTCTATCGGCCCTTGGTGCTCTGCCTACCCCGTAAGGGATAAAGGCGTGATTATATGTATAAAACAATTTATTTTGGTCATGAAAATATAATAAGTAAGTTGTAAATAAGTATGACAGTCATATACCTAATGTACAGACACCTAGAAGAATTTTTTTCTTCTAACTCGTGCGTCGTTGTCAAGTATTATTAGGGTATAAGGACAGAACGAGGTCATCGTTTCTGTATGAAGGGCCGCTTAAGGGATGAAGTTTCAAGAACGGTTAGGTAGGGCAGGCGTAAACGAATTAAGCGAATATTTAGGACGTATTTTGTAGGATTTTTGAGCAAGAATTAATTTTATACGACACGTGATGTAAATTGGATTTATTTTGTTTGTTAAGAGCCGAGGCTGACTGATGGAATGGCATGGCATGGAACTGCGGGATATGCTGCAGCATAGCCGAAGGAATCCATTTCTACTATTAGCCCAGCCACTCTAGTATCAACCAGTTTTGCTCCGCACAAGTTTCATTTTTATTTAACTACACAAAGTGACCTACGTCTCGCGGATAACAAAACGCAATTATTAGTATGCAATAAAATTATTTGATTTGATTTGATTAACTCGTGGCGCATTGTGTTATGTCGCGGTATCGTTGTATCGCAAAAAAGTATCATGAATTCTAAACTCATTGAAGTAAGATTAAATATAACTTCGCCAGTAATAAAGAAAACGTCTTGTAGAGTCCACACGTGACCAAAATGCTGGCTGTGCTACATAGGCCAAAGAATAAGCATAGCCATTCAGCGCGGCAACGCAGCCAGCATTTTGGGCACGCTACCTGATAAGATAGATCGGCTGACCATCCTGTAAAAATTGGGATGGTCAACCGACCTCCCATAGGTACGCCATAGCCCTAAGTAGTTTTAAGTTAGCTATAGATTTTCTAAATTTTCTTTGATCCGGTTGTTAAATAAATATCTGGAAAAGAACTCCACCGAGATTATACTGAATTGAAATTATGTCGTTTCTTCATCTTGAGTTGCACATAATTTCCGTTCAAAGTTTAAAACAAGGTAACAAACTCGCTGACGACTATGAGTAACAAAAAAAAAATGCTTTGATAAAACCATAAAAAAAAAACTAATAAACCAACTTCAAATAATACTAAGTAGTCTGCCAACTCCTAAAATTGGTTATAAAAATCGACAGCATAATAAAAACTTCAGAAATTGGGACACTCAAAAACTTAACCGATTTTGAATCCAAGATGGCCCCCGGGTAGGAAAGCCAAAACTCGCGTAAGCTATAGCATTGATGGAAATCTTATCTTTATTGTTACAGGCTCGATTTTGCAATGAGCCATGAAAAGACGGCTGAAGAGCAATCTTAAGGCTTTGGTTTGTAGGCGAGCGGAGCGGGTAAGTGATTGCATCTCTAAATACTATGCTGTCAGTAGAAGAAGATGATGAAAATAATGGACAATTAAAATTATATGTAATTTGGACCCAGCTGCATCAAGATTAAAGACACGTTCCTGTTGTCATTACGACAGGTAGTCGTGTAGTTTTATGTGTCGTGGCTTATATGTTTTAATGCGACACGATTAACTGTCGTCGACTATATTTTTTGCAGTGACGACAGATGTAGTGATTGTAGAAACGGCTAGCATGACAGTCGAAATGAAAACTGTAAAATGTACAACAAACATTCATTACAATGGGAAAAGCTAAAAACGTTATTCCTCCAATGATATACTTAGATCACCATGATCATTGCGACAATCTTAATGATAGCTATTAATATATTCCTGTATAAAAGACTTTTGTTATTCCTTTAAATTTAACAACCGTTTCTGCAACGAAGTATTAGCTGGGAACTTAGCTGGGAACAAAGCGAAACGGAGACGCTACCCGTTTACAAAGAAATCACAGATATGAGACGCCAACGGAACATTGTTTTACATGTCAATGGAATATTCTAGATAAAGATAGGGCAATTGAGAACTTCAAGTGTCTATTGGAAAGGAATAGATTATTTTTCTCACGTCTACGTGGATAACATGTTCAGTTCATTGACTTGGCTAGGTTTATATTATGTAAGTATTTCACCGTGTGGAGTGGAGTAGAACTATATGTCTGTCCGTGGGTATCGTAAAAGGCGATTAAGGGTTGGTGGAGATGGGCAGCAGCGCCTTTCGTGTTGACAGCATAATCCGAAAATCACACGGCGGTCACCAAACTGCCTGCCCAGCGTGGTGACTATAGACAACACACCCCTATGGAAATATCTTTGTGGTGTGCCTTCGTCGCAATTGACTCTAACCGCGATATTAGAAAAGATTTTAAACATTGCCTAAATTTGATAGATGTCCTATACATTTTGCTGCCAAATGTAATTCATTTCCGAGGTAGTATTGAGCGAAAGAGCTCCCAAGTCCCACTCTGCTTCTTCGCACCGCTTTGCTTAAGTTAAAATGATTTAAATATAACTCTAAAATTCCCAATGGCTTCAAACTAACGAAGTTACATCAGAATATAGCCCGACTTGGCAGAATTTCAAAAATTAAACCCAGGCCGTATTGAAGTAGGTTTAGAATTGGCCAACCGAATAAATTGAATAACATTTATTCCGAGATAATATTTTTAAACATCTAAAGATTATTCTGAAAGTGTTTAGTAGATGAAATATTCTTTTAAGTCAAACTATCGTCAAAATGTAGGTAGATACACTAATTTTAGAAAGCATATAATTCTTACTTGGTTTAAATCAAAATTACTCGTATGTCTCAATGGATTCGTTACCGATTGCAATAATTATTTGTGCCCAAAAAGCAGTTTTAGGCACCCATTACTAGAGTTAACTGGTGGTTAAATGGTTAATTCAACAAATTAACTGGTAAAAAGTGGTTGAGTGATTTGCACACTTCTACTCACGTCCCATTTTTTGCGCAACTGCTAGTATAGGTAGAATTAGAGTCATGTCATGAGGCGGTTTACACCTCGGACTAATCGCAGGCGCACACTCAAATCATAAAATATTGACACCCCAGTACCCGGTAAAAATAACTATCTTCCTTTAAATATAGTCTAGCATAATCTGAAGAACCTTTTATAAAATTGTCCACCCAACATGTCATCCGCTTATCTACATCATCATTATCTACGTAACTTTAAAGAAACTGTAAATGGTGCACTTTGTACTAAAAGTTATTTACATCTGGCAGGTAAAGAAAAAACTGATTTTAAGTGCTTTATGACATTTCAAATTTATCTTTCAGATAGGCTATATTATTGAGATAGAATACCCAAATTGAGGGTAAGATTGGAATAAAAGGAGTACTGCTGGCAAATATTCTTTGTAATTATTATTTTGAATCATCTATTTAAAATTACCCATCAAACTCCGTTCCGTAGTTTTAGAAATTTAAAAATATGTAGGAACATAAGGATAGACTCACAGCAGGAAGCGATTTCGTTCTTATAATTATGCTGTGTTTTTTTTTCAATTACTACAAAGTAGAAAAAGTCAATCTCTTGAGTGGAAAAAATATCTATTAGTAGCTATCTTCGGTAGCTAGATACGAAAAGGTAATTCCACTTTAGCTCGCGGCTCTCGAGAGATATTAAATTAGTAAACACGATCAATGGTTCAGGGCGTATTGCATTTCCTAGGCTGGCTAGAAGAGACCATGCGCCGTTTTGTTTTATTGTACAGTCAGCTTCTCACTATGGAATGTAATGTAATATCCTAAGATGTAAAAAATTGTCGCTCATTATACATTTTGTACCCCAAACTGTAAATACAATATTACACAATGTCAATGGTCTCGTACAAAATGAATGACGACCGATATTTTTTGACATCTCAGGATGTAATACTCGTATAATGGTACGTATAATATTATAACCCATTGTGAAAAGTCGACTGTACAAAAAAATATTAGGACATATTTCACAAACAATCAGATTATGACATATTTAATTAAAATTTAGTTAAGAGTTTAGTTAAAGATCTAATGGAACATGATTAATGACTGAAATAAAAATAAATAAAATAAAAGCACGTAGGAAGATACTTATTAATGTTGAGGATTTATTTATCCTGTTATAACAAAAAATTGAATCTCTAAGGGAATACTGTGATATTATATTTCACTGGATTTATAAAGTAAACGCCCACTTCTCGTGAAATATCATTACAATATATTCATTATGTACTAAAATCGCTGATTGTCACATTCGTATTACGTAAAATGAATTTCAAAGGAACTTTGACGTTTCAAGGCGAATATTGTACAATTTTCGCTATCGCTTTGCTTCGACTTTGCTTTTGCTTTTACATAATTAAGGGGCGGCTTTTACGCCAAAACTACTGAACCGATTTCATTAATATTTAGTCTTAAACTTGAGAAATAGACTGTTTTTATCCCAGAAAAATATGTTTCCCGTAAAATATCGACTTTTTTTTTCTGCATTCCACGCCTACTGAGTTATCCGCGGTAATCCACTAGTATGTACTCGTAGTAGTAGAATAAGTAATCCTATTCATAGTATGCCTAAAGCCGTTTATAGTCAAGCAAGCATTGTTGGTACATATTACTTATTAAAACAAACATCTTGTGGGATGGGGAGCCTCTGACGTCACAGGTAACCTTGTAACCCTGCAAAGTACAGTCGCGGGGTAAAAACATCCATCAATAGGTAAATGTATTCCATTTAAAGTTATTCAAGACTCTGAGTGTAGTCTTTTATTATAAAGGACTTATTTTAAGTGATGTAGTATATATGTAACCTGTGCTGATGCGTGGATTGACTAGAATAGCTATATTTTTTTCTATATGTATATGTCATATGGGCTGACCACCTGTCACTGCTAACCGAACTTGTACATTTCAACTATACCCTCAAAATTGGTCAGAAGTGGCACCATGTGGTCCTATCGGCCCTTGGTGCTCTGACTACTCCGTAAGGGATAAAGGCGTGATTATATGTATGTATGTATATGTCGTATGGGTCGACTCTGGGACTCGGGCATTCTCTCAGACGAATCAAGTAAATCTGTCCCCGTTATGCTGAATGTCGCTGTGGTGTGTGTGTATCTCCTTTGTAATCCTGCAGTTTTAGCTACCTCATATCGGAAATACTGCCATGTGTGTATGTACGTTTTGGAAAATTCTATTGGAACAGACAAGAGTCTCTAGAAACTTGTTATTTCATCTCTTACCGGTAGCTATATGTAGCTGTAAACATAATGTTTATAATAAATAAAATCATCTACGTTATATTCTATCATCCTACTGTTACCTACTTCTAATTAAAGAAAAAAATACAGATTTTCACTCCAAAACTGTACTTACCAAATGTAATGTACTGAAAAACAAATGAAATTGAATTGTAAATAAATTTTAACGATAGGCTTGAGGCTATTGAAAATAATTGATTTTGGACTTGATGCTTGTATTTTTGAACATCTTAATAAAATAATGTTTTTAAGAAACTGAGACACGATTGTTTTAATTCTGCAATTTCCGTCATTTATTCGTGTAACCTGTTATAAAAGTCTATATTTACTTAACTATAATATTATTACCGTTACATCATATATCCCCATTGTAGGTACAGTATAGTATATAAGATACATAGCGGTCCTACACACGTAGGTACTAAAAGATTGTATGTACACAGGTAGAAATTAGGTACCTTTTTTACTATCTTGTCACATCTGGCAAACCAGCAGAAATGCATGCATTATTGAATAAACGCGGCAATAATGCAGACAAACGTACCTATTTGTATTCGTACAGTATAGAAACGTATTTCATATAACTACTACATAATAGTATGAAACTCTTCAACAGCTATAAACTGGATACTTGGTATCACTTAGCGATCGGCCTACTTGCGAGTTACTAACTCGTTCGAAGATATACTTCGTTGGTGCGTGCACTCGTTACTGCTGATCGTGACTGTGCTGATTAATTCGCTGGAAGATGCTGGGAGCCTGGTGATTGCGAATCTATTTTTATCCGGGCTTCATAAAACTGAGGCAGTACTATTTTGCGCTGTATTTATTTTATCAATGTTCACTGAGTCGCGATGTTTATAAACATATGTTGCAAAATTTGATTTAGGATTTATAAACATGAAAGGTTAGTGTTTTTACTTCAGAAGTTAATATTTACGAAGTGTGGAAAGGTAGTTGTGTTAAAAGAAATTATACGTAACTAATTGTGTAAATATTTAGGTTTTGTACGTATATACTTTTTATTGACAAAAATACACAAAATATAAAATATTACGTTATTACAAATACTAACTACATTATATAAAACTAAAAACTAAATTAATCTACACGAAATTAAATATATTTACAAACTTTTTTACCTTCTACCGGGAGGGTGCGTAGAGTAAAAACACTAACCTTTAACTTCTGTCAAGACAAATATATTACAGACATGCAGCAATTTGTGTACAAATATTTCAAAAGTTGTTATACTTTTCTCTCACAACATGAAAGGCATTTTTAGGCTATTCAAATTTTACCTATATTTAGAACCATCGCTAAAACTTACCTAAAACAAAAATGGAAAATAGATTAATTAATATTAACAAAGTTTTGCCCCCCTAGTGATCTGTCTAATGGAATGGCTCTTTTGATGTTTTGAATTTATTTAGATACTATGTTATGCAGGTGTATTTACAATTCATTACATATCACATCAAACTATTGCAGCCCACACCGATCATAAAGAATCTTTACGCAATAGGACACAATATTTACACGAATTTACCTGATTAAAATATTTTATACAAGCGAAACGTGACACAAACCATTTTTGCAAGTTTAGGTATTCGTTAGACCCTGATGAAAATTTAAGACTCGAAATCCTTAGATTAATGATTGGTCTTCGCTCCGCTCTGAGCGAATCATTATTCTAAGTCGAAATCATATGTTTTTTTTATTTAGTATTGAGAAATACTAAATAACTCAGGAATATACATATAATCTCGAATTCCCCATGTCTGAAATTTTGTAGATAAGTTCACTGCAAGATTTTTTAAGACCCAGGTTTTCTATTGGCACTTCTTGTTTGTTTTATTATACCTAGCTACAAACAATGCTCATTAATTATTTTGACCGCTATATATCCACATTAAGCCGTAATCGAACCAAATCCATCAAAGCAGGCTTTCATTAAGCACGAAACCTGTGCTCAACCGCAGTGTAATTTGGAAATTAATTTAGAGAGATATTTTATCCAATCCACATAATGTTTCCCTATCCGTTTAAATATTGGTTCAATACGTTTTCAATGTTGCCACTTGTAGGTACTTGATAGGTATTATTTTCAATCAATTTAAATGTTAGGCGCATGGAAATTTAACGCTAGTCTATTTATTATTGGAATTATAACCTAACACATTGAGTTGCTTTTGTTATTGAATTAAAAGCAAACATGCGCAAATAATATGGCCTTCTTAGTAATTTATGTAGCAGTTTCAACTGTCTTAGTTTCTACCTAGGGGTTTCTATGTTTATACCCTTTATATATTATATATACATCAGATAGGCTATCAGAAGAATATCGTCGATGCTGTCTCTATCATGATCAAGTTTCAGAGAAATACATACAGCATAATAAATAAATATTCACACACTTCACAAAACATTGACCTAGTCCCACACTAAGATCCCTAAGGTCTTGTGTCGTGGCATCAACTTTGTTTTTCTGATAAGCTATCTGACGTTTGGAAAATCGGCTCTAAATGATTAATTAATATTTATAAATTAATCATTTAGATAAATTAATCATATTGTTTACGGTAACACGTATCCTAAACAAATCTGAGTATATTATTGTACGAAGTAAAGTTTCCTGTATTTTCTCTATTTATCTTTCTCCGACCCTTACATAATCTATTGTAATACACAAAAAGATGCAAAGCCGATAGCAGTACATTTATTCCGCCTCATGATGTACGCAATTGTGTTGTTTACATTTTGGGAATATTTTTTCAAACGCTATATTTTTCTTAAGGAAAAAGCAAAGAAAACTGCTGACAGACAAGATTTTCGCGGATAATTTAAGTGAGCAAGGTATCATTTATGCATTGTGTCTCATGTCGGAGACTGGAATGGTAATGTCTGCTACAGGGTGTTTATCTTTCGCTTTTGTGTTCATATTGGATACTAAAATTGAGAACTACTAGTAGAAAGATATAGGGATAATTTATATATTCAATATGGGATAATCGTGTAAGTTAAATAAATAATACATAAATAAATAATCTGCTTAGGGGCTTTTCCCAATGTTCATAAGCTTTGGCATGATCTTTATTCTTCAAATAGGTTATCTGAGCAATGGAAAAGTCGGCCCTTAATGAAATAAAGTTATTTATTTAACGAAAATTGAGTCACAATAAATGACGACAATATCGAAATCGAATCGTTTGTTAATCAACTTTTTCTTTTCTCAATTGTCGAATGGACAACCCGAAATAATAAATAAGGGATGAGAGAACGATGACAACACTGTTTTATCTTTCTACAAATAACCTAATGGTAATACCTTTATAGATACCTAATAGACATGTGACAGAAAGATGAAATATCTAATAAAATCGACACTGACACTAACAAACTTTATCAGCTGTGCCAACCTTATTTCGAAATATTTTCTAGTATTTTTCGAAACATAGATACTTTTACTTTTGCGTCGGGGGTTAATAAACATCGATATTTATCATAAGGCTTGCATTTGACGGTATTCAAACCCAGGACCTATGACTTAGCAGGCAGAATCACTGCCAACTGCACTAATCAGTATTGAAATTTTATACATACCTATATAAATATCGCTTTGAATATTACGGTACTGAACCTTTATCGAGAAATTTGATATTAAAAATACAGCCATAGACCCAAACTGACAAAAAATAATATTAGTAAACGAAGAATAATTTTAAAGGCAATTTCTGAAAAATATAATCAGGGAATAAGTCATAAAAAGCTATGCCAGTTAATTCCATGATATGAGGATTCGTCAAAGTGCTAATCCTACAATACAAATAAGTGATTACAAGTGGATAATATTATGACCTTTATTTCAAACATTTTTTATTCAATATAGGTAATAAAAAAATTATGTTGTGAGTATGCTACTTATGGGGTTAAAGGGTTTTTGAATTAATATTTCTACATTTAGAGCTTTTGGGAGAACTTATGAACTATGTAGTAGTTTTTTTTATCCAAACCGCATTAAATAGGTACCTCCTGTTACTTAAGTAGGTACAGCAAAATAAAATATTATCTCTAAATATGTTTTAATCGTAATTTCAACATAAAACTTTTGTTACTCTTTTGCCAATACAGAAATTATCCTAGCGATGGGTTTATTTGTATATAAGCACGGACTATTTTGGGAACATTATATATTTCTTATTGTAAGGTGAACGTAAAAGATTTTCCCCACCTGTTTATTGTGCTCCCGTTAATGTTGCGTTGTGAATTTTTATGCTTTATTTTTATAGCGATTCTGGATGTTTCTCGACTGCTCGGAATGGAATGATTGCGTATTTAAATTTCCTCTAATGGTCCTGTATTGTTGGTTATTCTGTTAAGAAAATATGATCGTTGGTTTGTAATAACAACCAGGTTTTCACTCTTTGGAGACTCTGTATATTATGTTTTACAAAATTGACAATTCGTTGATTTAATTGCAGCATTTTGTCGCAATTCATCTTAGGACCGATTTACCTAACATTCATACAGTCTATCGATGCTATCATTCTCCTTGATCAACTTAATCCTTAAAATAGATTAGAAAAAGTAAAACTTCATAGACTCAAGAGAATTTGCCAACTTTCCTACAGTAAAATTAATAAACCAAAAATAGTAGCTGTCCATTGTCTGGTCTGGCCTTCTGTACTTATTGCGAAAATAGAAATACCTTTTGGACAGAGTGTACATTTCTTGTAAAATTTAATTCCTTTTTAATAACGTCGCTCGTTTATTAAATAAAATTATAGTAAAATTGAATAGATATCCGGTACTGACCTTGTTCCCGATGTAAAGTTATTCGAAAGTGAAACGTATTTACCGACCGGCTCGGTATAGCCGAGTATACGACTCGAGCGGTAGTAGGTATACCTTTATATTCCTAACTAGATGCTGCTTTAGCTGTATAATAAAGATATTTTTCTACTAACCATATTACTTATAATAACATACATACATACATACATACACATAATCACTCCTCTTTCTCGCAGAGATCACGAACCTCCATTTGCTACGTCACACGCTGACACACCTCTTTCGCTTCCTCTAGTCCCATGAAATTCTTCATGCACGCAAACCAGTTTTCCTCTTTTATAATATTAGAGGATAATAACATACATATATACATACACATTACTCTTCTTTCTCGCAGAATCACGAACCTCCATTTGACACACCTGCTTCTCTATCAGAAATTTTAATTCATCCTTTTAATTCAAATTTACAGCAACAAGTTGCTAGCTCATCGTCTGAGGGAAGCCTCCTTAGTTGCCTCTTACGACACGCAGACGCAGCTGATGTAGTCTAGCAAAGTCCCGCATTAGAACAGGTTAATTTGCGCTATTAATCATAATGAAACATTCTAACCAATCAAATATCCAATATAAAACTAGGTATGCTCATATTAGTGTTAAACCTACGTTGCAGTAAGGTCGTCTTTTAGCGGATTCCCCCTTTGTCGGCGACAGAACGTGTTCTAGTGGGCACTTTTGTGATTTAGGACCGTTTCGAGTCTACGAAAGAATAGCGGAATCTGGCACGGAAATATTACATGACAGATGGCATTTCGTGCTTTTAGTATTTTAGTTATATTAAAAAATGCTATGTTATAGCTAAACTTAATAATCTTATCAGTTAAAGGTAAGTATTTAAAGTAGGTTGCTTTAATTTTACTGTACTGTGTAAATTTGGTCATAAATATGTTTTTCAAAATAACACACACCCGATAGCTATGTGAGGTACCAGCAAAACAGAAGTTATTAAGCAATAAGTTAATACAACTACATGTATTGGATATATAGTTATTAATGTAGATATAGTTAGAGGTATTCCAAGTTTCTCAGTTTACAAACAAAACTTAGCCGGCTTAGAGTTTGTATGAAGATGGCTTTCAGTTTGATTTGAAATGTAGGTTAAGATAGGGCCCCTTTTGCGAGATAAGCTAGGTTAAATCCAGTCATTTTACTAGATTACAAGAATAATGTGGAAATAATTCTCTAATAAATTTTAGTAAAATTCTCAATATGTGATCGAAAAATCTTTGTTTCAATCTTGTTCATGTATAACTTTCATTATTTTATTATCTACCTATATATGCATTGAAAAGATACACTGGTCAGGGTCACGTAATTCAAACAACCATTTAATTAAAAAAATAATATGCATACATATAAACGGCTTTTATCCCCCCCCATCCCCCATAGTATAGAACCTACAGCCAAGTTCAGCATAGCGGGGGTGAATATCAGTGGCAAATTACTTAGTTCACTCTTACAATATGCACGGAAGGATTCTTCTGACAGATAAATACAATTATTTAAAATACTGTTAAACAGATATAGGTATTATAACTGTGGGGGTGGTGAAAAGGGAAGCGCTTCCGGCCCCACCAGGCTACTAATCGTTGTTTTGGCCCATGTATATATTCCAATCATTGTGAGAAACTTCGATATCGCGTTCTAGGATTTTGCATTCGATTGTGTTTCTCTCTTGCATTCGATAGATGGCTCCGCTACATAACTAACTATATTTTCAAGAGAGTCTGACATTTAATAACTTTAAGAACAAATAGAGATCAACAAATAAAAGCGTTGCGTTTTGATGAGTTTACTTATCGAGCGAGTTACAGACTTCAATAGAAAATTATGACGTGGGACAAGTGACAAGCTTTTTACAAAATCAGCGGGATTTAGCATGTAACTTAAGAAATACCTAAACCTTTGAATTTATAGCATTCATGAATTCATTGCTATTTTATTTCGTAAGCTCTTTGTCATATAAAAATCTCAAGTAAAATTTAACTCGAATTTCAACAACTTACACCAACTTACTTTTGAACAGTGTTTAAAAAAAAAAAAAAAACTAGCGATTTACCCCGGCTTCGCAAGGGTGTAATGCCCTTTTACCTGGACAAAGTATTGTTTTTAGACATTTTCAGGCAATTTAAAAAAGTTCTCTCCGTTAGAACCATCCTCGTACTTAAAGGAATATTAAAAAAAAGAATTGGCGAAATCGGTTCAGCAACACATTTAGCGATTTCTTTTTATATTATAGATACAATTATTTTCACGAACTAGTTTACACTTAATGTTTTTAGACATTTTCAGGCAATTTAAAAAGTTCTCTCGGTAAGAACCATCCTCGTACTTAAAGGAATATAAAAAAAAGAATTGGCGAAATCGGTTCAGCAACACATTTAGCGATTTCTTTTTATATTATAGATAAAATTATTTTCACGAACTAGTTTACACTTAATGTGTTATTATAAAAAGTATTACAAATTACTTAATTAGACTTAGACCGATATCCCATACATAGAGCTGTCAAAAATCATATTCAAACAGTGTTCTGACATTAGACAAAGCTATTTAATAATACGGTTAGACTTTACATACTATAACACAATATTTGTAAATTTGGGTTTCCGCTGAAGTTTGTAACGTAGACCACACAATCGTGTTATTTGCAGACAGAACGCCAAGTTCTTTGTGAAATCGCGATGACAACATATTCTCAATACGAATTCTGTCTACGAAAATTATAGGTCTGTGATCTGTTTGGTAATTTTTTGTTGTAATTTGGTAAGTATTATATCAATTTATAATGCTGAAATCTAGTTTTTAAAGGGCATAGAAAGGGAGTACTCTATTGAGGTCGAGTATTTTTCGTTTAAATTATTTTTACAAATCAATGGAATATTAATAAACTACATATATACAGGGTGTAACAAAAAGGGTATGTTAAGCGAGAAGCTATGTAAATAGCCCACTATAGAGAACCTATCCACAAAATTTTAGATCCGAAATCACATGTTTATTTTTCCCGATAGTATGGAGAATTTTTAAATATCTCAGGAATTTTCATACAATCTTGAAAAATAAAAACGTGATTTCGAGTCTCAAATTTTGGAAATAGGTTCTCTATAGTGGGCTATTTATACAGCTTTTCGCTTAACATACCCTTTCTGTTACACCCTGTATAGTGGGCTCATAGTATTTTCTTTATGATTACTCTTTTTTTGTTTAAAGTGTTATATATTTTATTCTTTGGAGGAGATAAGTGTATAGCTTTTTAAGTCATCGGTAAAATTGTGATAAGTAGTAAATTGTTTTTAAAGTTGATTATTTTATATTTAAGAGTTTCATTAAATAAACCGGATGTACTAACTCGTAGAAAAAGTCAGAAAAAAAATTACATAAAGAAATAGCCACTACTGACTTTGAAAATTTGAAGGTTAACTAATCACAATACAAATGTAATACGAGTAAGCAATTTATAAATGCCCAAGATTTCCATTATTTATTTTCTAGTATAATGAAACTTGGCAATTTTTTACATGATTTACTCGTATGATGTACGGCACAACTAAAACGATCGCACATTATCACTGCAGGCTGCGCGTGATAAACGCCTTTGCCACCCAAAAATAAAGCACAGGTCCGCCTCAACAAAAACAGGGCCGGACTAAAAACAAAGGCCCTACAAAAACGTTGGCCGGCAAAATGTCCGAGGCAATGTATTCCATTCCGGACCACTAGTTATATTCTGATAAATGATCGCAACTTGATAAACTGTTTGCGGTGATTTTTTTCTGTTTATTTTATGCCTATACTAGTGGACGCTCGTGGCTACGTCCGCATGGACCGCAGAGTAAATTTTTACGAATACAAATCATTTCCCCATTCAAAAGGTAGTAAGTAAAGCCTTTCTTACTCTATAATTTACCAGTGTACCACAATTCACTTAAATCAGTTTAGTATTTTTGGCGTGAAAGCGCGATAGCCAGTCGTTATTAAATTATTTTGCACACCTCAAAATAGTGTGTTAATTATAATAGTGTGTTAACTGTGTCATTAAAATTTTAGTGGATATTATAACTGAGACACCACACACAGAGCACCTACCCCGAATGTGCAAGGTATGGGCTGTAAAATATGCAATTTCCTTCTAGAGTTTTGATATTTCCATAAATTCAACTCAAACTTGCTTTGGCCAGGCTTGTCCACACAGAGTGAGCAGCCTCACGAGCCATTGCCTTGCTCGGTTAGTGTGGACGTGCCTCAGCCGAGACAAGAGCCAAGATACGAATACCTGGATAGATGCGTGAGCGAATCTCCTACCTAGCTCCTTCACCTGTACGTGACCATAACGAATTTTCAGTAGGCAACCGGTAGGAGATTCGCTCACGCCATCTATCCAGGTGATTTGTATCTTGGCTCTTGTCTCGGCTCTGTCTTGTATTCTTTTCTACTTTTAATAGTTGTCAGAAAATCCCTCATTGGCACGTCCACATCACAGATATGATAATACTCCTCTATAAACAAGTAGCCTCGCGCAGCAAATGCCCCGCGAAGCTGCTCACTCTGTGTGGACCCACAGACGTGCGAAGTATTTTTTTTTTATATATATATATATTATACTTTTTATTTTATTCAAGTGCCAGACTATTACCGTTAACAGAACGTCAAACTTTGTAGTAAAACTTAATTACAAAGTTCTAACATTCAACCAAATTAAAATTTCTTTTATTTTGTACAAACCACAATTTAAACCACGCCATAAAACGTAAGAACTTTGTGCCGTTTAATTTATTTTGAGATTCCAACTGGAAATTTATATTTTTTCTGTTACTTAATTAAATAGATCTATCACATGCCAATTATTTTAGTTACATAATAAAAAAAATATAGTCGTTAATAAAATGCACGTAGGTTAAAATAATCGCACACAATTTTAATTTCAAATCTCATGTACACTGAAACTTATTCATTCATTACTTTTAAAATCACCAATCATGTATTCTGATATCAATCATCCCTACTTCCCTACTAATATTATAAATGCGAATGTATGTTTGATTGTTACGCTTTCACGCAAAAACTACTTAACCGATCATCATGAAACTTTGTACATATACTCATAAAGGTATTAGAAGTAACATAGGGTACTTTATATTAAAAAAAATACGAAAGATAAAAAAATCATATTGACTCATTTCTATTATTATACCCTTACCCTTTTTCTCTCATACTTATTTAATGGCTCCACTGCGGACGAAGCCGCGGGTAAAAAGCTAGTATCACAATAAATCAATATTAACGCTCTATAGTAACAATGGAGCGAATAGCTATGGTAGGAATTCCCCTATCTATAATTTGAAAAAAATTTGCTGTATTGTGTTTTTATCGGTTCTTCCTTTATTATAAAATTTGTCATAGAAAACTATTTTGCGTGATTTATATCGATAACCGTGATAAAAAAAGTAAACATTTGGGTCTCTTCTCTAGGGAATATGCGAAGGGTCTTCACTAGGCTTGACTAAATCAAGTACCTAAATTAAATATCTCTTATAACTATAATACAATAAAAATATATGAAAATATATAGACAAGCGTATCGAATTACTTTCGACAGATTTTTGACAGTAAAAAAATGCATACTTATTATCCAATAAATTGATTGAGCCTTATCTAAATATATCAAAATACATTATTAAACCCTGGTTATTCCTCTACACTGTTTTCCGGTCAGTTTTATTACTACGAAAATCATGCAATTGCAGAGTGGTGTATCCTGTGCTGGTGCGAAGCTTCACTAAAATACATCAGCTGCATATCCTTCCATGCATTTCATAAGAATCGACTGAGTAACTCAGGCGATAAGCTAGCAACTTGTCACTGATAATTTACTTGCTAAAATCTCCCAGATATGCTAAACGTAGCTATGGGATCTCTTTTATTATCCTGCAGTCATGGACATAATATACTGTAATGTACATGAATACATTACAGTATATTATATGTTTTATGAAAACTCTGGTTTAAAACAGTCAAAACTTTAGCAGGACTGGTAAACAGTTTATTTGTTCGTTAACCCTATTATACCTATACCTATAAATAAACAGACATAGCAGGGGTCAACGCCCGCTTGTTAACATTAAAATGCGCCTCACAACTTTCGAATTCACAAATTAGATTTACCTATTCAGTTTGAAAAAGCGTGCGCTTGTAACAAAATGAGCGTCTAGTTCTATTTGCTTTTTATCTAGTTTACATAAAGATCGTTGTGGACGGAGTTTTGTCTGAGAGAATTTTAGATGGCCAGTATTTGTCACCAAATAATAGAGATGGAATGAGGTCTGTGAAAGGTGCAAAATCGTGCGTGCATGAAGAATTTTATGAAGGTTGATCAAGCAAAGTAGATGGACCAATGGAAATAAAGGTTCGTGATCTCTGCCTATTCCTTATTATTCAATATATGTATTGCGAGTAAACAGGCTACCCTACCACCAAATATCCTAATGCCGTCTTATAAGCTCCTCGTCTATACCACTGATATTCTGCGGATAATATCTCAAATTTAATTGTAGGATAATTTATTATTAATGGTTAAAACTTCTATATGGCACATAGTAGACAGGTAATATGTAGTACGATAGACCTAGTGAACTTATTTTCAGCACAACGCATACAATTGATTTCACCCTGAACCAAGCTAGTCCACTCCCAGAGTGTTCATTACGATATCACAAACGAGCATAATATCAACCCCTCAACCGTCTACTCAAAATTTGATCTTAACCACCACTATAGGATAGACAAAAATCAAGTGAAAAGAATCGCTGGTAGCTATAAAGCTATATTCTTCACCCGATGTCACACCCATAGCTCCCATCTCTCCATCAGTTAAAGAGGCTGTTCGTCGATTAATTCTCGTCAGACGCGACAAAGAACTGGTCGTAATTGTGATGTGTGAAGTGGCATTTGTATAATGGGGGTCGGACTAATCTAAGATACGTTTTAGGTTTTAGATATCTCTGTGTAATATTACATGAATGTATACTAAAATTTTATATTAAGTGTGTTTTGTCTACGACGTACACCCTTTAGGGTCGGTTCATAACATGCGTCGCGTATTATCGGTCGCGTAACGCCAGAACAGACAAAATGTATACATAAACTGACTTTTTTTTTTTAAATTAACCGACTTCAAACTTTAACTAAAAAGCGATAAATAACGTAACTAATTTATCTACTTAATACATATTAAATATCTCAAATTATTTAAATATTTACAACTTAATACCTAATACTGTAACAAAGTCATCTTTAACTATTTAAATATTTAAAATTATCACTTATTTTTTGGAGTCGGTGCCAGCCTAGGTAACGTAGTCTGTTGTGTTGATGGACGCGCGTGGCTGGCAAAGCCACACACACGGCAAAATACAATATGGTGTAGAAGGCAGCATTAATGCAATTTCCTATTCTTGGTTTTACTATTTAGTGTGGGTCAGTTTTCTTAATTACATTTATTTGTTTGGCTGGCACCGACTCCAAAAAATAAGTGATAATTTTAAATATTTAAATAGTTAAAGATGACTTTGTTACAGTATTAGGTATTAAGTTGTAAATATTTAAATAATTTGAGATATTTAATATGTATTAAGTAGATAAATTAGTTACGTTATTTATCGCTTTTTAGTTAAAGTTTGAAGTCGGTTAATTTAAAAAAAAAAAGTCAGTTTATTTCTCGATTTTTAGTTGTGCTAATGCGTTGTGGACTTAAATAGATGCTAGTTTATACATGGTGATTTTTTATCGTTAACGTTCCCGAAAACTACGTAATCTCCTCATCATCACGATCATTTTTCTCCTTGGAAGCATACCTGGGAAGTGTCTGGTTTTCAAAATATTAGGGTCCAAAGTTGAGTAAATAGACTGCGTTTTTCTGCATGAATGCACATAGACGCGCGTAGCAAGATTTTTCACGAGAAATAATTAATATCTTTCTATGAAAAAACTAGCATAAACACTAGACACTATAAATTTCGCCAGATCAAGTAATTAAAATTAAAAAAAAAATTAAAAATTCCCAGCATTTTTTTGGCATAAACTTACTTTATTTGATGTATAGAGTACGTACCCTTCGTTAATGGTGGCCACAAAAAAACACCCTGTATAGTTTCCATCGACCAATTGCAGTACTGTCCCCTAACTCCTAACCGTTAAGGAGTTCTGTAGCTTCATCATCAGCACAGCAGCATCAGATATTGATTCAACACGTCAGCCCTACACACTACTAAATAGTTTTCATCGACCAATTGCTGTACTGTCTCCGAACTCCTAACCGTTAAGGAGTTCTGTAGCTTCATCATCAGCACAGAAGCATCAGATGTTGATTCAAGTAACACGTTAGCCCTACATACTACTAAATAGTTTCCATTGACCAATTGCAGTACTGTATCCCAACTCCTAACCGTTAAGGAGTTCTGTAGCTTCATCATCAGCATCAGATGTTGATTCAAGTAACACGTTAGCCCTGCATACTACTAAATAGTTTCCATCGACCAATTGCAGTACTGTCTCCCAACTCCTAACCGTTAAGGAGTTCTGTAGCTTCATCATCAGCACAGCAGCATCAGATGTTGATTCAAGTAACACGTCAGCCCTACACACTACTAAATAGTTTTCATCGACCCATTGCTGTACTGTCTCCCAACTCCTAACCGTCAAGGAGTTCTATAGCTTCATCATCAGCACAGAAGCATCAGATGTTGATTCAAGTAACACGTTAGCCCTACATACTACTTAATAGTTTCCATTGACCAATTGCAGTACTGTATCCCAACTCCTAACCGTTAAGGAGTTCTGTAGCTTCATCATCAGCACAGCAGCATTAGATGTTGACACCCTGAAGCATATACCTGAGTAGGACATGATTACGTAACAAAAGCACCATACGAGCATACAATTTTCGGTGGTTGCCCTAGATTTCTCCTGGATCCCATCAATAACCGATCTCGGGAGATTTTTTGTATATTTCAGATTAAATGTTCAATTGTTTTCATACAAAATTTCTAATTTAAAATGAAAAAAATCCGAGATTCTTTATGATCCCTAATATTGAAATTGGCCGTAAATGAACTAGTGAACAATGGATCTGTATGTTTTACACTTCTACCTAACTTCGTTCAGGGGATTAGTCGGCGTAGGTACTGTAAATAGTTTGTACATAAAAATCTACAAATGAAAGAAAACAATTTAAAGATGCAATCAACAATCCCCTAGTACGAGTACAGCATCATACAATTTGCAAAATACTGAGTAGACTAGCAACTTTCTGATACTCGTAACTAAAGAAAAACGTCAAGCTGTGGACTGCAGTCGGCTGATGTGACATGAAGGAAAACAATATACAATGTTTTTGAATAAATTATGTGTTTAATTTCGCTTCGTCATAGGCATTTACGAGTAATAAACCCCATACAAAAACTACTACAATAGAAAAAAAGTAAAGTTATGTTCCAATAAATTGTAAAATACACTACTTTTTCAGTCACTGGCGACCCTAATCATTTAATTTTCTCCCAGCCCTTTTCCAAATTACGCCTCAGCGACCAAGTCAACTCGAAATACTCGTAATAAAAGAAACCTCCAACTCACAAAACAATCAACATAACTTCTGTAATAAAACTCGGAGAAATATGTTTTCGGTGAATTTGCAAATTAAATGGGGGACAAGGTGAAGTTACTTGGTTCAATTTTTTTTACTGTTTAAGAATCTCTGTACCAGTGTATAATAACGACTGATTGGCGAAGTTGAAAGTTGCCTGAGCCATAGGTACTGGTTTCGAATACTGGGCAAACATCGATATGACGTATCTTATTTTGTCTATATATGTATTTGCAAGTTAAGCGTGGGGTGATATAATGAATTAACATTCGTGATAATTTTTATGATATAACAACTCTTATGGGACCTAGATAAGACTAATAAACTCCCAGTATTAAAACAAAGAGAAAAACTATTACAATGTACAGTAGCGTAGTACACTCTAAACGTAAAGCTTACAAAACAAATTCAACAGCGCCGGGAGATGGCGCACTGGTAACCCAAATAAAAGTCGTCCCTACCTCCCGTAAACCATGCGTTGCAAGTAGAAATATGCATTAAGATAACTGGCTACATTTAAACTTTTGCTCATTATCGTTACGAACGAACAATGGAATAAATGTATAAAATCTACCAGCTAAATTGGGCTCTCAGCAAACATTAATTAAATGAATAATTCGAAAACGAAGTACCCACTCGTGATATTTGTGACCTTATTTTTCGTTTGTTCTCATTTATCTTTTATGTATTTGTTTTGAAGCATTATTTACTCTTATTGTACCTATTTGTTTGTATATTTTGTCAATTTTATTTAACCTATTTGAACAGTTAGTTGGTAGTAATTATGTACTTGTTGCCTGAACGTCCACATGTGATCGTGCTTATCGAGTTATATCCACGTTACTCGTGGATATATCCATCACAGATATATATTTGTTCTTATAGTAGGTATACCATTGATTATTATAAGACTATGGGGATCTTAGATCATAGTTGTACGTCGCGGGCGCTAGTATCAAGATATAAAGAAGACATAGCGTTATTTCTCCATGTAATGTCTATCTTAATGTAGTATGTATTTCGTATTTGTTTGTGCTCTAACTTTCATAAGGTAAGTTTTCCGATTCAATGTTCCCTCGCATGCTCTAGAACTTTACCTGACACTCGCATTTGTTTTCATAAGGGCATAACTCACTAAGTCTAATTCCGCACTACGGCAAAACCGCCGCGGTTTATAACCGCCTGACTTTGTGACTAAAGGTTACCAATGGAAGCGGCCGCATTGACGGTTTTTTCCCGCGACTGATTTTAAAACCGCGTTTTGTTACATGACTAGCTGGGATAAACCGCGCCAAAATTTGTTGTCTGTAGAACTTATATTGGCGGTTTTTAACCGTAATGTGTGCGTCTCGAGCGGTTACGCGGTTAACCGCATGCGGGAAAAACCATAGCGCGGCCTGGCACTAAAGCGTGCGAAATAAAGTTCAATTATCATAGTTTCTAACCCTACCTATCTGTGTGAATATTAATTTAAGAAATAGTTATCAGTCAGTGTACAAGAATCAGAGCCATTGTTATTGTTATTATCATCTTGAATCAGTATTATAGAAGTAAGACAGTTCCACAATGGAAACAGTCCTGTTATAAGAGTTTGCTTTATCTTCAGGAATTTGGCATTCAAGAGAGAAAAGCAAGTCAAATGAATACAATTATCTAAATAACAGCTAATACACTTTCCCGTCCCACGGTCAACTGAAATATTAAAAGGCATAACTTTTTCAGCATCATAATAACAACATAAAAAATCGCCGAGGCCTACAAGTAAGCCAAATGCCTCACTTATACAGGGTGTGACGTAAATGAGATGCGAAACCGGACTCAGCAATGTTTTTTAGTATCTTATAAAAAAAATAAACGGCTCAACCACTGTATATTAAATTGCTGCTGTAAGCAAATCTTGTTGGATATGACGACAATTTTTACGTAGAATGAGGGTTAGCTAGAGATTTTTCTAAAAGGCATGTTGCGTATACTATATTAAAATGTCGTTCAGATTTATTAAAAGTGGCAAATTTGATCTCAAAAATATCGAATAAACGCTATAAGTGTGGAACTAACCTATAGAGGGTTCAGAAGGTAGTAGCATCAAGCCACTTACTTAACGTACAAATTAATTACTGACATCCAGCCAAGATATGCTTACTAATGGAAACGCCCAATAAAAGTTTGATTATTTTAAATACTAAGTAATAAAATAACTGCTGTTTTTAATAAAGACTTCAGATATACGCCATTTTGTATGTCTCGCGCCCAATAGTGTTGTACTCTACCGCATTTATTGAAAGTGACTAGTGATGTTCCAGTCGATTATTTTTCTCAAGCTAACAATAGTGGGTACAGGTGTGTTCCCGAAATGAGATACCCAGAACTGCTACATCATAAAAGAGATCTCACAGCCACGTTTAGCTAACAATAGATAGAATAAATAATAAATATAGCATAATAAATCCTTATATACATTTCTAGCACGATTACCATAAATTCTCTTCTATATCGCTCAAATGTAGAAAAACCGGGTTTATTGCAGGGGATGAGCCCAAATCCTCGCGGTTGCCGTCACGTACTCTGGGTAATGAGGTCGCGAATCCACTACTTTTGACTTAGACATGTATACGAATACATTATACACAAATTATATTTATAATATAAACATCATATATCTGTTAAATACTAGCGGCAGCCTGCGACTTCACCCGCGTGAATCATATAGATAGCCTATGTGTTATTCTCATGTATAAACTAATATATTTGGCAAGTTTCATTAAAATCCAATAAGTATTTTTTGCGTGAAAGAGTGACAAACATACACACATAATACATCCATCCTCACAAACTTTCGCATTTATAAAATTAATAGTGAAAAATACATTAATTAATTCAACATTATCTTAAAACTTTTATTTTTAAAACAATCCAGTATTATGCTGTTTTGAAATATGGGGGCGGTGAAAAGGGAAGCGCTTCCGACCCCACCGGCCACTAGTCGTTGTTTGGCCCATGTATATACTCGTATTCCAATCATTGTGAGAAACTTCGATATCGCGTTCTAGGATTTTGCATTCGATTGTGGTTCTCTCCTGCATCCGATAGATGGCTCCGCTATAGAAATATGTATACCTATAGCTCTCCCCTACCCTTAGAAAATAACACATATTTCCACGTCATACCCAGCCCTATGTGTTTGGCTTGTTATCCAATCAATCTTAGTTTACAGCAGAAGGGATACAAATCACTTCCCCTTTTTACCCGACTGCGCGACGCAAAGGAGTGGTAATGTGTTTAACAGCCTATGTATGTATGTTTGTATGTTCCTTTGAAGCACTATACAGATCAAACACCTGGGCCGATTTTTATGATTCACACGTCAATCGACCTCTTAGTTTGGCGATTGTCACTAAAGTTTGGCGACTACTGGACGCCATATTGTGAAAATGAATAAAATTAAAGTCAACAAACGATATCAAATGGATCATTGAATAGGTATTTAAAAATCATTATTAGTTTTCTCTCAATTTTTCGATCCGACTGACCGTTTAGGATCTATATCGCTTTAAAGTTGCGTAACAACCATTTTCGCATATAAGTTCTTAGACAGCAGCAAGACGAAAGCTTCTTGCTGTCGAGCACGTCGGGCATGTTTCTTGAAGGGTATATATTAGTTACATTATTAACTAAAAATTATAAATAAAAAAACATAATTTAAACAATCCAAAAACCCTTAAAGAAACAAACTATGTAATAATGAAAAAAAAACTGAAAAGATGAATACAAGCACTTAGATGTCCGGTGATCTAGAATTCAAAATTAAATTGATATAAGACAGTAGTGTTATATAATGTTTAAGAAAGAAAGAAAGAAAACTTTTTTGGCACACATATAAAAATAACAGTGTCTGTATGTCACCATTCTTTCGTAATAACAATATGGTATAAACATGTGTACGCGCAACAATAATCGTATCTAACTCAAATGTACAATCAGTAACGTACACCTATAAGAGGTCAGTTGATTATCATACCAGCTAATTAAAAAAATAACAGTTATTTTCCATATTAAAATATATCCAGTGTGTCCCAAACTTTCATTTATAACGTTATCTGTAGCACAGCCCAGAAGCTAAAAGTATTTGTCCACAGTGTCAACAGTTCAACCTAATTGAATCGACATAGGTAATGGTTCTGATAAAGGAGGGTCTCACCTGGAGGTGGGTGGCCCACCGGCGCCCACTAGGGGGTCACCACGTGCGCTCGTGCGAAAGTGAGAGGGGAAATGTGTATCTCTATCGCACTAATGGCCGCCTTGCTTACAGGTAGCGTGGGTGTCATGCGTATTGTGTAAAAAGTCTGTTGCATGGGTTTAGATAAAATTGCGATAGGTAAACGTTTTAAGTGAGTTTTACTTGAATTTTGCGCAGGCTTGGGTAAATATAGGCATCCTCATGCCTATTTTGAATTGGATATAATTTTATGTACGGTTATTTCGCGTACATAAAATTATACCTAGAGACATAAATGAAATAAAAGATTTTTTAAGCAATAAGATTTATTTTCCAGACGAAAATTTTTCATCAAGGGTTAGGAACACAAGCGTTTACAATAATACTCGTACTCTAATGAGGATGAGCATCCTTGATATCAGCTTCAGCTGCGAATTTTGCAGTTTCATCGAAAGTTTAATCAATCCAATAAGTTATTAATAGATTGAAATAAGAATACATTATTTATGGTAAAAACATGACAGCTGTCAGTGTCAAGTATAAATTGTCGACCAAAAATCTGCCATATCATCTGTCCACGACAATAACAAACTTACATAATTACAATAGTTATTCAAAATCTACAAGAAACATTATTCCCATTTCTATGGCCGCATTAGGCATTGCCGACTTGCTCTTATTCAGCTTAAATGCAGCTCAAATGGTATCTATAATATGTTTAGTGGTACCTGCATTTGATATAGTACATATTTCCAAAAATTTGCAGCAATATACTGAAAACTATCGCCGGAATCCAAAAATTATAGGGGCTGTAGTTTTATATCTACTGCTGGTAACATATTTCGGTATAGTAGGCCCTATACGAACACTTAATCGGCTAAAAATACAAAGAGTGGCACAGGTGGAAGATGACCGAAGTAAATTGATTCGTATCATTCAAAGTACAAACGCAAACAGACATTATCTTTTCGGCGGATTCTCGTTATTGTTTTCCGTTGTAATTTTAAGATTATTCGATTATATACAATTTGCAGCTAAACTACAGGAGTTCTCTCAATTAATGGAAAACTTCGACATAGTTGATGTGACAGTATGCGATGAAGAGGATGAAAATGAGAATGCTGGTATTATCGGTGAAAACTTTGACGAATTAATAGATTTAGAAGACGCTGTGCAATGGCCATCATTCGTTGAACTAAATACATCTGAGCATACACATATTAAGACTTATTTGAAAACGAAGATAGATGAAGTATCTCTTAAGTTAAAGAGTATGTCAGAAATAACTAATCTCGAAAGTCAAGAATCTAACAAAAAATCTATCGTTAAGCCTACTGAAGATACTGAAATCAAAAACAAGTCTGAAGTAAATAGTACTGGAAGCCAAGAGACAAAAGATTCCATTATTCTTCCAATGGTAGACATTAATATTAAAGGCAAATCGGAAGCGAACAGTGTTGCAAGTCAGGAGTCTAAGGGAAAAGCTGTAGTTGATCCAAGGGGAGACAATAATTTTGAAAACGAAGAAAACAAACCTAAAGCTGATGCGGCAATATTTACAGAAAAATCAGGAAAAAAGAAATAAATATAAGAAAAGCTTTTGTGATACACACGAACAGAAATATGAAATTGAAGTTCAAAATGATAAATTTTTTCAATGCTATTATAGGATCGTTATTATTCGTCGAGTCAGTGATTGTGATTGCTTTATTAAAACCTCTAATGGAACCATATTTTATAAGGAATCAATGGCTTAAAGTAAAAAATGCTCCATCTTTATACTCCAAAATTATATGCATTTTTATGTTGGGTATTATATTGAATTCGTATATGGAAATATCATGGGAAAGTTATCATCACAGTGGCCTTTTGAGTTCTGTCAACGATTCCAAATTAACAACACAATTTTATGTAAGCAAGCTCAGTATGTGTTATACTTGTTTCGTTTTCGCCTTATATTTATTTATTTTAATTGAGAGAATGGTACATTTTTTGATAACAATAGCTCAGTTGCTAGAATTCGAACTCATGTGTAGACATGCCATCCTAACCAATAGTGTGGACAGTAATCTCCCAACCAAAATCAAATCTGTGCAGGAAATAATGACCTCTATAACACATCCAGAAATAAGAGTTTTATTTATGTCGAAAAAAATGACTTAAATAAAGTATTTTAAACAAGAATGATGTTTTATTTTTCATACGGTAATGCTATAGTAAATAATTACAATAACAGATTGGTACCTAAGAGATAAGACTTTTAAAAGTCTACAATCTTGTGTTTTATTTTACTATAAGTATACATTCCCTCATTCTACTCAAAGGAAAAAATTATATAATTCTCATGATAATTGAATTGAACATCATCTATCTAGATAATAATTACACTAAAGTCGATTCCGGCAGTCACACTTAAACCTAAACCTTAAATTAGTCATACCTGTCCTTTTCTCTCTCAGCCATTTATGTTAAGAATGGAGAGAGACCTAACTAAAATTAGGTTTAGGTTTAATTGTGACTGCCGGAATCGACCCTATTGTGTGTGTAACTATGGTTTTATATTGGTCTGAGATATTGGTACATGACTTAACTCTATGTGCTAATACTGAGGGTAATACTGTTACCTATGTAGTAATTATTTCTCCAGAACTGTCATAGAATATTCTCGAGATTCTTATTGCCATGAATGTCTTAATAATCTTTACAAATCATGTGCATATAGAAAATATGTACATCACCACAGGGAAATGGGAGTACGCCATATTCAGTTTGTTTAAAAAAAGCAATAAATAATACTAAAAAGTATGTATATCTGTACTTTAAAAAAAGCACCTGACATTAACAGACACATGCAGACACAAATTGTCAAACATTTTCAAAAGAAGCATGTAACCTTCACGAAAAATAATAATAAATATTTATAAATAATGATAGGTCAATTATCTACCTAATAATAAACTGTTCAAATAATGGTGCCATAGCTATTTCTAATTTTAACTAAATTAATAACTATTTCTTTCAATTACAATGGACGCCCACGGTGCTATACTAACATCGATGATGTTTATTAAAATGGCTTTTATACTTGTAATGTTGAATCCCCTGTACGACATACACAAGATAACAGGATTCGTGAAGACCTTATCCAGTAAATACAAAACCATGTACATCCTTGGAGTCACTATGTACTTCTGCTTACTCATCTATCTTGGTATGTTCATTCCACTCCAAAACGTGAATTTATTAATATCGGACACTTTGCTTGACGAGTACGAACGATTGCTGATAATGAGCAGGGTGGAAAAAACATACATTATATCTGGATTTTCATTATTTTTGGTGGTCGTACTTCATGGTATTCATGCCCTCTTGGTATACACTACTAACATAATGACTGTGTGTCACAAGCCAAGCGAACCGCTAATTTTACGATCGCCATCCTCACACAAATCGAAACCAACTAAAGCAGAAGACATTTTACCGAAATTACTTCGAGTCAAAAGATCAATGTCGTATGAAACTATATGGTTTTCTAACGAACTTCGCGAGCAGCTGAAAGTTCTAGTTAAGAACTTGGAAGTTCCAATAAGCAAAGTGGACTCTGCCAGTCGGTCGAATGATGTAAAAACGTTACCTGATTCATTAACAAGCAAATAATGAACTGAAACTAGAGACATTAACAGGTTGAAAGACTAGGGACAAACAAAAATATCTTGGTGAATTTCCGCTTGAAGATTTACTGTCGGGCTAAAATTCCACACGAGAAAAAATGCTTGGAGGAATATTCAGAAAGACAAACAATAAAAATAAAATGGTACAGACGTAAGAAGGAGAAAAATGTCAAATAGGAATGCGCAGAAAGGGGCCCCGAAAAGGGTCCCCATATGTTCGAGCACACATTAAGGATATGATACATTCAGCGATAAAATGGAAAGAATAATTTTATTGTCTCGCTCCAGAAATGAAATCGTTTACTGTGATGCTGAGATTGAGCGTTCAAGGATTGAAATTTCAAAATTTAATAACCTTTTTTATGGCTTTGTGACATCCAAACTGTTTCAAATATCGTAACATTTTTTGCAGTTTCCGTTTTAGTTTAACACAAGTTTAAATTAAATATTCTACAGAAAAATAGCATATATGTACCTACTTACCTACTATCTGTATATTTTTGTCGTTTGTTTTACTATAGTGACATCTGTAATAATTTACACAGTCCTTGAGGTCCGGTGAATATATCCTGAATACAATAAATGTTAATACCTTCTTAGCAAACTCTTATGCATTACCTATATAATACAGCTTTAACGTATACCATATATTTTATTTATTAATTTTACTATTTGAAACTAAGAAAAGGATTTCCTAGGCACGTATTTATAATATTAATTTAAATAAATTTAGGAAAGAAGTTAATGCTGTCTTTCTTCAACTTGGTCATGATAGAGACAGTATCAATTTATTCTTCAGATAGGTATCTGCAAGCCTAGCATGACTTGCGAAACACGATATGATTAACCGATTTATCAACATTTAGCCTGTACAAATACGATAAATATAGCCGCCATGTTGAATTTTGTATACAGACGATACGATATCCACGATGCGTGGTCATGCTAGGGGGGCTGAAGAATAAAGTTGATACTGTTTCTATCATAATCAAGTTGAAGAAAGACAGCATCAACTTCTTTCTGATATGCGATGTTTGGAAAAATCGGCCCATAAGCAGCCCATAAATGATTTCGATCTGTTCTATCTCGGGCATAAATCCAATTTTTAATAAAGAGTCCAGAATTCAGGAAACGCAAAATAGAAATACATACCAATTCTATAAATAAAACATTCCAGCACATTACACAACAAAAATACAAAAGTTACATAAAAATACACCGGACCCAATAAATAATTGAAAGAATAAACCAGTTTTAGTGCTAGAAACAACCATGAAACTTCGCATAACTGCATTTTCTGGCTTTCGTCCAGTGTACAATTTTAAGCAGTACCCATTTATTATTAACAATACGCATTGCGTGTGCCCCTTAGGGAAAACTGGGGTCACCGCGTACGGCATAATAAGACACGCTCGAAAGCTTATGTACTGTGTACAGTTAAAAAGAAATGAGCAACGTAAACATAAAAGTTATCGTACGATTCACTAACGTAGCGTTACAGAGTAGAATTATGACTAGCTGATGCCTGCAACTTCGTCCGTGAAACCGTAAATAACAGCCTATGTGCTATTCTGATGTATAACTACTAAGTTTTATCTAAATACATTTTTACGTGGAAGTAGCAACAAACATCGAAATAATTTAATTATTATAAATAAAATATCAAACATATACATATATACGGCAGCGTTACCAATCAGGGGTTACTGGAGTACAAGATCGCGAGGGATATCCTACAGCAACATTAAGCACGCGAGGGCAGATGATAATGATCAGTGTCAAGTTGCTCGCTCATCGCTTGAGTGTACGACGTACGAGTATGTTATATTAAGCGTACCTATACTTATACTTCACATTCCGTTTTTCTATTAGTTACAATGCTGTTTACTCTCTTGTTAGGTCCCCCGGGATTTTCTATGCGTTGTCTGCATTTTTCTGTTCGCCTCTGTTGATCCTGGCTTACAGGAGTTGCAGAGGCGGGAATGAGTGGTGGGCCAATCTCGGTTCATCGCTTGAGTTCCTTAGTCGACTCTTACGGCATTCACGGTAGAAGATGCAGCTGATGTATTTTAGTGAAGCTCTGCATTAGTATAGGACAAAAGTGGGATGGGATTTAAAAAGCCTTTTAAACCGTTAAATAAATAAAACCTCATTTTTGACCTTATTCTATTGACCATAATTATAGTTCGAAGTCAAACATGAACCTAAACTAAAGTAAATCTAGAAGAAAGACAAAAAAACGACTTATTTTTATCTGAGCTCTAAACCTCCAACAAAGCCACCTTGGATAGTAAACTCGACCCGCATCGAGCTAAAAAGGTTGTTAGAAATCCGTAATTACCTCAACTATTGGAGACTATCCATTTTAAGATTTATTTTATCCCGGAAAATCCCTGGAGGATCGAGATGGAGGTACGAGGCAAATAGAAACGACGAAATGCCCGTTTTGGTACAAGCTATGAACTATTTTAGTACATTGTTCTTTTATTAATTTAATGTTGAAAACTGTCATTTAAATACGCCAAATTTTTGTTTATATATAGTACATCGTGTACTTACCCGTAACATTCCTAGTACTTGGCTATTATGATTAAACTCGTTACTAATAACAACATTACCAGAAAAAACGGTTAATTTTGAGTAGATCATAGGTTTTAGCAGCTAAATATATGCCTATTGCTGAGGACGACAGACAACTATAAACAGTCCATTGACTAGGATCATAGGCCTATTCCAGAGCTCGCCACAAGGCTATACTGCTGCCATAGGAGAGGGTTTGCTCAGCATCACGCTGGGGAGGTGTGTTGGTTACTATGGTGTGATTTTCGGACTATATTAACACGAGAGATACTGCTGTCCACCTCCTGGAAACCCTTAATCGCCTCTTACGATACCCAGGGGTGTTATTCTACTCAGCTGAAACTAACAATATTCCTTTTATAAATTAATTATGCAATTGCTAACGTCATCACGGCTTTCCTATGATTACTGAAACCACTTTTTACTTGGACCCACTTCATTTTTTCATCTCGATGAAGCTTTCATGGATTTATTCTTTTCAGAAAAATCCTTTGATCTGTCCGATCGCAAAGCTCCTTGGGATCACTTTATAGGGCCTCGTACTCTCTGTTTTATTTATAATGAATGTGTGTGAATCCCCGTTACGTGGGATATAGGTACTTAAGTACACCAAATGTACCTTAGGTATAATGCCTTTTATTTGCCGGTGGGGAATTTAAGAAAATCCTTTTTATCAGATGCACGTCATATTAAGAACACATTCTTAGATTTTAGGTCTCTAGAACAGCGCTTTAGACTGCGCTTTGTTTCACAGTCATTCAGTACAGTGCTGTTTATATCTACAGGGTGTAACAGAAAGGGTATGTTAAGCGAAAAGCTTTATAAATAGCCCACTATAGAGAACCTATTTCCAAAATTTGAAACTCGAAATCACATTTTTATTTTTCAAGATTGTATGAAAATTCCTGAGATATTTAAAAATTCTCCATGCTATCGGGAAAAATAAACATGTGATTTCGGATCTCAAATTTTGTGGATAGGTTCTCTGTAGTGGGCTATTTACATAGCTTTTCGCTTAACATACCCTTTTTGTTACACCCTGTATATCTAGTACTATTGTGCCAAATAACTCGTTTAAATAATAGAAAAACTATATGAGCTTGGTTTATACAATAAGAAGTATTACTAATGAGAATATTTACTCCGCAAAATATAAACACACAACATTACAGCATAAAATTTAAGTAATTTATCACGAGTAATTAAAATTAGAGACCCGCGTGCGGGACAGCCATCAAAACTTTAAGAATAAAAAATGACCTACATTTGCAAAATATAAAAACTTTGTTTGCGAACAGTGAAATTTGCGTTGAATTTATTTTACAATAATTTACTCAAGGGAATCTTGTATGGTTACATTTTGACGTAATATTAGAAAGAAAGAAAGAAAGAAATTATTTATTCAATTATTCATTATTAAAACTTGTTTACCCAAAAACATGCACTAACTTTATCCTACTACTTATGAGGACGCTGTAATATGATTTCTTTCGAAATTCTTACAAATTATAATGATTTGACATTACTTTTACAGCCAGCTACTTGCTTAACGCAATACTCTACCAATATCTTGACTATTATTAAGATTAGTGTAGTCTACATTGTATGAGAGCTTTACATTTGACTGAATATACAAGGGACGTAATCTAGAATGTCGTAAATCTTTGCTATCTATATACATAAACAAAAAAGTGCGGCTTTGCGCATCTATGTACAGTCACAAATACAAAGCTGAGCTTAAGCCACACTTACTAAACATAAATAAATTTAAAAAGCAAAAACGTTGAACACCTCCTTTTTTCAATCGCATAATCATTTTAAATGCATCACAAAAAAACTACTGCATAGGTACTGCAAGACTCGCCGAAACTTGCCAAATTTCCTGCAATAACCGTAAATACAAGGCTTCTTATTAAGACGTTTCCACACTGGCACTAGGTTTAAGTGTTTTAACCCAAAGAAAGAAAGGAATCTGTCAGGGATAGCTAAATGGAAAGCAGTACGGGTTAAAAGGAGACAGATATAGTAGTCCTGCTAATGGCTCCCGGCAGGCAAGTCTTAAAGGCGTACTCGTAAATAAATGAGGGAATGTTTTTAGGATTTCGTAGGTTGGGTGTGAACCATATGTTAGTATACGTGCCATGTGAAGTATTAGACCAATGTAATATACTTTTATCTTTGTACAGTTAACTACAGTACAGTAAAATAACCTTAAGTATTATGATTTTATTATTTTAAGATTTTCATAATTATTGGAAAAAGTGATATGATTAACCATATGTATCCATAAATTACATAAATTCTACATTCACTGAACGAAAAAGCTGTACTTAAGTTTATTTTATGATATGATAAACCAATCAAGTGGCTTTATTATACAAAACAAAATGGCGGAGTGAAACCGCTAACTTTAGATCACGAATCGCTCTTGACGCTTTATTTTTCTTTGCACACGAGTTGCATACGGTATTGTTCTGTACTAGCACAGCAGAATCTAGGTAAGGCTTGTTTAGTCTTTGTGTGTTTGTACACAGCTGTAATCTAGTTTTCTTAACATAGGTTATAAATATAGATTATTTTTAAACTAAACTAGCTTATATCTTAATCCAATCTCTTTGTAAGATTTGAGTTAATGTGGAATTACATATAGATATTAACAGGTTTTAAAATCCATTTAGATAATTATTTTAAAGAAAATAAACGTGTTTATTTTGAAAGAGATACACCGTGCCGCATAAGCAGCTTGAGCTGCATCTCTATTTTACATTAATCCTAATCTGAAAGTTTATGGTAAACCATATTTTATAATATTGTTAGTTTAAACGGTTCTTTAGCTATGCCATTTTTTTTCCAAAAGCAACGATAAATTTTTAAGTGATCTACCATATTTTACAGCAAAGCCGAGTGGCTTTGAAATTAATTGTGTGTGATTATAAATTACAGTAACTAAAAACATATTAAAACCCAAGCGATACGGGAATATCGGTATGTTGGGTACAGGTTAATGTTTCTGACAGGTGTTTTCTTTATCACATTTGCTATGGACACGTATTTGGACACCATTAGATGCTATTTCCCAATAACAAACGTCAGTCAATACGTAACTATGTTACATTTTCTATATATATTTAGATATTCATTAAAATTACCGTCCTATTTTTACCCGACTGCGCGACGCAAAGGAGTGGTATCGTGTTTAACAGCCTATGTATGTTTGTATGGTCCTTTTTATTTTTCTTGCTTAAGCCATTTGCATGGTTTGTCTGCACATTGACTAAGGACGTTATACCAAAAGTTATTATCAAAGTCACAAAGGTCGAATACTGCGGTTAATATGTCACGTCCGACCAATACACCCCAAGGAGGTATTATTGTGCTCAAATCTCGATAGACTCGGCGTTTCCGAAACTATAACAAGTTATTCAGACTTGACAAATAAATGATTTAGGTTACAAATGCGCGTAGGAACGGTAAATTATGTCACCGTTTGTTGGTTGCGTAAAGGAAAGACGAAACATAGTTGCTTTCCTTTGATGTTTGAAATAAAAATAAGAAACATATAGTGAGAAATTCAGGAAAAACTACTGAAGCTACAAATGTGATATTCGGACCGCGGACATGTTTTGTAACGTATAGATCCACCAAAAAAGAATTTCCCGAAATTCCCACGGGAACGAGAAATAGTAAGAATTTTACGTAATTATGTACGTACTAGTAACGTACCTCGTATTTTAAACAAGTCTGACGATACATTTTTTAAGACTAACAAAAATTAAGACTATGTAGTTTCTGCAAGCTTGAGAAAAACCAACTCCTATGAACATAACTAGTCGGTTACATACTATAAAACCAGTCTTCATATATAAAACAACAGTTGCTTTTTAAGTATACGTGTATTTAATATTAAAAAGAAAAGGTTATTCCAATACAGCAAGAAAACTCCATTAGATACCATCAAAAACGTAACCAAGCACCATCAAAATAACACCGAAGCGCAGATAAATTATGGGCTTTATCCCCCTTTTTTCAAATATTTATATAACACCCGAGGTTTTTACGCGAGCGTATAACTGTTTGGACAATACCGCGCTGCGTGTCGCAAATATCAATAAAGCTGAATCTGAAATCTTAACGTATACCTACGTACCTACTAGGTGTAAAAAGACAAATTTGTTTTTTTAATATCTCGTAGTCTTTGTAACATCACGATCATTTTTTTTTCTATGGAAGCACCCCTGGGAAACCACGGTTTTCCAAGATATTAAGGTCCAAAGTTACATTAATATTATCATTTTTTTTACACAAATCCATCTGAAATCGGTTAACCAACATTTTTTTCAAAGATACCATGTCAAAATGTTATAATGTTAGTTTTGTAGATGCATTTGTACTTTGCGCATCAAACGAATACATTGCTTGCAATAAAATGACAGTACTTTTTCATTATTTTTTTGTCATTTCCCAGGGTTGGTTCCATAGAAGAAAATGATCGTAACCTTACAAAGAATACGAGGTTTAAAAAAAACATTGTTGTATTTTTACACCCTATATGTATATGAATATTTTTAAAAAACCGTGTAAAAATCGCCATAACGCCAATCACATGAGCAAGTCTCGAAATTAGTTGCATGCACGTAGAAAATGGCCGACTCGACACTTTCAAATATTATTTTTGAAAGCGTGTTGTTACGGTCGAAATTTGAATGTGACAATTTTAGATGGTTGCGCATAGTTTTTTTTTATTTCTTATTATAAGGTTTTTGAGATAACTGGAATGGGCGAATATAGCTCGCTGCCTCGATGTGCCTTGGTCTATTCCATTTTATTTCGGTACATAATCTCTGGCTTCTGTTCCCGGGCATACTGTACAAGTCAGTAGAGGGACAAGAGGGTCTTGGTGTTTTGTAGGCGATGGGCTGACCACCTGTCACTACTAACCGAACTTGGACATCTCAACTATACCCCCAAAATTGGTCAGAAGTGGCACCATGTGGTTCTGTCGGCCCTTGGTGCTCTGCCTACCTCATAAGGGATAAAGGCGTGATTAAATGTATGTATGTATAATCTCTGGCCAGGCTCAGCTCATATCGACTAATTACTTAGGTCACTAGTGGATTGCATTTCATCAAATAGTTTCTTTGAATGATGGCGCTAGCTACTTTGTCATACTACAATATGGACGATTCCGGCAGTCACACTTAAACCTAAACGTAAAATTAGTCCTACCTGTCCTTTTCTCTCTCAGCCATTTATGTTAAGAATGGAGAGAGATAGACCTGACTAAGATTAGGTTTAGGTTTAAGTATGACTGTCTGAATCGATCCTGATCTGTGTTACTGTATATAAATTATGTTAGTTCCGAAATAAGGTATAGGAGTTGTTCTATGAAATGGACTCTACCAAAAATTGTATTAAACTATACCTATAAAGATACTTTTCTAGTTCTATGAAAGCCTAGTAGCCTAGTTCTATGTCAATTCCGAAAATAGTTTATTGTATTAATTTACATACACTTGTATCTACGTGTACACAAATTAACATTAGTATTAATAGTAATCGAAATACATTAATGGAAAGCGTTTTATTACAACGATATATAAGTATGAAAATATAAGCCTATCGTCTTCAGCGTATTGCAGTCCACTGCTGGACGTAGGCCTCCCCCAGGTGCACGCCAGAAGGCCACTGCCACAGGGGGTTTTTGCCCATAGTCACCGCGCTGGGCAGGCGGGTTGGTGACCGCAGTGTGATTTTCGGATTACGTTTTCGGGCGCTGCTGCCCGCCTCCCGGAAACCCTCAATCGCCTCGTACGATACCCACTGGCAGGCATGGGGTGGTACAAACTCTACATATATAAGCCCGTAGTTTACTGTTATTCTTATTCCAGTACAATTTTCTAAGTATAATAATATACCTTTATTACGATATCACTACGATGAAATCCCAAGTAAAAACCTATCGAAGTAATTATCATAATTGTGAAAATAACGAAAATAAATTTGGCGGTTAACCACATTCCAAACTCCTGAAAAAGGTTTCAATGTTCACGTTAAATTAAAACTTCATACGTAGGTTACCCATAAGGCGGCCCAAAAAGGCGGTAAACCGCCAAAAATTTCTTGTTACATTTTATTTTATTCCTATTTTTTATTTTACGTGAACTTTAGTATTACCGTTATATCTCATTCCCATGAGAATTCCGGGAACTAAGGTAGTTTTAGTTACCCTTACCTACCTATCTCTGTCCTTATTACATCGGGGGCAATTGTCGAAAAGTCTCGAGTTGGAACGAAGCCGAAACGGAAACGTTGTAGAGACACATTTCAGCACGAGACAGATATTTGTTTTTATTCTGTCATACTCGCGACCGATTCATGCTAAAATATACCTTATTACTCAAGCGGTAAGTATATATTGCTTCGCACCGCGTTTCGTTAACGGTTCGTTAGTGGTTGCGTTTTGGCTCAATTTAATTTAATTCAATTCAATTTTGTTTACTGGCCACCATTGTGTCGGGCACAATAATTCCGCCAATGTCACGTAAGAGGAAAAAATATATATATATAACAAACCAGATTGTACCTAAAACAAAAAAACACCACATTTTTGTTACAGTCAGACATACACAAGATATAATTGTTAATATTACAAATAAATACCTACATAAATATATAATTTTATCTACCTACAATTATCATTTAAACCTTAATATACTTTACAATTTAATACCATTAATTTTGACAAAATGGGCCAGAACTTTTGCGTTTTGGCTCAAAAATTTTCAAGAATTGTCCCCCGGTTGTCTTCCAGTGGAAATCCCATCAAAATCGGTCCAGCCGATATATTATATTACTAGTTGACGCCCGCGACTTCTTCCGCGTACTACAGAAAAAATAAAATGTCGAAATTATCCGGGATAAAAACATTTTCCCGGGATAAAAAGTAGCCTATATGTTAAGTGGGACCTGTCACAATATATTCCTTAAAACTGCATCGAAATCAGTTCAGCCGTTTCTGAGATTAGCGTGCACAAACGCACAGATAAACCGACAAATAGGCACAAATTCCAAAAATCATTCTTTTGGGTACTATTGCGTTGATAAAGGTCTCCTATAATATTTTTCTTATATATCTTCCATGTACAGACTGCGATCCCTTACATTTTTATTATATATATAGATAGATATTGCGCGTTTTAATTTATAGTAAAGTACGTGATAAACTGATTTTCTCTTCCCATGGATAATTATTTATTTGCTTTGAAACACTTGAAAGGTCTTTTGGTTAAACGTCGAATGAGAAATGCACACCAAACACGCCATCTTGAAACTCAATCAAAACCCTAATTAAAAATGTGTTTAAACTTCATTCCAAAGGAAAATTCTCTAATTTCCTTGAGCTAACAGTAAAAAATCAAGTTAACTTGAAATTGGGTTTGTATTTGGAAATTACCTTTTTATTTTTAGTCCAATTTTTCCAGTGATAGACTATCTGAAAATTAAAGTTGATGCTGTCTCCTGATCAAGTTTTAGAGATAGATATAATGAGACAGTATCAAATGTATCCATCAGATAGGGTATTTGACCATTGGAAAAATCTGCCCTTACTACTCATAGTATACCTATAAATTAAGAAATGGCTGCATTGGCAAGGGCCGGTGTCCAAACCTGCACCGTTAACGTCTAAAGGTCAAACTGATGCAAGGTATCACTAGGTACAGGCAAAAGCGTCAACGCATTTACGGTTATGTGTGCAAGGTTGAATGTTTATTATCACACATTTTTTCTTATCTAAACACATTTGCCCGCGATGTTAAAAACGCATTTTTCATCAAACATGTACATTTTTCTGTATACAATAAGTAGTGGTAATGCCCATATATGATCGACAAAGAGAGGTTGGTGAAATATATTTTCAAAAAACATTTACGAAGCCCAATATGAAAATATACCATTTTTTGGCTATGCTCCACAGAAAAATGAGCTATGTCTACAATTTTAATTCTATGGACATGAAAAAAACATTATAAGTAACAATATAACCATAGCAATATGATTTTCATTTCAGATAATCTAGGTCACCTGGAATACCATTAATCCAAATTTTTATGTCAACCTTAGCTGAGTACCACCAAGCAAAAAACCCCTGTTTTATAAACGTCACAGTTCGACCCAATTCCGCAAATTAATCGTATTCGAACGCGGCTTGTCCATTAACTGACTAATTATTTTTTCATCGTCGCCTTTTTTGTTGGCAACCTTGTATCGGTTATCAATACGTTAATCTATTTTCGTAGGTTTGCATAACCGACATGATTTTCCAATTTGACGGCGGGGATTTTAAAAAACTCTGTTGTTCTTGTGTTCGGATTACGTGGAAGTGATAATATTGCTTTTGTATGAGTTAAATGGTTCGTTTTAAATCGAGGATTCTTTATGTGATATGATTGAACTTTATTATGCGATGAACGTGTTATTGTGGTTTATACATATAAAAAAAACATAGGTGATTAATAAATAATGTAGAAACCCTGAAATAATGTACCTACCAAGCCGCGTGGTGCCGGCAGAATAGAATTCGTACCACCCCATATCTGCCCGTGGGTATCGTACGACGTACGAGGCGATTAAGGGTTTCCGGAAGGTGGTCAGCAGCGCCTCCCGTGTTGACAACATAGTCCAAAATACAAACTGCGGTCACCAACCCGCCTGCCCAGCGTGGTGACTATGGGCAAACACCCCCCATGGCAGCTTGTGGCGTGCCCTGGGGGAGGCCTACGTCCAGCAGTGGACTGCAATAGGCTGATGATGATGATGAATGTACCTATTATTGATAATTCTATTGTGTTCTAAAATACATTGCTGTTATTCTTTCACACTTGGACTGAAGGTTCGTATTGTTCCCATAACTTGTTTTGAAATTTAAAAAAAATATTGTTTATTTCAGGAAAAAATCCAATATTAGCATTACATTGGTAAATTGTCAGTGCTTACAAACTAAAAATACAAATGGTATTCCAAATACTAAAACACATATTATTGTAATTTAATATAACAACAGGAACATAGTATGTAAAATATTAGGTATACAATAAAATAAAATGTCATTCTTTAAAAAATTATATTGTAATTTGTATATTCAGAATAGTGTTAATGAGTAAGTAGTCAAGCTCTGTTACGTCATGAGTAGCTGTAACCAGGTTAGCTGATTGAATTGAATGAATCTGAATGCCAAGAAAGGCGTTAAGCACGCTCTTGTACAAAAAAAGGTCAATTGCAATATAGATAAAATTCTTCAATGACGAATAAAGGGCCTCAATCATACTATATTATAACCTATCTTATTTACTTTATGCAAACCAGATGCAAGTCCGAAGCTCGCTGTAAGCCAGCTTCAGCGTAAAGTTCGTTCGAGATTGAAGCGAGTTCTGACCGCAACTTGATGACTTTAATAACACTAATACGTCCCGAGCTGATCGAGTTATGAATATTTTAAGAAAGTTGTGGTAAGCATTTTATAAAGTTAGGTAATGTTACTCGTATCCAGTTATCTGTATGTTTAGACGGGTTTTGCATTGAAACTTACATTCTCTGTCTTGAATTTATGTTGCCGTTCGTTTCGCTTAAACTCTAAAACGGCTTGACAGATTTTAATGAAATTTTCTATGTGTATGTGTTTGGTTTGAATGATTAATTCTTGGTAATCTGGTTCCGGTAAGTGAATACTGCTTATAAACCTCTAGTAACATTGATGGTGAAAAAAATAGTGAAAATCGATGTTTTATTATTATGTCCCTGTTTTATTTCAACACTGTACATGTGGACCTGTACGTTAATGAATAAGTCAGAACATATTACTTTATTAATAGATTAGCTCCAAAGGGGAGTAGTAGAAATAGGAGCTATTACTAATTTCTCAATATAATAAAATATAGACTTCCGAGTGCAATATAGTCTACGCAGTATGAACCAATCACTTCCACCATCCATGCATAGGAAATACTATTTTCTTTGAAACGTTAGACCTCCTTTATATCTTTCCTCTATGATGTTCCCCCTCTATGTTCATATTTCGCTCACAGGTACCGAAGACTTGAAATCAATACAGACATGTTTTCGTAGCTGAGCTACGAATTTGTGTAGTCGTGCTACGGTTATTGCTACGCATTTGTGAGCGTAGTGTTTTTATTTTGTTTATCGAAGTTTAGTATGATTCAGAGTTTATGTTAAAATTTTGTATGTAATTTTATATTCGTTTATATATGTAATAGTTATAGTAACAATCTATACATTTTCATTGATTACAGACGTTACAAATATAGTGTATAGTTGAAATTTTCAACAAAACATTACAACAAATCGCTGAGCACCATCGATGCCGACATCTCGATCGGTTCATATCGATACATCCGTTTGGTTTACGATTTCCTCTCTCTCGATCCGACCAATCAGCGTCATTTCCTTCGTTCCGATCCGATTGAGTGAGCCTTCCGGCGTTAATTGGTGTGCTGTGACTTGAAGCCGTGTTCGATGTTAAACTCGAGGGGTTGTCAACATTTACATTTAAATATACTGATATAAAAATATACTAGCAACCGCACGCGACTTGGTTCAAGTATGCTTTAGTTTTCCCGTTATTTCCTTGGGAATTTTTCGGGAAATTCTTTTTAGTTCTCCCCTATATTAACGCCTCTTGACGACCAATTGGCAGTGGCCTTGTGGTCATGAGATCAAAGCCCAATAGGTGCAAACATTGATCTGGATATTTATATATTTTATCTATCTATTTATATACTACTGCTTAGTATTTGCGATACAAGACCTTAGGGATCTTAGTGTGGGACTAGGTATGTTAAAATGTGCGAATGCATTTATTATTTATATACCTACATAGCTTACTACGTAATTACGTCGAGTTTTATGTAGTTTATTTTATATTTATAATATGGTTGACAAATAAACGAAATTGATACAAAGATAAAATTTATACGTTTAATACGAACATACTTCAAAGTAATATATATTTTATTACAAAATAAAATAACTATATTATTTCACCATGTTTTGCCATAAGCCTGCAAAATATAATCACAATAGAAAAATAATAAAATCTACGCCATAAGTAGCAGCTTTCGGAAAAATAAAAAACGTTTTATCAAAAATACTTCGATAAACGCGGCAAATGAAGGGCAAAGAGAAAATTTCAGTGTCACCACACAACCACCCCTAGCCGTTTTGCCGAGGGGGTGATTTAATAAATATTCAAATAAAGGAAGGTCCACCAAGCGAACGGCGGACCTAAACCTTCGGGCCTCAATTACACCAAACCAAACGTAGAATGTAAATATATAGTACTTCTAAATAAAGTAAATATTAAATAAATATGACACCATAGTTAGGGTAAGGGTTAACTGGTAGAGAATGCTATGCAGCATTAAGTTTGCTTGTGTACAATATTTTGTACAATAAAGAATTTTCTTTCTATCATGGTTCTCTCCTAGCATTCGGCAGGTTCATTTTGCTACTGGTTGCAATTTCGAAATATGCAATTCGTATTTTTGCTAGTCAATGTTTATAAGCGATAGGGATAGGGTATATTTGAATCGGTCATATGTAAACGCTATCTGAAATGCTATGAAAATAGCCCAGTACAAAGAACTTCTGCACAAAATTTCAATGGAAATCTCAATGTTCATTTTGCAAAATTGTATGAACTTTCCTGAGCTGTTTAAAAATCATCCATACTGTTCGGAAAAATAAATACGTGTTTTCAAATCTCAAATCCTGTGAAAAGATTATTTATAGTGTACTATTTTCATAGCATTTTGCTTAACATACCCTTTCTGTTACACATTGTATCATCGTACATAAACTCATCGCAAAATAAAAGGCCCGTTTTGACATTTGTCTTCGCGACCTAACTAGTGATGTAACCATACGACTTAATACTCGATACTCACGATGAATCGATTTAAGTTTGCATGAGTATTTTGTCTGCATGAATATATATTGTAAAGTGCATTGGATTAAAGTTCTGATTTGAAAATATATAATTTTAGGCCAAAGTTTACATTGATCATCGTAATAAAAAGGTTGTATGGATGGATGAATTTTTGTTACACTTTTACGCAATAACAGCTTGACGGATCAGACTGAAATCTAGATCAGAGAAAGGTTATATTATAGTCTGAAATAACATTTAGGCTACTATTAGCTAGTTTTCTATATAAATATCTTGATCGATTTATTTTTTTCCTTAACCGATTATTGATTAATATTCTTTGGACAATACGAAAAAATCGTATGCACAGCACTTAGCCGAGTGGGCGGTACCCATCAATGAAAAATGCAATTACATTCGGAACATTTCGATGAGTAAAAACTAGAAATATTTATGGACGTGAACTGTCAAAACGGGCCTTTTATTTTGCGATGAGTATAGTTATCTATTGACATAGGTTACTTAGCTTCGATTTTTCTGTCAATCTGTATCAAAATCTACATATGATCATAGATCGTGCAAATTCAATTTGAATCCAATTCGGTGTAATAGAAGATCCAGAAAGCCTCACCATGAAGTCTGTGTGCGTATGGCTTTTTTGGAATACTAAGAGTCGATATATTAGCATTCTGACCCGGAATCTCATACCGTATTTAACATAAAGTATAACGATTGTTTAACATATTTAATGTGCAATGTGATTTAAGCACTAACGCTAAGGTGATATTGAATAAATCTTTTATCATGAAAAGTTTCAAACTTTTATTTACCTATTGTAAACTTATTCAACACAAAACGTTTACATTTCAATTAAAAGTTATCAATATCGCAGCTAATAGACGCAATTTTATCAGAAGTCTCTCGTTGCCCATTCAGCAAAATGGACCATAAATCCAGCGGTATCAGATCATAAATACTGTAAAGATCTCGAGACAGTTAGGCTACGTTCTATGAGACTACACGATCGATATTTCATATGGATTATAATTTTTTTCGTTTTAAATTTTGTTACAATAGCTTATAAATTATAATAATTTATAGGCCACATTTCTATAAGTTTTAATACTTTATAGTCGCTCGTTAGGTCTTTATTTCAATTTTTCTAGTCGCCTCTGTTGATCGTGGCTTACAAGAATAACGTTTTTAATCCGTGCCACGTACACTGCCCGCCCCGGGCACAGCCCGCTCTAACAAGAATCATCCCTAATATATGACTATGTTTCTTCAAACTTTACTACACATTAACCTGAGGGTTTAGACAAAATAAAATTATTTTTCAATTGAATCGAATTGATAGAGGCATATCATCGGCGCATTTACGCCAATAGGAGGCTTTCATGTTCACGCATTTTCAAATCAAGTGATTAAGTCTAACAGTTATTAGTAGAACTTTTACAAAAACGATTATAATAGCGAAACAATCTTACATTATCTAAGTGTGCTGGTCCCTCATTGAGCTCTCAGTATGGTCTTTAGTCTTGTTTTGGGGGTAACGTGCATAAATTATTTATTTAAATGTTGGTACTACTTGTGCTTTATTAGATACCACATTTTGTGTCGATATTTCTACTGTTTTATTTATTTATTTTTAACACAACAATAAGCAATACTCCACTGACGTGTGAATCGATCTTTACTCCCCTTTCATAACGTCGCGTGTGAAACATGAACTTTACGCGAAATGAGGCCTTTTGAAACGGATATTGAATTGTGTTTGGTAAAAGGAGTGTTAAAGATAAAATATTCGAGCATTCTAACGAAACTAAGTATGCACGTGAGCAATATTATCAATAAGCGGTCGCAAGTGACTTCGCCTGCATGTACTTCATAGACTTCACCGGTATCTATTTTTCCATAAAAATTGAATATGCATCAAACATCCATTCTCATTTACTAACTATTACTGTGTCAGCTTTTCCACGAGGGGGCCTAATCTCGAAAAGTCTCGAGTTGGAACGAAACCGAAACAGAACCGTTGTAGACGCTCATAACAAAGCAATAATTACTTTACGGTAACGTAATTAGACACATTTTAGCACGAGACAGATATTCGTTTTTATTCTGTCATACTTGCGACCGATGCGTGCTAAAATATACCTTATTACTCATGCGGCAAGTATATATTACTTCGCACCGCGTTTCGGCTCAAATTTTTTGCCCCCAGTGATATCTTCCAATCAAATTCATTGACATCGTGGACCAATGAATATTATTAGTGAATATCTCACGCATCCGTAGTAGTGTGGCATATCACATCTCTACCTAGCATGCAATACGAACATACGTACGTACATAGATGTTATTCTATAACCATTTCTGTAATTTTACGTCAATAAAAAAATAAATTATGTTGTTTGGTTGTTGGTTCTAAACTTTCATAAATTTGTAACAAATTCTGTTTTTAACAACTTTCAAATCTTCTACGATATTGATAGAAGTAAGATTTGATCCACTTCCAGCGAAACACTCAATACTTTACAACATTTTATTTTCCTTTCAAACTTTCCTCTAATATATAAAGTTGTTTTTGTAAACAACTTGTTGTTACGTTTCTGACAAGCACAATATCTTTCGATATTGATTTGGCAAATATTTACTGAATGCTAAAATGTTAGTTTAGTTTTGGTGGAAGATCGAAACGATTTGTTACTTTCCTTGAACTGGGAAATAAAAGGGAAGTATGAAAGTTTTGTTTTTCGTAGCTTAATGCACGGTAAATAGTTTGTAAAATAGCTTATTAAAACTGTATTTTCTGTGCTAATGTCTGGCTTCACTAGAATATTTTCAGACGATGAGTGACAAGTAGCTAGACTTATCACTGATCTTTGACGCAGGCCCCGCTAAAGTAAACATGGTAGTAAGATCACTTTCGTGATTCTGCATTTCTTGTCATCCCATTTTGGGAACACCGTTGTAGTATTAACATATAATATTAATAGAACTTAATCGCAAATGGCTCTTACATAGCTTCTTCATAACCAATAACAACTTATTGATTATGAAGAAGCTATGTAAGAGCCATTTGCGATTAAGTTCTTAGTAGACCCATGTGACAAACGATGCTAATATTCATAGATTTATTTTATACATAGTTTACCATTATAAAGTAAGTTAACCACATAACACTCTGTGGGTTAGCTAGGATCTAGTGTAGCCCAGTGGTTAAGACGTGCACCTTCCAAGCGGGAGGCGTAAGTTCGATCCCAGTCACGGGCCTGTACCAATTTAATTAATGTACAGATTTTAATGTTGCAAAATTGTCACTTAGCTCGTGCCTCGGAAAGCACGTAAAACCGTTGATCCTGCGCCTGATCTCTCTCCGGTCATGTTGGCTTTCCGTCCCATCGGAATATGAGAGTAACGGAATAGAGAGTGCATCTATGTTTGCGCACACACTTGTGCACTGTAATATCTCCTGCAAACCTGGCCAATCTCTGTAGAGATTGATCGCCTTGGCCTAAATACGGTCGGAGATCATCATCATCATCATTTGGACTAGAGAGAAATATCCTACGTTATTATGGTATCTGAAAATGCCGCACGCAGCTCTGTGCTGCACGTTGTGTCATGTCTTGTGCAAGCGTGGTGTCGATGCGGGATATTACTAGAACACGTTAACTACATCTTCCGTAGCTGTTATAAAATTCGACTATGGAACCCAGGGGCGATTTCCCTGACTATAGGCTATTTGTCACTGATCTTTTAAATAATCACTAGTGGCCCCCGCGGCTTCGTCCGCGTGAACTGCAGAAAAAACAAAATGTCGAAATTTATCTGGGATAAAAATATTTTCCCGGGATAAAAGGTAGCCTATGTGTTAATCCAGGTTATCAGCTAACTCCAAAGCAAATTTCATTCAAATCGCTCCCGCCATTTTTACGTGAAAGAGTAATAAACATCCATCCATCCATCCATACTTACAAACTTTCACGTTTTTAATATTAGTAGGATAGTAGGATGTTAATATGGGTGTAAGATAGGGTGGCCAGCGGTCCTGTTTTCCCAGGACATGACCTGCTTTTTGGGGTATCTTGGGCTGTCCTGGATAGTTTTTAAGCATGGTCTTGAGTTTTAAAGTCCTGACACATTCACTGTCGGCAGATTTTCTAAGGGTGCCGACATCGGGCAAATAAGCGTCTGCGGCACCTCTAGAAAGAAGCAAATACGTAGTCACCAGCACTGAATGTATTAAAGAGCTATGTTTTGAAATTCGCACGCCACTAACTCCCTTCAATCGTATTGTCACTGGGCTCGCACATGAATAGTGCTGGCTTTTAATCGAAATGCCCTGGTATTTCATCCTCAAATCCTGGTTTTCAGAGTTATTTCGGGAACATAGCTATATGTATATATATATGTCGGAGATCAAGATGTCATATCCTACAGTCGGATCTCCAACGCCATCTATTTTCAATCGTTGAAGTTAGAAACGTCAAGTCGACAGCTATCACTGACTTGAGGACAGCTGTCACTTGGGTAAAGACAAGACAGAGTACTGAGAGGGCGCCACTGTACAACGACCACCGGGTCGTTTGAATTGAGCCGGAGGGTATTCTGCTTTTTATGTTGCGTCTGGAGCGAAGCACGGGTGCTAATCAGCCTCTGTCTTGTACTTACCACGTTTCTACGTTATCCGCTAGAGTCCTAGTAATCTTGTGCGTAGATACAGTGAAAGTGTTTGTGATTCCTAATTAAGCTTGTTTACTACACGCCGCATTCTTTATTTCGGATTTTGGAAGATGTCGGACACACCTAACGGCACGCCACTCGACCCATCTACGTCATCAGGCGTGGGATGCAACCCGGATCACCCACATGAAACACGTGCTTCAAATACTGACTCGAGCGAAGAAAAATGGCGTCTTCTCTTCGAGCAACAAAATCAAAATTTTCTGGCGTTGGTGCAAGCAATAAAACTACCTGCATCTTCGGACTCTATTCGCCTTCCTGATTTCGACCCAGAGAAAAGAGACATCGACGCCCGAGCTTGGATAACGACCGCGGACATGTGTATCACAGATCGACATCGCCATGGATCTTCTCTGATGATCGCGTTAAGCCACGCACTCAAGGGCGAAGCATCATCTTGGCTGTCTTCAATATCGTTTCCTAATATGACGTGGGCCGATTTTAAGGAGCTTTTCGTAGCAAGGTATGACTGTCCTGAAACTGCTGCTTCCTTTCTCATCAGTATGCACGACAAGAAACCGAGAGATAACGAGTGCCTGGCCTCATACGCCGCTACCCTCATAACATCCTTAATGGCAAGGTGGAATGGACTGACTACAGAACAGATAGCAATAGCCACTGTCTTAGCTCATATTTCAAAATAAGAGCCACGTGTTCAGAGGATTGCTATAACGACTGACATCAAGACGCGTAACCATTTACAAAAGGAACTGAAGGCTGTCTCGTTCCTGAAGAGAAGTTATTCATCAAGTATTTATCGTGATGGACCCGACCTAAAAAGAAACCGACCTAATGGATCTGCTGTGACCATCAAGTGCTTTAATTGTGGACAACTAGGCCACAAATCTCTTCAATGTCGCAACAAAGCCAATTCGAAGAAGCAAGATGACCGGTCCAAACACAGGTCCTTTCACGGGGACCATAACTCGACCAACCAACCTACAGGGAGAACCGATCGCATCACCTGCTTCAACTGCCAGGAACAAGGCCACTATGCATCCGACTGCCCGAAGAGGAAAATCAAGGAGGGGAACAACGGTACCGGCGGCGGCACTGGAACTGGTCCAGCTAAGGAAAAGCGAGTAGACGTGTGCATTGTGAATGCGCCTTCGGGTTCTCTGCGTCACTCTGGTGAGTCATTTCCATTTACTTACGACTCAGGTTCAGAGTGTTCCTTAGTTAAAGAATCGATTGCTTTGAAATTTAGTGGTAAGCGAATTTATGACAATGTTTCTATGACTGGTATAGGACAAACTTCTATAGCCTCGTACATGCTCTAGGCGATCTCGTGAACAAGTACGTTGTAGTGTACATGGATGACGTGCTAGTTGTGGCCAGTAACATCGACGAAGCTTTCGATAGACTAAAGGTAGTATTAGAAGTTCTTTCTGGGAAGGGATTTTCGTTAAATCCTAAAAAGTGCTCATTCCTGAAAGAAAAAGTAGAGTACCTAGGCTTCGAGGTGCGCCGAGGTCAAATTCGTCTGAATCCACGAAAGATAGTTGCACTTACCGCTTTACCACCGACCGGCGCTCTTAATAATCAAGGTAGATTTTATGATTTTCATTTTGATTCGGGTGCTGAGTGTTCACTAATAAAAGAAAGCGTTGCATCAAGTTTCAATGGTAAAAGAATTGCTAAAACTGTCTCTCTAACGGGAATTGGTCAAACCAGTGTATTCAGCACCCAGCAAATACGGTGTAATGTTGAAATTAATGATTATTGTTTAGAACTTTTATTACATGTTTTACCCGATGTGTATATGCGTAGTGATATTATGCTAGGTCTGAAATATTGAGTCAAGGCTTCGTTATTAACTTGTCAACAAATAATTTTAGCATTTCAAAACAAAATAATTTGACAGTTTTAAATTGTGACGTTTTAACCGATTCTAGTATCAGTAACGACTTTAGTAATGTTGACACAGATATACCCTCTTGTAAAAAGTCAGATCTTTTAACTATTTTAGGTGAATATTCCAGTTATTTTACAACAGGTTTGCCAAAAACTCGTGTAACTACAGGTGAACTCGAAATTCGATTAATTGATCCGAAGTATAGAGGTCCTTTTAGGGTATCGGAGGTACTTGAAGGTAATCGTTATGTTCTTAAAGCCCTTAATTCCAATAGAACCTATAAGTACGCACATGACAGACTTAGGCGAATGCCTGCGAATGACATTACCAATGACTCGCTGACATGTGACCGTGATGATAATCTGTGCGAACTTGACGGGGATGGACCGTCATGTTCTAATTAATGTTGAGTTGACTGATTGAGAGTGGTTTACGGATACCGGATAGAGGTATTCAAGAGTCACTGGATGGAAGTGACTAGACTGGTATACGGAAGCTGGATGGAAGTTTCCAAGAGTCACTGGATGGAAGTGACTAGACTGGTATACGGAAGCTGGATGGAAGTTTCCAAGAGTCACTGGATGGAAGTGACTAGACTGGTTTACGGAAGCTGGATGGAAGTTTCCAAGAGTTGCTAGATTGAGGCAACTAGACTTACTTGACTGACGTTACTCTATATGGATTGTGTATACTGTAGCCTTGTTTTGGAATTATTTACCTTGTGTGTGACGATTATAGTCGATTTCTTTGTTTAATAGTATGCAAGTAAATTTGTAACAATTTGGTATAGTAAAATGATTTTCAATTTTGATTATGATGATATTGGTTCGTTTGAAATAAAGGTTTAAATGAAGTTTTTACTGTCCCAATGGTCAGAAAGACCGAGCGTGAGACATGTTACTTTGCAAAATCCTCTTTCTTTCCAGAAACCCCACGCGAGGACGCGTGAGTTGTCAAAATGGCCGTGTCGGAGATCAAGATGTCATATCCTACAGTCGGATCTCCAACGCCATCTATTTTCAATCGTTGAAGTTAGAAACGTCAAGTCGACAGCTATCACTGACTTGAGGACAGCTGTCACTTGGGTAAAGACAAGACAGAGTACTGAGAGGGCGCCACTGTAGATTTACAACGACCACCGGGTCGTTTGAATTGAGCCGGAGGGTATTCTGCTTTTTTTGTTGCGTCTGGAGCGAAGCACGGGTGCTAATCAGCCTCTGTCTTGTACTTACCACGTTTCTACGTTATCCGCTAGAATCCTAGTAATCTTGTGCGTAGATACAGTGAAAGTGTTTGTGATTCCTAATTAAGCTTGTTTACTACACGCCGCATTCTTTATTTCGGATTTTGGAAGATGTCGGACACACCTAACGGCACGCCACTCGACCCATCTACGTCATATATATATAATTATGTGGATATCACGCAAAGAGAAGACATATGAAAATTGTCATAATGTTGCACTTGTGTACCGATATTCATGACGCAGACTAATCGGCGGCGCCCTTTTCTCGGCCGTGGACATTGTTATATCTTATCTTATACATATGTTAGGAGTCAATAAGCCTTCGACAAACTCCACAGGTATAAAGTCCTCTGGCGTGTTACATATATAGGTAGAAGCGTAATATATATTATGTATTTTCAGAGGTAAACAACAAAATGTGGAAAAGAAATTCGTTTGTGAAATGTTCGTGCAACTTTGTCCCGACTTTGCAAAGTATTCTATGAAATAAACATGTTTGAATTTTTTGCGAGTACTTTTATGTTTTGTCAAGGAGAAAAAATAAATAAAAGTACAGTCAAACTAGTGATTTGCCCTTACTTTGCTGAAGTATTATCGTCAAAAGTCGCCCCTCTTTAATTGCCATAGTTTTTTTTTTTTTTCGTTATAAAATCATTTATAGATCCGTAGTTAAGTTTCCAAATTCATCCAGTGTTATTACAAAACCTCATCTAATGTTAGACACTGTTTAAAAATGTAATTTGACAGCAAAAATCCCTGGAATATTTGTCAAACTTAAACGAGGTTTAATTTCTTTTGTAACACGGCTGAGGTCTGTTTCAAAGTGATCCACAACATGTAATTGCTAGATTATGCTTTTATCTTCGTTCTGAGGTCACGTAACGTCGAGTGTGGCGCCTAGTATACATGTTACCAAACGAGGGAGACATACACAAGTACATACAATTATTCACTTCTCAATGTTAACGCGCTGTTGTCCATAGAATGAATAAACAGACCGTTTTACTTTTAATAACCATATAAGCTCATCTGGTTCATACAACACCTAATCAAGTACTTTTTGAACCAACTTTACTATCTGGTCAACATAAGAGCTAGGATATTTTAAAGAAATCCCGACTATTCAAATATAAATTAAATTCTGTTTATCGCAGAGCTGTAGCAACCACTGCCGGTCTAGTTAGTTATTTTGATAAGGGCCGCGTTATTGATACCTGATATTTATGAGCGTGTCTAGTGGGGCAGATTAATGGCCCATAAATTCTGATTGCCTAGTACCAATTATGACATGTATCAAGCTAATTTTAGTTTATTATCATGCGTGCATGGCCTATAAATATATCTGGCGATAAGATTGATGCTATTTTTGTAGATACTGAATAGGTTAGGTTATGGATACTCATAATATGGATTGCTCATTTGCATGACAAAAATACAGCGAGTATTTTCTTTGGGATTTTTAGCACTGGCACTGCAGCAATATACAGAAGTAGCACTAAAACCCGCAACACCATGAAATGTAATTACTTACAATGTAGCGCAAAGGGGGCACATAGCCGAGAGCGCACGAGAGCTCGCCCGCAACTCGGCCGCGCCGCCGCGCTACCGCATGGCGCCAGCTCCGCGCCGACACACCGCCCGGTCCAGTCCGACTGTCGACAAACATCACATTCAATACACCGAGACTACATGCAAGCTATGACACCCTGGTACCTCAACTCACATTAGCATGCCAGCGTCGGCGTCCAGTTATCAACTACTAACGTAAACAATTGAACACACGGTCATCTTGCGGCGCGGTATCACATCGCGGGCGGACGCGGTGTGCGGCCGGCCGCCGTCGCCCCGGCGGCGCCGCTCTCGCGGTGAAAGCGGCTCGCTAAGTGAGCGGGTCGGGTCTGCGCGGAAGTGTCGGAGGCGACACGCGCGTCGTTGCCACTGCAGGCCGCCACTGAGGCGGGGCGGCCCGGGATAGCCTCCGCCCCCGCGCCCCGCGCCGCACCCCGCCGCCCCCGCCCGCCCTTCCCGCCATGTGCCCGCTCAGCCTCTCGCCTCGCAAAGGGTTGTCGGCAAAGGGAAATTGCTACTATCGTCTTTTTGTCGTGACGACAATTGGCCGCGCTTTAGGCGCCTTTGAGCTCTGTCGCTTTGGCGTTGAAATCTCAGTTTTTTGTCGTCTCCATTTGATTCCGGACGATGGGCGCTGGATGCACCTGTAAGGCATAGCGATGGTGTCAGCGCTGGATATGGGTCGTGTGTTACATAACCGCGTGCGGTGCGGCTCTGCAGACGCAGCGCGCCTGTCGGGGTTTCAACGCAGCCCTTAAATTTGTAGTGGAACAGAGCGAAGGAGCCGACGGGAGCCGAACGCGGTCGACGAGCCGAGCATGCCCGATCGCGCTCCTGGCGCCGCCCAGTCGATAAGGCCGTCTCCAAACGTGAACAAAGACACTAACCTATAATAATTACATTTAATTAAGGATAACTGGAGTATTTTGTAGTATAAGCATATTATTAGCTCTTTAGCTGTCGTGTAGGTGGGTGCAGGGTCGCAGAGTCGCAGTATAACGCTGCCGAATGCAGTAGGACGCACATGTCGACCTCAGCCGGAGCCCGACGCGTCTTACTTTAAAGCGTCACGTTATATTTTGCGATTATTACTGCGTTAATGCTCTTAGTACAGTACATACAGCTTACTTAAATTTTATGTTCCGTAATTATGCGCCTCCGAATTAAAATATTCATGCAAAGATTATAATTGTACGTAAATATGATTATTTTGTGTTTGCGTATGTAAGAACATTTATAGAAAATAAAAACAATACTTATATACAATTTTGAGTTTCTTAAAATTTTATAAGCATGAAGAAAAAATATTATTATTTCCTTACAAAATAAATAGATACGAGTAAATTTGTACTTAAATATCATAGCGCTGTTTAATTAAAATTATTCTCTCCCATAATGCTTTGCTCTATCTATTCATAACAAATCAAACTCTACAGCTGAAGTTTTAAACCAAGTTTCCTTAGCAGTCGTCATTGGCTCTTTTCCTTATATTGTACATCGCACAAGGTTGATATTTGTAAAGCAAGCAGCAATATAATACTGTGTTTGTCTCGTGAACATTGATATTGCTATGTCAAAGACTTTATCGGTGAAAGATTACTTCTGAAGAGCTCTGAAGCCCTGGTAACTACACCTAATGGTTTGAAGCAAATGTTTATAAGTTTATTTGAATATTGAAACCATATTTTAAACAAGTCTTGATTTAAAAAAAAACTTTGTCGGATGTGTTACAAAAATTTCAACTATGACAAATTTATTTATTCCATTACCATACATTTAGAAATCATCTGTCGTAATAAAAGATTTTAACTACCAAAGTTTTCTATTCCTCAAGTAGCATGACCTGCAAAACACGATATGACAAACCGATTTATCCACATTTAGCCTGTCAAAATACGATAAATATTGCCGCCATGTTTAATTTTGTATAGAGACGATACAATAGCCACGATTCGTGGTCATGCTAGGGGGGTGGCTCGTATTTTTTTTTTATTACTGATATCTCATCTACGAGCTTTTCTGGCTTGTACCTATTATATAAATACTAGAAATTTTGGATTTTTTTAAATTTTTCACAGTATTTTAAGATGCTTATGCTAACAATTTTATATTGGGTTATTATTGACTGTTTCAAAAAACATTATAAATGTATTTTATTTAGACTAATCCAAACTTAACTGAGACTCAAATAAAAGCGAATCATCTGAAATTTTATCATTTGTTTGAGAAGAAAATAATTAATTGATTTTGTAGCGACTTTTCTTTATCTTTTTGTGATTTGAGATTTAATTAGAATTAACATAAGTGGAATAAATTATTTTAATTACGCAGTCAATAAAATAGAAGATGTTGAAGATTCTCTAAAGAGAATAAAAAAATAGAGGACAAGAAGGATTTGCTGGAAGAAATATTTTGAAGAGATAAGCTCGCCTTTGTACATTATCTTTGCACTATTATAAGTCGCTATATTGTCCAATGCTTGTGTGTACAAAAAAGAATACAAGAATATGTTCCTATATATGTATCCGGATAGTTCGAAGCCGCGTGGTGCCGGCAGAGTAGAGTTTGTACCACCGAGATTAAGGGTTTCCGGGAGGCGGGCAGCAGCGCCTCCCGTGCTGACAGCATAGTCCGAAATTCACACTGCGGTCACCAACCCGTCTGCCCAGTGTGGTGACTATGGGTAAAACCCCCCAATAGGCTGAAGAAGAAGAAGAAGATATGTATCCGGATAGTTCGAATAATATGTTAGTTCTTAGGAATCATGGCGATTCCGACTATAAAAGAAATAGCACAACTGAGATCTGAGTAGTAGTAGTAGCGTACTACCTAGTAGTTACAGAAACATGACTTTTTTTTTTCAACAATAGTCATTTTGCAAATGAAACTTCCTAATCAATCGATGTAATTTATTTTTACATACAGCCTAACAAAGCATACCTACCTAAGCAGAGCAAACAATACATATCTATACATAGGTAAAGTCAATATTTATGATAATGGTTGTAACCCCTATATTTTGCGAAATTAACACACCCTCTATGACCCACTACTAGCACTCTTACTAACCTTCGTTTCACTTATGAAGTCGTCTAACTTCGGCGCTAGTGTCGTCATAACTTTAACCCTGCTTGAAGTATTTTATTTAGTTCCATGATAATTTGCAGGACATCGTTAATCTAACAGACGCCACCTTACAAATTGGATCGGAGCACAGCTTTTAGTTTATGTGGGTGAAATATCCCGATAGAGTAATTATTTTTGACATTTTGACGTGTTACTCGCGTGGATTGAAAATAGTTTTAAAAGTCGTGAAGCTACTGTGAAGTATTTGGTATGTGAGCGATTGATAACAAATTTTTACGATGATAGCTCATTTGACTAAAGTTAAACTAGAATCCATACATTTTAAAAGTTTATATTTCGAAAGATCTTCATCATCTTTACCGCCGTATATTTCCGTCAGTCAAAATCAATTCTGTGTTTTTTCGCACAAAAGCCAAATCGAATCCTGAATTAAATATTAATAACCCAACTTACTCAAATACAAATGTTGATGACAGTCACAATTTTGTAGATTGAAACCATCCATGACTCAGATATTGATATCAAATAGAATGTTCTGTTGAAATGGGACTCGGTGTTAGAAGCGTGCTACGGCTCCGTAGCACATGCTACGAGATGTAGTTGCTACGAATCTACTACGGTAGAGGGTTACCACGAACTGTCATATTCACTACACATGAGCGTTTCTGCTTTACCCGTGAGGTAAATGAAGGTAATGTGTCATCAGTCTACATAGTACAATTTAATTTTAAATAATAAATAAATAATAATAATAAATATTAATATTTAACAATATTCCTATATGACATTATAGTTGATTAAAATTGAGAAGAATTCATCGGTATTTAAAAAAATTCCGATCTGTGAAATATTCTATCGAGTCATCAAAATTAATGTATCAAGTAGGTAAAACAGGAAATAAATTAGAGGTGCAATTAAGGTAATCTATGGTTAATAGCTCAAGTTAAGTTAACAGTAAAGATAAGACACAAAGTAAGCTGCTTAATCCATTCCTGTAAGCACTACCGCATAACGTCCGACGTTGGCAAAGAATCCCATGTTGGCATTACGCCAATACTACATAAAACCACCGCCTACCCCATAAATGCACTTAAGACAGGCAATTATAATCCCTGATTCAAGTATAGAAGAGTTGCGAGGAGAGCACGATAAGTTTGGAAAACGCTTCCTATATGTACATAGTTAAGTTTCTGTGAAGCACACAACCAATTTATAACTAACGTTTGGTGCGATGTACGTCGAATTTTTCTATGCGAAGATACGGAGATAGCTGCGCTTTTAAGCTGCCCCTCTGCCCTAGCAGAGTCGTATGTCTGTCTTAAAATTAACAGTACCAATTTCTTTCCACTATATATCACATCGAAGTGTAACCTGTCAAAGTTAAATAAAACTAAATCTATACCTATAATCCTTATTATCCTCACAAATATTACAAATTCTAAAGTAATTTTATTTATAAATCTTCATGTTTTATTTAATAATTTAGACGATTAACGAAATAGATATATTATAAAATTATTAATAAAGAAAATGGCGAGTGGGAATCGAACCCACGACCACTGCAAACCGTGCGAGCCGCTATAACCACTAAGCCACCGGGTCAATTACTCGGATGACGAATTTTACCATCTCTTTTCTAAATTACATATTGCCAACGTTATTCTTCATCCCGATAGCTATATATATATGATATGGCAGAAGTGAATGGCAATGCTGGGAAAGGTCGCCCCAGACGAACCTACACGCAAGCACGAAAAGCACCCGAAACCGACCGAGCTTGTATGAAGAATTTAATGAACGTGGATGAGGCGAAAGAAGTATCTTTACATACATACATATAATTACACCTTTATCCCTTACGGGTTAGAAGCAAGACGATAGAACAATGGTGCCATCATCTTTAGAACGTACTATAATCTGTAACCCCTATTTGACATAATCGTGAGGTAATGTATGTATATATGTACGCTTTATTTCCTTAACTAATCTTCGTGAAATGTAAGGACATTGGCTACATTCTGTAGTCCACACGGAAGAAGCAACGGACAGCTACCTAGAGGCTGATATTTTTAGATAACATAGCATTTTTTGTCTCTTTTTATACTTATAAAATTATCTACTCATTCAATTTCCCTTCGCATTTAAGATATTACTAGCGGCTGCTCACAGCTTCACCCGCGTGAGAGTGCATTACTCCCGTGCGAAGCCAAGGCGGATCCCTAGTCATATATTATAAACTATCCTCGTGAATCACTCTATCTATTTTAAAAAAACCGGCCAAGTGCGAGTCGGACTCGCGCACCGAGGGTTCCGTACAAACCTGCAAGGTTTACAAAGTTCGTTCATTACGACAATCGAGTCATAACTATGGTATTTTTATTCAAAATGAAATTCATAACATTACAATGGGGAAAGATGGAGGAGCATAAATTTAAGACAAAGATCTCTTTATCGTTTAAGTAATCCTTTATTTTATATTAACACATATCATTTATCTATAATATAACTGAAACACTTATACTAGCCTTGCAGCAGACTTGCGAAAGTTCTTTTATTAAAGTTATTTATTTACTAAGTTTTTTATCACTATTTAGAAATCTGGTTCAAAAATATTAATTAAGTATTAAATTTGAACCAACCTGTAAATGGTGACTGAAAAAGGTATGAAAGTACCACATTGAACATTGAAGTTCGAAAAAACGTTACAATAGTTGTACAACTTTGTGTAGTGCTACTGTTTATTACGGAAACATGTTTATGGATGAAAAATATGTGGAAATTCATTTTGGGGATTCATTCTAAAATCTTATTATCCCACAACAATAAGACGAGAAGATGAAGTGTACATATTGAGGTTGCTGCCGAATATTGTTGTATTTATACATTCTATTGCAACATTAATTTGAATTGTGGTGACCTATATACAGTTATCACTCTGATTTAAACATTTCAAAATGCAAGCATTCACAATGGCCGTTTCAGCGCCTGGGTTATTTAAATAATATCTTTTACATATCCATCTGTCACGGCATCCTTAAGATTGCGACGTACATACGCGATAGATCCCCATTGCATTAATACAGCTGGACCATCTACTCTGCACACCTCATAAAAACCATCAATAAAAGTGTCTCTACGACATCCCCAGGTTTCAACAAACAATGCTGCATGGGAGGAAGAATAAAGGATCTATGGACGTCTGAAAAATGTTTGCGCAATGATTCACGTTATGAAATACAATTTGAACGCATTATCTTCAGGTGTTTGCAAAAATTTAAAATATGGTACCAATTTGTTTTGTTCTAGTCTTTTCATTTCTATACTCACAGCACTCGATTCTGATATTTCAGACTTGCGTTGACTTATATATTTTTTTTTTTTTTCACGGGTTAAAGGCAATTAGACTAAGTATTTGATATGAATTTCAACTTGAAGCTCTACGCGTTCATGAGGAAAAAAGTAATAAGTTTATATTTATTAAAAAATATATATTTTGTAATGTAACTAAAAATTGAAGGTTTTCGGAATTTTTCCTTTATGTGTGCTATAAAACGTTGCTTCATATAACTAGGTCGACTAAGCCTTTAGGTTTTGATTCCCTTGCGAGTACTTGGGTCAAAATATGCATTATTGCTCGTTTCTTTTGATTGCGTTGACATAGAGTTTGATTTGCTACCTTAAAGGTATTATAGACCTGAGTATTTGGTATGAATTTCAATTTAATACCTTACGCGTTTATGAGGAAATGGGTAGTAAGTTTAAAATTATTAAAAAATATATAATGTGATGTAACTAAAAATTTATGGTTTTGTAATTTTTCCTTTATCTATGCTATAAACGTTGCTTCGTACCAAATTTCAAGATTCTGAGTTCACGGGAAGCACCCTGTAGGTTTTGATTCCCTTGCAAGTGTCGAAAATTTGCGGCATAAACGGCTGTATCTTTTGATTGCGTTGGCTTAGAAGTTTGATTTTTTCACAGCTTCAAGGGACAGTAGACCTGATATTGATATAAATTTCAGCTTCATATACGCGTTCCTATGACAGACGGACGGACGGACGGACAGACGGACAACAAATATATAGGGTTCCGTTTTTTCCTTTTGAGGTATAAAAACACATATATATATATAGGGACGGACAGATAGCGGCAAGCGACTTTGTTTTATAATATGTGGTGATTAGATAGAAAATAGGTACCTTTCCGAGACACTTACTACGCTGGTAACAATATAAAAATTATAGAATACATGTCAATTTTTTTTTTCGCAACATTTTTTTCGGACTTTAATAAATTGACGAATTTACAGATATTAAATACCTATATACGTTAATTTCATTAAGCATTAATTCATTAATCAGTAAATTAAATTAATCAATATTTCAAATTATGTGATTTATCATTTCACTGAAATTAAATATAGTAGGAAAACCCGTATTCGATTGACTTAAATATTTTATAAAGATATTTATTTATTTATCATTTCGAAAGTACATTACAATAGATAGTAACCTACTATGATTAAGATAATATGTTTCTTGCATATGTAATTGAGATTTTTTATTTTTAAATATAAACGGAGTGTTTATATGTTAGCCTGTGCTAATGCGGGGCTTCGCCAAATAACTTATAATACCTACTTAGAATGTCACGGAAACATTTCCTTTTGGATTCGTTACCGGTCGCTAAATTGCTTTATTTATGCCTGAAATGCGGCGATAGGCTCACTCCTTACCAGGTGAAACTCCACTCCTAACTGGTGAAAAGTGGGTGGTGTGATTTACACACTTCTGCCCAACCTCTTTGGGGAATAATATACATGACTATACAGGGTGTTTTTTTGTGGCCACCTTTAACGAAGGGTACGTATTCTATACATGAAATAAAGTAAGTTTATGCCAAAAAAAATGTTGGGAAAAAAATTTTTGAAAAAAAAAATTAAATTCCTTGATCGTGCGAAATTTATAGTGTCTAGTGTTTATGTTAGTTTTTTTTATAGACAGATATTAATTATTTTTCGTGAAAAAATCCTGCTACGCGCGTCTATGTGCATTTATGCAGAAAAACGCAGTCTATTTACTCAACTTTGGACCCTAATATTTTGGAAACCAGACACTTCCCAGGTATGCTTCCATGGAGAAAAATGATCGTGGTGATGAGGAGATTCCGTAGTTTTCGGGAACGTTGCCGACCAAAAATCACCCTGTATGTATGTAATTGTACAACCGTTTTATATCAACTGATGCCATAAACTATAACCTAACAACCACCTCGCCAAGGTTCACCTAGATCCTAATGCAGATAACACCAACTTTCCATCCTAAGTTTGAGGCTTAGAGTTGAAACTCGAACAGCGGAATCGATCGCCTGATTAGAAATTCTAGGTACGATTTGGCAATTGAAACTTTGACGAAGAATTTTTAGATTGCTAAGACATTGGATTTTGCTCTTCGATTGTGGACTATGTGGGTATAGGACTAAAGACACCATTTATTTTAGAATAGTGCCATTTAGATGGCTCAATTCGCCTCTTTCAAAAGTACTTAACGAATACGCTAGGTTTTTTGGAATTGTTCCTAATTCGTCGTATATTCCTAACTCGTTGTGCTCCAGATCTAGTTTCAATGCGTATAAATTCAGCTTAAGCTAACCTCAAACTGTAATATACCCATCACTATTTAAAAAACACATTTAAATGGTTTTCTTATATGAACATTTATGTATGTTCCTACATATACTAGCACTTCAGAACCCTAGCGAAATGCACTTTTACAGCAAGTAACAAAATAGGTCAGTTCCTGTACCAATATTACAGCCTGCGGCGTCTGTTCTTAAATCCAATAATAGAATGGATATTTAACAATAGAAAAAGGATGTATCCTTTAATATAAAGTAGCGTACAAAATGAGCTTGACTTAACCAGATATCCTTGATTATGATATTTTAATACTATGGTGCATCTTACTAGCAAGTATTATGTACTAAAGCTTTGGTGGCTTTGACTGCCGTCATATAGCGGTGCCCTTATATAGCGGCATTCAAGGTACACTTAATATGATAAAGTTATTAACATAAACAGATAAAACCAAATAAAACTAGCACAAACACAGTCAAAACAATCGTTAAAAATATTATAAAGAGCAACACTAAAACAAAGTTACTTACAAACAAAACATTGACCTGAGATAAAACTGAGTAGGGTTATAAAACAAGACTGATTATTATACTTCGTTCTCCTTCAGTGCAACCTCATGGGCGCTAGTGTAGATGTAGTTTTAACAGTTCCTTATGCATTTGCTTTAGTTCCATAAAAATACGCGGGACTTCGGATGTCAAACGTTCAACAGTAAGCTTAAAAACTCATGAGAGAAATTTACTAAATATTTTTTACTTTCATAACTACAAATAGATGAGTAGTGTATCACCGAAAAAAGTTTACCTTACTTTCTTTTTAAACAGTTTTTTTCTATTTTCTCTTTTTTTTTAGTTACTCACCTTTCCTTAACATCTCATTCTTGATCTTGTGCAGTTCTGGTTATCCCATTATTGAACACAGCCATTGGTATATAATACATATATGTCTATTCAAAACTCTCTACCAAAACGTTTACAATTTTTTTTCCAAAACTTTAATCCGTTAATTTGTTAATGTATAAATTGGGATAAAACTAATATTTATAACCTAAATTTCATCATAATTGAACGCTGACCTACCAGGACTACATAAAAATATAGAAAGTAATGCGACAGTCTGTAGAGGCGAGCTACCCTAGTCCGGCATGCACTTAAGCTACGTTATGAAATATTATGATATCTACTCTACTGTTACTTAACTTAAAAAGTTTTCTTTGCTACATTTTCAACGTTATAAACGTATTGGGTTTCAATTTTTCACATCGTAAGTTATATAAGCTGATGACAACTTAACCATTATCTTTAAAAACATTTAATTATTAGTAACTTACATTAACTCACCATTTTAATTGTGTAAAATAAATAACTGCATAATTGAAATCTAGAATATTGCCTCTATATGTGTTTTATTTACATAAATGCGCTGTTTTACTTAGTGAAATTACCAAAAACCTAACTTGCTGATAGGTATATAGAAAATACCAAGTTATATATATACATATACATATAGACCGTGCACCTACAAATGTAATAGATATAACTTCAATAAATTTATAAATATTTTACTAAGAGTACTAAAACTAGTTACGAGTATTTGAACAATAGCTATTTAAATTACAAAGGCTATAAAATTTTATTCATCAGTGTCATAGCTATTTTGTGGCTTTAAGTTTAACCATAGTACGAATTACGATAAGCCGTGAAACCACTATGTATAATGATTTCAAAACTTTTGCACCACATAAAACGTACGTATTACTCACACAGTTCAATATTAGATATATATATATACATATAAATCACGCCTTTATCCCTTCCGGGGTAGGCAGAGCACCAAGGGCCGATAGAACCACATAGTGCCACTTCTGACCAATTTCGAGGGTATACTTGAGATGTACAAATTCGGTTAGTAGTTCATTGTTAAATTACCCTATAGTTTATTCTGAAACTGTATGTTCCTTCTTTTATGATGTACCAAATTTGTCACGCTTATTAGGTGTAACATAGACATTCGAGACTGGCTGATTGAGTCAATAACATGACAGGCAACGTAACTACTGGACTTAGAAAGCTGAAATTTTGCACGCACGTCCAATGTACAAGATTTTCCGAGATTCTCAGAGAGACTCTTGAAAACAGGAATTTCTTACTTTATATTATACATACATATACTCCTGTGTTTCTGAAATGGGGTAATCAGACCTGCTGGATCATGAAAGATTCCAGGGTCACGTTTAGCATGGCGGCGTCAGATGTTGAAGATCAGACAAGTTGCTAGGTCATCGTCTGTGAGAACACCCATACACCGGTAGCATGGCATAAACGCGACGCGGGTTTTTTATCGACCGCGCGCGTGTCAGTCACCAAATGCGAGCATGGCAATGACAGAGATTTGGACAACTCGTGGAAGTGGTGCTACTATTTCGAAAGTAAAATGAACTTTATTACGTTCAACACTGAATCGGTAATTGAATTGATATATAGTCACACGAAACGTCAAAATTAGCGATAAGACCCCGCGTGAATTTAAACGCAATGCTCTCGCAACCGCGGGTTACATATCGCGCGCGCCGCGACGCGGGTTTCAATGTCAGCTTGAAGTGTGAGACGTCATTTTATCGCGAATTTTGACAATTAGGCGCCACAAAAAGCGCGACATACGTGAATCGCGGACGGCATTCTACTGGTGCTGATTCCCTTAGCCGACGGAAGAATATGCAGCTGATGTATTCTAGTGAAGCCCCGCATCAGCTCACGATTTCTTGCTCTAAGTTCACGCAGACGAAATCGTGGGCGGCCGCTAGCCATCCTATAAATTCCATATCAAAACTCTTATAACGTTAACATCATAAAATTCACAGCAAAGTCCAGCATCTGTTTTAAAATAACTTAGGACGTTAGCACTCGTTCGTGCTTCAGCACGTGCTGAACATCTAACACACTGGCTGTAAACAAAGTTTCGATAAACAGCTTAGCGACATCGCTGCATCGCAACCAAATTGTGTTGGCGAATAGCGATGTTTTCCCACCTTGGTAGATGACGTTTTTGACGCTTCAATGACATAGAGTAGGTTAACAGTGGTTACTGTTGGAATATTAGAATCTCTCGGTCTTTCGTTCCAACATCTAGTTCATTCACGTAAATCATTTATTCGATCAAAAACAATGTCCCAGGACTCTAAAGCTCTTAAGACTTATCAGCGTTAGTTCGAATACAGATTCCGTCTGTAAATACACGTCTGTCTTTTACTCTGCTTTATCCCATATAGTTTTATCTATCTATATGTTATGCGTCAGACACTCAATAACACAGTAAATGTTTATGAAATTTCTATACACAATGTATTACGAGTTTATCTCGAACGGTTTTTGATATTAAAAGTTTTCTTGTCCAATGAATCATATTTGATTCACGTAACACTTTTTGTGCCAATACTGACAAGTCCAATGAATCATATCTGATTCACGTAACACTTTTTGTGCCAATACTGACAAGTCCATAAAACATATATGAGCAAACTTAGGGGGTATTTTGCTAACTTATTTCTACTGTACGTACTCGTAGCAAGATGGAAGAAGGAGATTACTCCTTGGGACAGACAAATGAAAGCTTGCGCTGGTTAATAGTTTACATGAAAAAGTGAAAAGAAGTTTTAAGACTAAGTTGCGTATTTACACTATGGGCCCTAAAGTCCCTGGCATATTTATAGTCTCGCGACTCCAGCCAAATACAATTTTGGTGGAGCAAGCTTGTCTATCGGCGTTACGTGCCCAACTCTCTTCGAAGACCAATTTTTAAAAGGCTTTATCACTTTGCCGGCGAAATGTGCTTGTTTTCCAAAGTACCTCGAAATTGGGTATATGGGTCGTAAGTATGACACTTTCCGTCAAAATAGATTTATCAAAGTCGATTTACTAAGTTATGGAACGCTGCGAAAATCATTATTGTACAAGGGGAACATGCTGAGTGTACAATTTTGTTGTTTTATCTAAACATAAATAGGCTTCTATTAAAATGCTGCTCTGGAATTGAAAAAAAAACGTATAATACTACAGCTTGCTTCTCTTCCTGGGCATACTGTACAAGTCAGTAGAGGGACAAGAGTGTCTTGGTGTTTTGTAGGCGATGGGCTTACATCTCAACTATACCCTCAAAGTTAGTCAGAAGTGGCACCATGTGGTTCTATCGGCCCTTGGTGCTCTGCCTACCCCGTAAGGGATAAAGGAGTGATTATATGTAATCGTAAATTTACATCTTTCCCCGCAATGCTAAACGTGGCTGCGGGATATCGTTTATGGCCCTGCAGTTCTGGCTACACGATTTCAAAAGCACAAACTGTATACATATACCGATATACATAAGTATATAGATATAATGTCAATAAGTTTTAATTTGCACGCATGAATCTTCATTTCTTCACCAAAGAATAGAAAAGTATCGAAACCATAAAATCACGGTACCAATAATACAATGGAAATGTTCAAAAATAAAATGAAATCTGAAACCGTCTCGAAGTTCTAAAAGTTGGCCCCACACTCGGAGGGCTATTCTTTAAAACTCCCCAAGATTCAATTGGGACCGCCTCGGGCGAGGCCAGACGGCAGGGACTGTAATTATTAATATTGAGGTTACCCTATATTAAAAGAATTTACCATACTTTTGTAACATACATATTTAATAACTAGTGGACGCCCGCGACTCCGTCCGCGTGGACGAAAAGTGGAGAAAAAACAAAATATCGAATTTATCCGGGATAAAAACATTTTCCCGGGATGAAAAATAGCCTATATGTTAAGTGGGACCTGTCACAATATATTCCTGAAAACTACATCGAAATCGGTTCAGCCGTTTCTGAGATTAGCGTGCACAAACGCACAGACAAACAGACAAACAGACAAAATTCCAAAAATCATTGTTTTGGGTACTATTGCGTTGATAAAGGTATTCTACAATATTTTTCTTATACATATATCTTCCATGTACAGATAGCGATCCGTTACATTTTTATTATTATGTATAGATTTCCTTCTAAATAGTGTCCATATCTCTTTTCCTGAATAAATCTTCCAAATCTAGAACATTGCTATTTACTACATATGGTTTAATCGCTTCACTATCACTACATAATATATAATAAACTCGCTTGCCGCTGTCTGTCCGTCCCTATGTATGCTTAGAGCTTTCAAACTAGGAAACGGATTTTGATGCGGTTTCTTTTAATAGATAGAGTGATTCACGAGAAAGGTTTATAATGTATAACTAGGCTCAAGCTTCGTACGGGAGTAATGCACTCTCACGCGGGCGAAGCCGTGGATGGCCATTAGTTCATAATAATATACATACATACATATATAAAAATTCACGCTTCTTTCCCGGCAGGGGTAGGCAGAGATCACGGATCTCCATTTGCTACGATCCTGACACACCTCCATCGCTTCATCTACTTTCGTGATATTCTTCATGTACGCTCGTTGGTTTAGGGTAGGTTGACTCTTGACCTGACCTTTATCTAGAATTTCACTAATTTGATCGCTGGAAAGTCCGGCGAGGACTCGGTACATCGCTTATTCTGAGCAAATCTTCCACGTAAGATAGAACATTACTTACATGCATATACACGAGGTCCCAAGAATGGGGTAGCCAGGACTGCATGATCGTAGAGGAGATCCTATAGAGACATTTAGCACTTTAGATGTTTATTATTTATTGTACCAAATAAAAAAGTATACTATATGTATGTAAGTAAAAGTTAGTATAATTTCACACACTCGTTATTTTTTCATTATTAATGCATAATTATTTACCTTTTTGACCGACTTAAAAAAAGATGGGTTATCAATTCGTCTGCATGTTTCTTTTAAGTGGTCCCATATTCACCACATCAAGATCTGATGACGGGATCTTGGAGAAATCGACGGCAATTCTTAAATATAGTAGGCACATGTAGTCTGTTTTCATACTTTTACTGAGCGTTTTGATCACCTACATATAAAACATAACATCTGATGATGGAATCTCTAAGGACTCTAGGGATATCCTCAAATATAATAAGCACGAGTAGTCCGTTAAGCCATGTCCGAAGTAAGATGATTATAGAGGAAGAGGTAGATATGAGAGTCACGAAATGACGGATAATAGGGATGAATTAAAAAAGAGTATACCTATATATTACACCGACCCCAAATGATGGGAACAGGGCAGGACGAAGGAGTGTAATTATTTGTTGCTTATATTGTCAGACGATTAATTAATTTGCTGGCATCTAAATATTCTACCTTCTACACTTCGTACACGGCTTAACGCAATATATATTTGCCCTTTAGCAAAATTTTACTTTACGAGTAGTAAGCTCAATTTTAGCTCATAATTTAGTCGGTTTTTTGTTTTTACAAATTATTGTCTCATTAGAACGACATGTCGAATATGATTAATTAGGCCTAGAGTACTATGATATTTGGTCTAGGCTCTTTCCGGTTAAAATATAAAACCATACTCAAAAAAAATCGTAATAAATAATGTGCCTCGTTTATATTTGAAGTCAATACAACCCTTTTCGAAGAGATTAATTAAAAACTCAATCATTCTAAATGTTTCGTAAACACTCACCTGGGTTGGACCTTTCCCAATAATTAATTATCTTCAGTTAAAGATGCGATATTAATTATGAAACTTTACTTTATTTTGAGGTTGGGTCCTACCTGTGTGATTTATTTATTTTTAACTTAGTCACATTCATATTATTATAAATGTCAAGTAATAAGCTATTTAAGCATAACAGGCCCACTAAACCTTTTAATCTATTTAATAAATTATCTTGCGTGACATATTATTTTATATTTCCTACCATTAGGCGATAAGCTATCTGTCTATACTATACGTGGCCGTATTTCTGCTGTGTGTATATGTTACGGGCCACGTGATTAACTGGGCATTATTAATAAGGACCGGCCATTATTAAAGTGATCAATGTGATTAATTTATCACTTTGATCGGCCAATATTAATAAAAATCCCGACGGCCCGTAGTCCATGTAACAAGTCAGTGTTTGAGATAGCTGGAATTTATGACCTGGACCGGGCAGTATGAATAATTCGGTGTTTGGTTACATGTTTAATTTTAAGACGATGTTGACTTTTCATGACAATTTTGTAAGTTGAATTTCATTTAATAAACAAAAACACTACATTATAAAATTATTAAAACTTTTATTAAAAAACACTACAGTTCACCTATTTTACTTTGCCCAAGATAGGGTGGGCATTATTCATAATGGTGTGTGATTAATCATGCTGTTTTAATCACATTGTCCAATTGAGTCGGGTATTATGAATACAGACCGGCCATTATTAATAGTGTCCGGACTTATCAAATTGCCCGTAACATATATATCCTTACATACTTGTGTATATTATGTTATACTTTCATGCATCCTCACAAACTTTCGCGTTTATAATATTAGTAGGATGTACGATCATCATGAAACTTTGTATAGATATTCTTATAGGTATTGGAAGTAACATAGGATACTTTTTATCCCGGTAAAATATTTTTATCCCTGATAATATCGACATTTCGTTTTTTATGCAGTCCTCGCAGACAAAGTCGAGAGCAACAGCTAGTATGTATATAGAAGTTACATATTATAACACATACCGTAAAGTTGATTAGGTGTATACCAGGCAGCGATAAGCGAATAATTTTCTTGGATTACTGTAAAATCGTAAACACAATTGCGATGGCAAGTTTATAGTGGCATTACAACAGCGAAAACATATGGCAAACGGCGGCCTATTTCTCTAAACAACCCGCAGCACACTCGCTTCAAGAGTAATTCCACAACGCTGCTTACTCCGAAAATTGGGATGTGAATGTGACACACGGATTAGAATTTGGGTTGGAAACGCTGTGCTTGAATATTTCCAAAGTAATAACTAAGATTGGTATAAGGTTGTCAGATAAAAATAGAGAAGAAAACTATCAATAGTAACTAAAATTATTAACATTTTTACTGATTTTGTATGAGTCCAAGACGTATACGTTAATTAATTTTGAAAAACTATTTTTACAACAAGTGATAAAGGCTTGACTTATTATTCTGCAATAAATAGCGATAGACCGACCGGCGAGCCTAGATTTTTTCTTAATTCTTCACTAACCTGATGTAAGCCCAGTTTTGTGGGACGATGTATTTAATTTAAGATTTTTTAACGGAATAAACAAACAAGTAAAAAACCTAACTTCGTTTTGAATGACCTACACAAAATATTATACTTTACACGGTTGCTACAGCGTCCTATTCCCAACAATACACACGTCGTATACGCCACCCACTATTACACCCATATGTAAACCGCCGGCTCCGAAAATCGCCGAGCGTAATTCTCTGAGATTCAATTTAAAATCGCTCGAAGCCGGCCGGGGCCGAGACCGACCGGACGAATAATTGCTATTTCCTTTGCAGCCGGTGCATTCAAAAATCGGCATAGGAAAAAATCGGCGCGGTACCCGAATATCGGTTCTCCATTTCGCTCTGACTGTGCGTGTCAGTGCATTGTTTGTGATCATGGAATCAATCTTGTCTGTCATATTGTATGGGATTTTTTAAATATAATTATAGTTTGTTTTTGTCCTGTACCGATGCGGGGCTTCACTAGAATACATCAGCTGTATCTCCTTAGCCCAGGTCGTAAGAGTTGACTAAGGAACTTCGACAATACGATACCATAGAGGAATAAGATGTAGACATAGAGTGCTAATGTCATACTAACAGTTTCGATGCACCATTAGACTTTTCGGTGCCTCACAATTCCAGTCTTTGACACTTAGATTGCATTACTATACGTTACAATACATAGTAATATAGTACATTACTATATATTACACTAATAGAATCTAAGTGTCAAGGACTAGAATTGTGACGCACCGAAAAGTCTAATGGTACATCGAAACAGTTAGTATGACATTAGCACTCTATGTCTACATGTTATTCCTCTATGACGATACATAGGGAATATAGCTGAAGCGGACAATATGCTTATATGTAACAGGTTGAGCATACTCTAGCATAATACAATGTTAGTAAAAAGTATGTTTTGTTATTACTTATAACTCGTAAGCAACTGGGCCATTTTGATCTCGCTTTACTTGTTTCATTGCAATCCGTTGCAGTATGAAATAGCAAAATTGTCATAAATAAGTCAAAAATTTTAACATTAATTTATTGATACTGATCTGGGTTCATAAATTTATGGAAATTCACAGATAGTAGGCAAATTTGTTTGTAAATTATATTTGATAAAAATATGTCTCATCGAGTTATCAGATCGGTGAATGTCGATCTTCACGGTCTCCTCTATTATAACGCTTCATGATGTTAATAATCCAACTAACCAATTTACTCATTTTACTTTAGTATAAGATTTTTTGCCTTTAAAGCTCATATTATTTTACCATCTACCTGGTTTTCAATCTAACTTCGACATACCCATAAAGGTAAAGATACCTCCCCTTCATAGCAAATGGGCTGTTACTCAGTAAGTGAGCTCCATCAATCCAGAGGAAAAATAAGTACACATTTTTAAGGGAAGTTCGCCAGCGCGTATCGAACGATCAAGCATAAACTTTGCTAGCAACTCCGCATACATTTCCCAGCAACCTTTGTCTGGAATCATTTCAATAATATCCCAAGTTTAATAGCCTTTACGTTAAAGCCCGGAGCCGTAATAAAATTTAACGTGTCGCACTGAGTTTTCGGAGTTTTCGCAAATTTATTGGGACTAAAAGTTTTTGTGAACCATTTGTTAATCCGGCGGTGCGTCTGTTGTGAAAAATGTTGCAGCGTGTTGTGTTGTATGATTCTGATGTGTACGGATTACTTTTAGGACGCGTATGACATACATAGACGGTGCTACTAATAAATCACTTGTGTTACACACATAGATAACAGAAGTGGTCACACTGTTAAACTGTGTAACACACCTGTTAAACAAGACAAAACAGGGGGCCAATTCTCGAAAAGTATCGAGTTAAAACAAAGCCGAAACGGAACCGCTATAGACGTTCAGAACAAAGCAATAATTATTTTATGGTGGCATAATTAGACATATTTCAGCACGAGACAAATGTTTGTTGATTCTGTCATACTGGCGACCGATGCATGCTAAAATATACATTAATAATCATACGGTAAGTATATATTGCTTCGCACCGCGTGTCGTTAACAGTTCGTTAGTGGTAGCGTTTCGGCTCAAAAATTTTCAAGAATGGCCCCCCTGCAAATTGTTATTATTATCTGTCAAATTAAACAGATTACATTTAAACACATAAGCGTTGTGCCGGCAGAGTAGAGTTTGTACCACTCTATGTCTGCCCGTGGATATCGTGCGAGGCGATTAAGGGTTTACGGGAGGCGACAACATAGTCCAAAAATCATAGAGCGGTCACCAACCCGCCTGCCCAGCGTGGTGACTATGGGCAAAAACCCCTCTGTGGCAGTAGCCTTGTGGTGTGCCCTGGGGGAGGCCCACGTTCAGCAGTGGACTGAAATAGGCTGAAGTCGATAAAAACATACACAGGCCTGTGTATATACATACTTACGATAGCTTATAATTTTTTTTATTAGTAAGGCCCATAAGATACAGAATGTATGAAATGGGATATGTCAAGCTAATCTGAATTGCTATTAATGTAACTCACTATAAAGACTATTAACAAAATTCAAAACTCGAAGTCACGACATATTTATTTGTCATGATTGTATGATCATTCCTGAGGTGTTTAGGAATGTCGCCATACTCATCATATTTCTACCCTTATCCCATCATCTACACTAATATTATAAAGAGGAAAACTTTGTTTGTTTGGTTGTAATGAATAGGCTCAAAAACTACTGGACCGATTTTAAAAATTCTTTCACCGTTAGAATTCTTATAGGACCTGGATGAACATAGGCTATAAGAATTTCCCGATATTCCCACGGGAAGGCGACAAACGGGAATTCTATATTTTTTACGAAAACCACTATACATATGAAGCTGAAATCGGGCATATATGTTCATTGGGGAGAGCAAGGGAGGACTAAAAACGGATTTCCCGAAATTCCCACGGGAAGGGGACAAACGGGAATTCATAATTTTTACGAAAACCGCTATACATATTAAGCTGAAATTGGGCATAGATGTTCATTAGGGACTGCAAGTAAGCACTAAGGACGAATTTCCCGAAATTCCCACGGGAAGGGGGCCAACGGGAATTAATTATTTTTTATGAAAACGGTTACACATATGAATCTTAAGTTGGGCATATTTGTTTATTTGGGACCCCGAGGAAGCACTAGGAACGGATTTCTCGAAACTCCCACGGGAAGGGGACAAACGGGAATTCATTTTTTTACGACAAGCGCGATACATATGAATTCGAAATTAGACCTGTACGTTCATTAGGGACTGCGAGGGAGCGCTAAGAACGAATTTCCCGAAATTCCCACGGGAAGGGGACTAACGGGAATTCAATTTTTTTACAAAAACCGCTGTACATGTGAAGCTAAAATCGGAGACTGCGGGGAAGCACTAAGAATTGATTTCCCGAAATTCCCACGGGAAGGGACTGTCTGTGCGTTTGTGCACGCTAATCTCAGGAACGGCTTAACCGATTTCGGTGCAGTTTTCAGGAATATATTGTGACAGGTCCCACTTAACATATAGGCTACTTTTTATCCCGGGAAAATGTTTTTATCCCGGATAATTTCGACATTTTTTTTTCTGTAGTCCACGCGGACGGAGTCGCGGGCGTCCACTAGTATATAATAACCATAAAGAATAATCTTAACCGAGTAACATAATATTTGCTTAAACCAAAAAAAACAACTTGAAATTGCTAACCCAATGATGAATATATTGTATTTAGGCATACCTCCCATTTACCTGGCGTTATGTTGAATGTCATTTAACAACTGACTGATATTTTTATGGGTTTAGCCGTTCAGGCTCTGGAGTTTGCCAAAGAAATATATTTATAAACATCAGGCTATTGCAGTCCACTGCTGGACGTATGTCTCCTCCATTAGGGTTTTTCCCATAGCAGGCAGGCGGGTTGGTGACCGCAGTATGATTTTTAGACAATGTTGTCAATACGGCCTACCTCCCTTACGATATCCACGGTCTGACATGGGAAGGTACTATTCAACTCTGCCGTTACCACACGACACACCTATCGACACCTACTACACGACATACTAACATACTCCCGAAAAACATAACCCTCCTTCAGCGAGATCGGGTAGAAAGAAGCCATGTATGCTAATAAAAATAGAGATAAAAAATATGCACTCAGTGCAAAGAGGTCTTATTGGATAGTCAAATTGAGGTCGCCAGTACGTATAAAAAGCTGCATTGCAAAATCCAGTTAAAAATAGGATTACGGGCTACTCTCAAAGCCTCCCAACCTATACGAGTTGCAAAACTATTCCAAATATTCATATTCCTTTATACAACGAAAAATTCCCTATTCCAAACAATTTTGCACAGAATCTCGACAACAAAATTAATCGCCGAGAGTGCTGCCCAACTTTTGATTGGTATTAGCCCTAAACTATAGTATTTGTAGGTTTTATTCAGTTCTTTTATTACAATAAACGGTATTTACTATTATATGGAGATCTGTAGTCACTGTCTACCCCTATGGGACATAGGCGTGAGGTTATGAATGTATGTCTGATAATGATATTCACACTACAAAACACAGGTATTATTTATGCTACAAACTTAGTACTCGAGGGAGTACTCGTACGAGTAATGGCGATCAAAACTGTATTGCCGCATTGGATGGCGAGGCTTAATCTTAGGTTTTTAATTAATAAATGTGTCTTGACTTATGGATTACATAGCTGCTGCAGTAGCTTTATTATTATGTACTTTTATAGAATGGAATAATAAAGCTGCTGCAGCAGCAGCTATGTAGTCCATAAGTCAAGACACATTTTTTAGACACATACGAGTATTATCTGTAGGTATGATTTTGAACTAATTCTTCTGCCTAAAGATTAACGTTCAAATTTCAAATTCAAAGTCATCCATGGTCTAGTTTTAATTTTACACTGTATATTTTGTAGAACATAGATTTAAATTTTATGCTTATGTGTACATACGCTATAGAATTGGTCTGGGTAAATCTAGTTTTATCTTTAGTTAAAGTAAAAAGACTTAAGTTTAATAATAACATCTTGTTTTCATATTTTCCTCTCCACTCATATGGAGTGAGGCCTCCAACGTTAAAGTCTCCAAGTTTCCCGCTACTTTTGAAATTTCCGTCGCAAGTGGTAAACGGATAGGGATTTATGGTGGCCATGTGTCTTTAAAGTGGCTATTAGAGAGGGTAAGGGGATATGGAATAAAGGCCAGAGTAACGTACACTCGCTTCTGTAGACGTGGACACGTAGAATCACACTCGCGTACCTTTATGTTTTATCGTAATGTGTTAATCTGTGATTCGTGCATTGTCGCTTAGAAAGTTAGCTGGGTATTTTTCGCACTTAGTCTCTAGAAGATATTATGCTTTTCCTATCTAGTTCCCTTGAGACCACTCGGGTAAGAGATGGTAGTATCTATTTTGTTATGTACCTTTACATAAAAGTTACTTTTTTTTGGTAAGTGTGATTTAAAATTGAATCAACTATTAATGTTTCGTGGTTTTCGTAACCAATATGTTTGTGATTAGCTGGTCCTTCATATTATTTTAGTATTTACTAAGCTTAACTAGAATTTTTGGTAAAATAAATGTTTTTAATTATCAAGCATTAAATTTCAAGCTTCAAAGTAACATATGAATGCTGTCACATGAAGACCTATTATTAGAATATTTGGTACTCGTACGAGTGAACAAAGATCCAAAGATTTTTTCCCGCATCATCCCCTAAATTAAGCCGTTTAGTGTAACAAAGTTATAGCGGTGTATTCATACCGGTTTACTAACAAGTTTTAACTGGCCAGATGGGGCTCGGTCTCCAGGGTATGAATCTGATTTGGTTTTAGATTAATACGGGAAGAAAAACTTTGTTTTGCTTCAAGGGTGGCGTTCCTTTTTTAAGGAGTTTTAGTGATGAATCGAGCGCGCTAATAACGATACATTATTCTTTGTTATGTATAAAAATATGCTTTGCTGATGCGTGGCTTCACTAGAATACATCAGCTGCATCCCTATCCGTGCATATGGGAAGAGTCGACTAAGGAATTCGGGCATTCTCACAGGCGATGAGCAAGCAACTTGTCTCTGATCGTTTACATCTATCCGCGCTATGCCAAACGTGACTCCATTACCTCCTTCATGATCCTGCCGTTCTAGCTACCCCATTTCCTAGCGGTTTGTCTCACTCACACTTGAAGGTGGCCGAAACGAATTTACAATGTCGAAAATTTTCGGGTAACTATACTTTTTCGGAATATAAAGTAGTCAATAGTCATGTTCTTTCTCAGGTTCTAGACTATTTTATGTACCCATTTAAAGCGGTTCAAACAGAATAAGTATCTTTCGGACTTATAATATTTGTAAAGATAGTACAAATGACCTAAATAGTAGTTTAAAAATAAAAAAACATATTCAATAAACAGGACGTAGAAAAGGCACCAATAAAAATTCCATTCAATGTACATTTAGCTCTGGAGTACTAGCATTCCAGACATCTAGTAGCTCTTACATGCTCTAACAATATTAGTACTATTAAGCTAAGGAGCATTGTGGTCATTAAGTAAATATAAAGAAGAGCTGGCCCGTACAATATTATACAGGGTGTTTGTGACAGCCAGGCAAATTGATACCATGACTTCAGATCATTATTCTGAGGCGGAAAACACAGAACATTTTCGCAGGAAAATTCAAAAATTTTCCGTTTTTTCATATATTCAGGAAAAATTAGTTTAGTTCGTACAATTAGGCCTTAGATAATGACTTAAAAATTAAAATTTAACCAAAAGATGATTTAAAAAAAAAGTTGCTCTTAAAAAAGATCAACCCTAATGGAGAGTCACCAAGTGATCCAAAAAATAGCAATGTGTCACACAATAACCAATAAGCCCATTTAATTAGTCACAGAATCGTCCGATACAATTGGCGCGGAGAGCAAAATTACTGATAATCAAATCAAAAATACATTTCCTGCGAGTAATATCACTGTCGTATAACTCAACAGAATGGTACTTGTTCAGCATTTCAGTATTCGCCTGGCCGTCACCCACACTCTGTATACATACTCGTACATACACACACTTTTAACATCCTTCTTAGTCGCCATAGGTTCTAATCCCGGTAGGAGCAAACAATGATTAATTATCGATGTTTAATTCCGAGCATGTATATTTCTTTAATTATATACTCGTTATAAAATTATTAATGAAGAAATATACTCGTTGCTTAGTTAGTTCCCACAACTACTTAAAAGCATCGTGTCATAGCAGTAACCGAGACAAAATGTTTGCCATTGATAGATTGACACCGCACACGGCTACATTAGCGGTTGTAGTTCAATCCAACATTGGATTATCACGCCTCCTTTTAGTCCGATCTCCATGAATGTACCCAACCTCTTACGTGAATAGAAGGAATGCAGCTAAATCCTATTAAAACTCCGGGAAAATCTCCGGGATCGCCGCGGCTTTATATCACGGAAACAACTTCGGACCGGAAAGACAAGTATCACTCGGGTGACCACGCGTTTGTGCTTAATTTGCACATTCATGCTTATCCGCCCTTTTTCTATTGTCTGGTTAAATTTGGAAAAGGTCGGTTGTTTTGCATTATCATTATTATAATTTTTCTTATATTTTGAAAAGAAAATATGATCAGTGATCATCATTTTTAATAGAGTTTTGGATTTTTTTTTATTAAAATGAAGTTCATTGGAACTTTTTGTGAGTTCTATTAAAGGGACATGAACCAAGATGATTTAATAATGAAATTCAATTCAAAAGTACTAACCAAATCATATACAAATCTAGCAGACTGACGACCGATTGGCATAGTTAATAGAGACTCTGTGTGCCCACGCTATAGATAGATACAAAAAAATTATATGATTAATATGGATGTTTGTTTCCTAGTCATGAATGTATTTATATATCTAAAATGGCTTAGTGCCCACGACACAAAACTAGGGATCTTAGTGTGACTAGGTTAATGTGTTGTAAAGTGTATCCTAATGTAAGACTAGGCTGCTGTGTCATCAACTGTGTGCATATTTATTAAATCATAGCCACCCTAGCAGACACCCTCGCAAGTGCGTAGGTACCTACCGTCTTCATACATAATACATGTGGCACCGTGAACCCAATAACATCGGGTATTGTTTGACAGAACCGCTGTATGGACCGAAATTATGATAAAAACCCGTCGCTAGGACCTGTCCAGAATGTTATGAGGCAAATGCGAGGATTATCGGGTGCGAATAGGTTATTGGGTTGCTACGGGACTTAATAGACATGGAGTGTAACTTGTTTATTATATTAACGCGGTTGTATTTTTTCAAAATAGGGTAGCCAGAACTGGAGGAACTTCAAGCAGGTCCTACAGTCATGTGTAACGCTGAACTAGATACTAAATGTAGAAGATCATTGAGTTGCAAGTTGCTAGGTCATCACCTGAGAGAACGCCTCTGAGTTCATTAGTTGACCCTTATGAATGTACGAAAGGAGATGCAGCTGTTGTAGTTTGATCCAGTGAACCAGCGCATCTGTACAGGATAACTTGTTTATGAGTATAACATCACCTTTTACAATCTCCTGTACCAGCACATAATATAATCAATCAGTATCTTAGCTTTATTTGCTTCAACTCCTCAATCAACGAATTAACTTTATTTACATCTATCGCATCCTTCTGTATATAAAAAAAATCGCTAAAAATGTTATACTGTGCTGATGTTGAGCTTCACTAACCAAAGAATAAATTACCTGCATGTCGTTAAAGTCGAATGAAGAAACTGACGGCCGATTGGTATAGTAGGTAGTGAACCTGCCTGCGACGCCATAGGTCCTGGGTTCGAATCCCGGTAGGTGCAAACATTGATATGATGAATATTAATGTTTGTTTCCGAGTCATGGATGTTTCTATACTTATCTATGTATTTATATACCGTTGCTTAGTACCCACGATACAAGACCTTATGGATCTTAATGTGGGACTAAGTTAATGTGTTGTGAAATGTGTGTGAATATTAAAAAAAAAAACTCAGGGACATACAGTACTCTCAGATGATAAGCTAGCGACTTCTCATTGTTCATTTACATATTCTGGCGTCGCTGTACTAAATTTATTTATTTTATTTATTTATTCTTATTCTTTATTGCACATACACAAAAAGAAATATGGCATACAACATAAAAGAAGAGATGCGTGTACAATGGCAAGATTATCTCTACCAGAGATCTCTTCCAGCAAGCCAAGCAAATAAAAAGAAATTGTTAACAAACAGGGTAACATGTGCAATTAAACAAATTCTAAGAAACTACTCGTACATGACTACATTGAGAAAAAAAAGGAGAGAAACAAATGACAGCATATTCAAATAATTTATTTTCAATTAAATTATTTATTAATAAATAAATATGTAATAACATACATACATACAATCACGCCTGTATCCCTTACGGGGTAGGCAGAGCACCAAGGGCCGGTAGAACCATGTGGTGCCACTTCTGACCAATTTTGAGGGTATAGTCGAGATGTAAAAGTTCGGTTAGTAGTGACAGGTGGTCAGCCCATCGCCTACAAAACACCAAGCAAGACCCTCATGTCCCTCTACTGACTTGTACAGTATGCCCGGGAAGAGAAGCAGCTGCAGTATTATACGTTTTTTTTCACTCCCAGAACAGCATAGAAGAAACGCCTACTGTCCACGCTAGTCACGCCCATTATCCCCCAAGAAGGTTATGTAAAGGTGTGCAAATTACACACACACTTTTCACCAGCTAGCCTATTAAGTCCCACGTGGTTAGAGGTAAGCCTACTAGGTCTAGCGACTAGTGATATAACGAATGTTAGATTTTTCACATTCGCGAATGCGAATGGGAAAGCGAATATTTCTGTTAAACATTCGCGAATTCGCTAGTAGCGACCGGTAACGAATCCAATAGGAAATGTTTCCGTGCTAATTGGTATTATAATATATTTATATACATGAGTATATATATGTAAAATACTTATATTGGTGAATTTAAATGAAATCGATCACCATCTTACACCCTTCTAGCCATTGTTTAAGTCCTTATGCTTCTACTATTAATACTTCCTTGTACTATGTCAAGGCGTTGACTATAATTTATCTTGCAGAGTCCTTGTTATTCACACTATTTCTTTTATACGCCCTTTTTCCACGCAGACATAATCTTGATCTTGAGAAATGCCACTTGCAAATCTTGAGGAAAATCTATCTGGAAGCATTTATCCTGTGATTTTAATATAAGTGCTGAAAGGTTTGTTGAGAAGGGATGTTTTATTACTCACAAATTCCGAGTTAAGTATACTTAAAGCAGTTTTGCTCTTTACTGTTTATACGAGTAGCAGCATTTCACTTCCACGTCTTTTACTTTTTAGACCTTTTAGTTTCTTTTGCTTTTATATAATTATAATATCTTAATTTAGATAAATTTATAAGATACAAAAGAAATATGGCATACAACATAAGAGATGCATGTACAATAGCAAGCTTATCTCTGCCAGAGATCTCTTTCAGCAAGCCAAGCAAGTAAAGAGAAATTGTTAAGAACAGGGTAACGTGTGCAATTAAAAACAAATCCTAAGAAACTACATAACTACATTGAATACAAAAAAATCTTCTCCATAATATAATCGTTTAAACATTGTGCTGAGGGATTCAGCTTTGTTTACCGAGATTTGGCTAGTGTATAGCTATCGGGATGAAGAATAACGTTGCCAATATGTAATTTAGAAAAGAGATGGTAAAATTCGTCATCCGAGTAATAACCCGGTGGTTTAGTGGTTATAGCGGCTGGCACGGTTTGCAGCGGTCGTGGATTCGATTCCTACTCGGGTGAAGAATTTTTTCCTTTTTCTTTATTAAAAATTTTATAATATATAATACTTTTAGTTACAAAAAAGTCTATCTGCAAATCCAAAATAACAAAGAGTCCTACAATAAATATTTACGGTGTTATTACAAAACGGCGTCTAAATTAAACACAGTTTAAAAATGACATTTGCCAGCACTTACTAATAAAACGACCAGTCATCAGTTTTGATTCATGTTTGAAATACTGGTGGTGAACGCCTAGAAATCCACAGAACGATGGACTATATTGTAATATGTGCTTGGGGTTTTATTTGGTGTAGATGCAGTTCTATTTAAATAAATGCAGCGCACACGGATAATTCTAAACCATCCAGATATTCGATTAGCGAGTGCTGCACCAACTTTAGTGTTGGAATTAATTTGAGTATTGCGCAGACGAGCTACTATGGTAACTAATATTTGGGTAGGTATATAATATAAGTTCTACTTACATATATACGGCAGTCGTATGTTAAATAAATGATAGATTAAATGATGGAAAGTTCCACATGACGTCATTTTCAATAGAGGTAAAAAGAGATACCTACTTTTGTATATATTTACGTCTCTATTTCCAAAATGGAGCAGGGTGCTAAGACAATGGAACAATTTCACGAGCGATTAACAAAACTTCCAGAAGCTCCCAGCAAACACAACTTATTACTAGTACACAATTACAGATCTCTAGGATAAGGTACCAATATCTAGAAACATAATATTAATATGTATGGTCACGGATCTCTACTTGATACGGTCCTGACATTCCTATTTCAACATTAGTATCAAAACAGTATCAAAAACAAACAAAACACAATACTGCATAGTTGGCGACCAGTCACCAACTTCACATTTCGACGTATAAAAATCGCCGATCTACCCGAACTCATCAATTCGTTCAGTAGTTTGCATGTTTGGACCTAAATTGGGTTTCGATGTGAATCCTGCCTTTAACACGGGAGTGCCAATGTTAATATGTGATTTAATGTTTGTTGGTCTGTTTATCGGTTTTGATAGCCTTTGGCTTAAAAGGGGAAGTTATTTTGGTAAATAGCTGAGTTAATAAGGCTAATAGTGGTGTTAGATGAGTAAGGAAAAGCTTAGAATATACTTTTCCTTACTCATCGAACACATCACTAGGCTGCCTTTTCATAAGAAATTTGCTATGCTACGTTGCTACAGATGCATATCTACCTATTATTCAAATTTATTGGTCCATGATATCAATGTATCTGATTGGTGGATATCAATCGCATCTACATATAACGTAGCACCACCTAGTGAAAAAGCATTCTTATGTAGGCGTGATTTTTATGTATATTTTTATGTATATATGTAAGTATAATGTTGGAGACATCGTGCAAAACACAACGAAAAATAATGGCTGCCGCAACCGGGCACGCAGAGCCAGCGTTGCGTACCCAGCTAACTGCGTATGCGTGAGCGTGTGCGTAGACGTATGCGTTACCCGGTGTGACATCGGGGTACGCCGTAACCACGCGCGTGACTACGTACGTGGTTACGTTACGCATCCGGTGTGCTCGAGCCAGCAGACTTCATTGGTTTATTACAAACTAGTGGAGGCCCGCGACTCCGTCCGCGTGGACTACAGAAAAAAAAACAAAATATCGAAATTATCCAAGATAAAAACATTTTCCCGGGATAAAAAGTAGCCTATATGTTAAGTGGGACCTGTCACAATGTATTCCTGAAAACTGCATCGAAATCGGTTCCGCCGTTTCTGAGATTAGCGTGCACAAACGCACAGACAAACAGACAAAAATTACAAAAATCATTGTTTTGGGTACTATTGCGTTGATAAAGATATTCTATAATATTTTTTCTTATATATCTACAGGCAGCGATCCGTTACATTTTTATTATATATATAGATAGAAGAGCGCCAAAAGTTAGACTTGATTTAAATATGACATTTGACACTAAAACGTATGGCATATCTGCCAAATTTAGGGCACGTTTAGATTCCTTTGTAATACCACGGTAAATGTTTAAAGTCACTTAACACCTGAGTCATCATCATCATCATCAGCCTATCGCAGTCCACTGCTGGACGTAGGCCTCCCCCAGGGTACGCCACAACACTACAATAGGGGTATTTGTCCATAGTCACCACGCTGGGCAGGCGGGTTGGTGACCGCAGTTTATATTTTGGAGTATGTTGTTAACACGGGAGGCGCTACTGCCCACCTCCCGGAAATCCTTAATCGCCTCGTACGATACCCACGGGCAGACATGGGGTGGTACGAATTCTACTTTGCCGGCATGACGCGGCTCCTGAGTATAGAGTGATAACATCTTAATTGTCTTGTCTTATTAATAATTATTAATAAAATATAGTGTTAAGTAATAAAATAATAAATCCTCATAGAGATAGAAATAAGTTAAAGTAAATTTTACTTTAAACTCTTTAAAAATAATTTTCTCGAAAAAGCAAACAATGAGCTCACAATATCGCAATAACAACCACTGCCTCTTTATTACGGTATAAAACTCTACAAAATATTAACGGAGGATACGGAAGTACACCTAAATGAATAACTGGTATTGCAAATATAATAACACTGAGCTGGTCCGGCTTCAGAATCAGGGTAATTCGGTTTGTCAGCGAGAGGAATGGATAAAAATAAAAAAATATGACACTCTATCCTATCTTAGATTGTTTTACCTACAAGTTTATGTGGTTGAACGTGTTTTAAAGTGTTATAAATATTTGAGTATTTTGTTAACTTAACTGCAGAACTATTTTTTTATATAATTATCCTATAATATCATACAATTATATGTACGTCTAAAAATAAACAAAAAATCTATTTTCAAATAAGTACAGTAACCTGTTCTCAGTAAGTTCACATTAGCCAATTTATAAGTAAGGGGTGGAGTAAACAGGTTCTCGAATGGAGACCATGCCTCGGCAAGCGCAACGTTGAATGCCCTCCGGCCAGATGGACCGATGTCTTGAAGAGTACGGCTGATTGTAACTAGATGGCAAAAACAGAAGATCGAGCCTTGTAGCGTGCCCAGGAGGAGGCTGTGTCCAGCAGTGAACTACAATAGGCTTATGTATCTATGTATGGGGCCAAGATAGATAGGTAAATGATGTTTGTTGATGCGAGTGGCGTATCTTACCATAAATTGTTTTTGACTAGCTTCTATGTAATAGCTGTATCCGGCACAGATGCGACTCTGCACCTGCATAGATACCTACAGTTCCTACTTCAATATCTGTTACTTCAAATGTCTAGTGCTACTGTTTTGTGAAACTCTCCAGAAGAATTTGCTATTTGAAGCTATTTTATGTGATACAATATTTTACAAAAAAAAATTGTTTTTAGGTTTGCTGAGAAAAAAGTCTTGAGACGAAACGTCGTTTTGCATTTCCCTGATCAAAAAATGTTTTGAAATAGATTTTGAAATTCTACTAACCAACCAATACCAAATAAAACTCGAGTAAGGGTATTCTCAAGGGAAAAAAATCGAAATCGCTCTAAATCTAATTGCAATTGAACAGTGGTAACAGGCCCATAAATTTTCATTTACACGCTACGGTTACTAAAATAATCAAAATATCACAACTATAAATCACGGTGAATTCATATACCGGCATCAGTTTTCTGAAATAAACCTTTGTCATTTTAATTGTTATCTATATACCCGAATGCGCCAGGAGTAGGTTTATGTTTTTCTAGTGTATGATTTTTTGTGTAAATGTATTTCTTTTCACATTTGAGCTCAAGAGGTACGAGTATCATGGATTCGTCTTAGTAATAAGAGTGACACTGGATTAAAATTTGTACGGTTGTGTATTTTTGAAGGGAGCGTTTTTTTTCCTCAAAAAAATTGCTTATTGCTAATTAATGTTGCCCATTGTCCAAAGTACGCACTTCATCTGTACCCTTGAATTAAGGTATAATACTTCATATCACATTGATATAAGACTCACGTGATGGCCGAATAAATAATGGAGGTATGCTATGTGATTTCAAAAGCGTGAATGTTGCTGCACTGCGGCTAAGCGGTTGTGCAGACGAGCGACTACAAACAGTTTAAATTTATCGTTAAATTACTAACAATAAATTTCTTAAGACTCTTTAGTAGCTTCAATGCTTGTATACTGTACCTGATACTTTTAAAATACAAAACCTAAGATACACAAAAACTAACCTCACCAAAATAAAAGTTTAGGGTTTGTTAATGATGAATAAGAGGTATTTTCTAGAGAGAGAGAGAGAGAGAGATTTCTGGGTAAATGTGTTTTGTTAAGCGAAACCAAAATCTCTAGAATACAGCTGCTGCAGCAGTTGCGAATTGACTTGCTTTGGATTCTCCAAACGTTAGCCTACGCCGTTCCTTAAACTGCATAACACAAGATGTCACTGTAGCCACAACGGTTATAAATTATTGCCCGGAGAATGCAAGTATTCCTGGGACTCCCTCGACTTCGAAAATTGCAGTATGCCCAGAATTTCTAATAGGTATTTGTGTTTATTAAGCGTCTAGGAATATCTAAATTATTATATTACAGACTAGCACTTGCCCGCGACTTCATTCAGACCCCCTAGCATGTCCACGCATCGTGGATATCGTACGATATCGTATCGTCTCTATACAAAATTTTACATTGTGGCTATTTTTATTGTATTTTGACAGGCTATATATCGTGAGTCATGCTAGGCTTGCAAGTGAGCTACAAAATACCTATGTCCTTCTCCATTCTCCCAACTCAAGAAGTTTGGTTGAGAAAATAATGCATGTAGGAGGTAATAAAAAAAAACAAAGTTACCTTCGCATTTATAATATTACTAGCGGCCGCCTACGGATTCGCCCGCGTGAGAGTGCATTACTCCCGTGCGAAGCCGGAGCGGGTCCCTAGTATACATTATAAACCTTCCTCGTGAATCACTCTATCTATTAAAAAACGCATCAAAATCCGTTCCCTAGTTTGAAAGATCTAAGCATACATGTGGGGACTAGAGTGATTTTTAGTAGATTTGAAATTTCAACAACCATTATTTAATTGTCCAATAATCGTTAAGTTCTAACACCTACTTTTATGAAAATTGAGTAAACCAAATCGCCCAAATTATTAATTAATTACTAAATCGGGTAAAAGTTAATACAAACATATTAATTTTCAATATTAACAGCGACCTTCATAATGTGGAAGCGTTATTGAACATGGTTCCTCCATTAGATCCCACTTTATTTTAGGGTTACGTAAAGAGCTAGCTGTTGAATTTTCCGAAAAGAATCCAGCCGTAGTCAGAACAAAGTATATTCCTACTATAGAATAGAACATTATAGTTCACAATACGTAAGTATATTTTGCACGTGATAATGTGTTTAGACTTTTTTTCTGAAGTAGATCATGGCTATAGATGATTTTTTCATGAATTTTTTTTCCCGTGCTGATGCAAGGCTTCAATAAAAACATCATGCATCTCATGCCGTGCATGTCGTAAGAGTCGACTAAGGAACTAAGATCTCAGGCGATAAGCTAGCAACTTTTCAATGATGATTAACATCTGTCCCTCGCTATGCTAAAAGTTTTACAGTTATGGCAACTTTATACGGGAACACAGCCATGTCTAGATTTAGGTACTGTTGTGTATGTATTTAGTTTTTTCAGTTGATACTACATACTTTTACAAAACTTAAATTACATATACATAACAATTACATATATGTATAACTAGTGGATGCCCGCGACTCCGTCCGCGTGGACTACAGAAAAAACAAAATGTCGAAATTACTCGAAATTACTGGAAATAAAAACATTTTCCCGGGATAAAATGTCTAAAAGCCTATATGTTAAGTGGAACCTGTCACAATATATTCCTGAAAACTGCATCGAAATCGGTTCAGCCATTTCTGAGATTAGCGTGCATAAACGCACAGACAAACCGACAAAGAGACAAAAATTTCAAAAATCATTCTTTTGGGTACTATTGCGTTGATAAAAGGTCTCCTATAATATTTTTTCTCATATATCGTCAATGTACAGACAGCGATCCGTTACATTTATTATATGTATATATAGATAGATTGTACATTTAACTATTCGACAGCTATGTTTAAAAATAACAGAAACCAAATGCAAATAGATCAGCTTTAACTAAAAGCTTTTAATTAGACATGTCAGTTCCAATAAAGACAAACAGTGACATTATTTAGGTGAATACTACTAATCTGTTTCATTATTGATGTTCGTATTGCTGCATATTAATAGTACATTAGTAGTTTCCGGGAGGTTGGAAGCAGCGCCTCCCGTACTGACAACATAGTCCAAAAATCAGACTGCGGTCACCAACCCGCCTGCCCAGAGTGGTGACTATAGGCAAAAACCCCCCTATGGCAGTAGCCTGGTGGCGTGCCCTGGGGGAGGCCTACGTCTAGCAATGAACTGTAATAGGCTGAAGAAGCACATAGTACCATTTGCAAGTTAGGACTGAAGAATAAGGATTTTTTATGTAAACACTGTTATACAACTTGTTTTTAATCTGGTTAAGAATATTAGTGAGAAATTAGCGTAAGAACGGAACGAAACCTGGTTACTTTCAATTTCATAAACACACAGCTCATTACGACCTAATAAAGGTTACTATCGTACAGAGTAATCAAATACAGTATCATAACTTCAGTTAGGCAACATATTATACAAAAGATATCAGGCGCAATACCAGTATGCTAACCGAGGATTGAGGTAAGTGACAATTATAGCGTAAAAATCTGTACATAAAATAAATTCTTTGATCTCTCTACCGTCGTGTCGGCTTTCCGTCCCCTTGGACTATATGAGTGTGGGAATAGAGAGTGCACCTTATGCAGTATAATATCTCCCTTGCTGTTACCTAATATACGTTGACCGCCATGACCGAAATACGGTCTGAAGGAAGACAAAAGTCACTCTTGCAGGTAAATAAAAACAAAATTATATTAATATACAGGTGACATTTCATCTACCTGTCGTTTTCTCAATACTTATGGAGTTTCTTTCGAAAGTGATATTGCTTAGAATTTGGTACATTTTACCTTACTTGCCTAATATTCCATTTGGGAATTCCTAAGTATCTAATATGAAATGTCCTTTATCTTTTAACTTACAATTTTTTTGCACATTTTACAACTAAATAACCTAATTCTGCACTAAGATCCCTAAGGTCTTCAGTACTACAGGCAATGACATATAAATATATACGATAATAATAAAAACAGGGTACTACCAACTATATCAATTGGTCATCAAATTAAATTCATGTTACCAAAATGTAACTACTGTGCTCATTCACTAGAATACCTACATCAGCTGCTTCTCTATCCGTGCATTTCGTATGAGTTGACTAAGGAATAACTGTTACACCGTAAACAACACAACTACCCTGCACCAGCACACCAGCCAGCGCGCCAAAGTTGTGGCAATTACGAACTCCCGAATTTGGCGAAACTTGATTCAGCCACTTCGGAGATCGAACTTTAGCGGTAATTAGCCGAATAGGAACCAGTTGCCTTCAAACGTAAGAAGTTACTCCTTATTCATGAGGCAGGTGCCTTCTACGTGCTCGAGTTTTTACATTTTGTATAATATTACCTGCACCTGTGAACTTTTTGGGCGAATTTTGTATTGGTTAATATTTGCGACTATACCTAAGATTAGCTAGAAATTAGAAACTTTGTTTCATCAATTACATTATAGGCTTTTTCTGTGTATGGTTCCTAAGTATTTATTACTCTACTAGTGGACGCCCGCGATACCGCCCGCGTGGACCGCAGAAAAAACAAAATGTCGAAATTATCCGGGATAAAAATATTTTGCCGAGATAAAAAGTAGCCTATATGTTAAGTGGGACCTGTCACAATATATTCCTGAAAACTGTATCGAAATCGCTTCAGCCGTTTCTGAGATTAGCGTGCACAAACGCACAAATAAACTGACAAACAGACAAAAATTCCAAAAATTATTCTTTTGGGTACTATTGGGTTGATAAAGGTCTCCTATAATATTTTTTCTCATATATCTTCCATGTACAGACAGCAACCCGTTACATTTTTATTACGAGTATATGTATATAGATAGGTAGTCCTATTTTAACACGTATTATGTACGAGTAGTGTGTTACAGTTACTTAGGAATATTAGCTGGTCTCATTATATATATATATTTATAATTGTAAGTCCAACAGCTGTGTACACATATTACTAGCTTGAGTATAATTTATACTAAAGTCATATACAGCCAGGTCTCCGCAAGTATGCAATACATCTCACTGTCTTTCTTAATTCTTAAATCTACTTGTACACATGTAGTTTCACTACAACATGTATAGGAAATTGTCAGGACATTTTTCAATTCCACGTGTACACAGCTATGTAGGTAATATCGGTACTCCGTCTATGTCGTAGATTATGTACCATGTGGGAGTAACTACGAGATTTCGCCCTATATTGGTTGGGACAGCATCAACTTGGTATACCTACACATAGTACCTCCCATATGTCAGTAATTTAGTAACAAAGAAAAGCGACTATATATAACTGAATTGGTTTTATTTCATACACTTATTCTTCATTAATTAATTAGATAAAACGCTAAATTCCTCGAAAGCTCTTTAACTTTGTTGTATTTTCAGATACTTTACTGTAGGGAGTAGTGTCTGAGAAAACATGGGAACGTAATTAACGCTTACATTAATTACATTAATGTATAATTACTAAATATATGATTAATAGAAGTATGGATGTATTTAAAAATATAAGAAATAGAACCGCGCATCAGATTGAGTAATGAGGAACCTCCTCAAGATACGTCGTATCTAGCTCTTATTATATTTATTGTAATCCCTATTTCGTAGTGTCGCTAATACCCTCCTTCAACTAATAAATAAAATTGCTCATCTCATTCAAGAGTTTGAATTTTACAACACCAATCACCGTTTGCAAATTCAAAACTTCAACTTAGTGCTTAATGCTGCGTTTCCGTAGCTACGGAAACTAACATTTGAACTTAACCATAATAGATTTAACTACATCCAGCTTTAGTAACGAAGTTCTCTAGCAAAAGCTCTCGTGTCTATGTGACTATTACACTGTTTCGTATTAAATTGTTCAGTTCCAAAAAAATCCATCGGGTTTTGATATGTGAACATACATTACATGGAACTTTGAGTACAGAAATACAGAGATTTCCTGTTAAATGAACTAGATGTAATCCGTTGGGAATGCTTGTTTTATGCAAGGTTACCAAAAAGGTTATTAAAAATAAGGTAAATTAAGAAGCAAATAAATGTATTGATGCCAAATAAAAAAATATTGCAATTAATTGAGATTTTGTATATACCTAACCCAATCTTTTTTTATTGAGTTCCGTCTGAAAATATAGGTATAATACCCGCCTATTTTAATTATTTTATTATGTCTGTGATCCAAACTCGAGATCTTATATTGCATTATTTTGTTGGCTGCACTATATGTAGTAAATTCTAATCCAAAAGCTATATATAGGTCATACCTAAATAGTGGTCGCTGGTTGACTCCCTAGAGGAACCTACCACCGCGCAGACATCTTCATTATCGAAGTTTTGGCTCCAGCACCAATATTTGTTTAATGTATCTTTTAATTACCAAGTCCGTATTTCAATAGAATAACATTTAATAAATGAAGCAGTGTCAAGCGACATGAGTGCCTATGTTAGGAGACTACATTTTTGAAACGAAGTTTAGGATCTACCTGTATATAATTTCAGCGCGAGAGGGAAACTCTTATAAAAATAATCGCTTATTATAATAATAATAATTTATAGCTACTATAACTAATAGTAGCCGCGTGATGCCGGCAGAGTAGAATTCGTACCACCCCATGTCTGCCCGTGGGTATCGTACGAGGCGATTAAGGGTTTCCGGGAGGTGGGCAGCAGCGCCTCCCGTACTGACAACATAGTCCGAAAATCACACTACGGTCACCAACCCGCCTGCCCAGCGTGGTGACTATGGGCAAATACCCCCCATGGCAGTCTTGTGGCGTGCCCTGGGGGAGGCCTACGTCCAGCAGAGAACTGCAATAGGCTGATGATGATGATGATGATACTTGTACTTACTACTATAACTGTTAGTAGATAGAGATGAGCTCATTCGCAAAATGAGAAAGCAGCCCGAGATTAAGAGCCAAATTTGCAAATACAAATTCATCCTTTAATTATCCAAAGAAAAAAAAGGTAAATTTGGGAAAACGGAAAAATAACCAAATAATATTACATATAACCTATAAATAAAAAGGTAGGTAGTTGTTAGTTTACAATCGTTTTTATATAACTAGTTAACTGTAATGTTGGTAAATACTTTTTAGTTCGATTTATATGGTTTTCTATAAGTGACCTTGTGCAGCGTTCTGATGATAATTGGCTTGCTAGTTACTCGTACATAAAGGCACGGTGATAGGAATTAAAATGCAGGAGCTTCAGTTATTGCGTATATTCCAAACGAATGGTACAGAGAGAGAGAGAGAGAGCGGGAACCATATACATCTTTCTACTAATCTTAATGTTGTTATATACAAATGTATAAATCCCAACAGACGTTGTCTTGTACTTTTGTTTATAAATAAATCACTTAAAGTAAACACGGTTCTGTGTTAATAAATATTGCAGTAACAACATACTTATATAATTCTTTACACGAATTCGTGCAAGGCTATTAAGTATCGTATCAACTTGGAAATTATAACAAAGTTTCAATTTCGACAAAAAAGTCTCCGCAGAATAGCCCGATCAATATCACAAAAATTTATTTAAGACATTTTGCACTTACCGGCAAAGACCGTGATAAATTTTTACGTCTATTTGCAACAGAAATCTATCTATTAAAGTTTAGTTTAAAGGAGACTGCCCATTTATAGTACAATGACCGTAATAGGAACGTGTCAGGCACGTGCCGTTTCATGCACGGAGCCTATCAGGGCCCCAATTCTCATTTATCGCTCGAGCTAGACGTTAAAATATGTCCGTAAAAATATCTAAAAACAACATAGCGGATATTAATGCCTGATATTGTTTCTAGCACCTATGTCTGTTCACCTGTATCTTTAATGCTACCCCCCTCGAAATACAATACATTGCTGGCAGTTGATACCTAATCAAAAATACTATTGATATCAGATGTATACGCGGCTACTTTCGGTGACGGCACGTGCCAGTGGGCGTAGTTTCATATAAATCTAGAAATATTTTTGCATGTGCCTGGATAGTTACGGTCATAGTATGATATTCTTTCTATTCCTTCGTCTGAGTGATCAAAGGCGACTCTTTAGTGTCCAATGATAACTCGCGAATATTATCAGAGGCAACGCCAGTACCTAAAATTATTTTGTTGGTATCTTAAAATCACCTTGTAATAAATATCACATTAATTGTTTGATTATAGTAGTGATTTCACCCAGATGATCATTTATATTTACATTGATTATAAGTAACCATTTACAACTATAACAAAAGGGGTATGTTAAGCGGAAAGCTATAAAAATAGCCCACTATGGAGAACCTATTCCCAAAATTTGAGACTCGAAATCAAATGTCTCTTCTTTATAATAAGCTATATTCACAGCTTTTCGCTTAACATACCCTTTTTGTTACACCCTGTATATACCTATTACTTTTACTATAGAGTTCTTAGATTAACATATAGTCTTATATACATAAGTATACAAATTATAGGTATGTACATCGTTCATCAAAATGAGACCGGTATAACACGGTACAGTGGGCATATTTCTTAAAATATCTAACACATTAGTTACTCGTATACAACGTCCCGACATAAGTATTTCGATAATGTTTTTGGAATGTTTGAAAATTCGCAATAAATCTTTTCAGATGTTTAATGTGTTTTACGTGAACTTTTCAGTAATGGTATATCATATTGATTTTATTGGATATATTTTACAATAATTTATGAAACTGTTTTGAGTAGCTTTAATCTTTGTCATGCATGTGTGTACTAGCTATAAAGGTGGGTCATCTACAGGATGTAAAAAGACAAGGTTGTTTTTTTAATACTTCGTATTCTTTGTAACATCACAATAATTTTTTTCTATGGAAGTACCCCTGGTAAACTGCGGGATTCCAAGATATTGAGGTCCAAAGTTACATTAATATTAGATTTTTTTTACATAAATCCACCTGGAATCGGTTAACAAACATTTTGTTTAAAGAAACCATGTCAAAATTTTAGTTTTGTAGGTAGTAAGCGAATACGTAGCTTGCAAAAAAAAAGAAATTTTTTTCATAATTTTTTTGTCGTTTCCCAAGGTTGGTTCCATAGAAATAAATGATCGTAACCTTACAAAGAATACGAGGTATTTAAAAAAACAAGGTTGTCTTTTTACACCCTCATGATCAACATCATCATTTCAGCCCTGGGAAGTCCACTGCTGGACATAGGCCTCCCCCAACAAGCTCCATACCGACCGGTCGGAAACAGCCTGCATCCAACCGACCCCCGTGACCTTGGCCAGGGCATCCGTCCATCTCGCGGGTGGCCTTCCCATGCTGCGTTTGCCGATACGTGGTATCCACTCTATCTTTTTACACCCTGCATACAGATAAATAAAATAGAATCGACTTGATTAAATAAGCCGCTTTTACTAAATCCTTGTGGTCTGTGTCTGTGTGTTTTGGCTAATCTCTGAAACAACTGGACCATTTTGTACGGACTTTCACTGGCAGATAGCGTAAGGAGTCACTTAGGCTACTTTTATCTCGAAATTCTAGTAGTTCTTAAGTTCACGCAGACATACTCGTAGTCGCAGGCGGCCGCTAATCCAAAATAAAATTGGTACTCGAATTTTATTAGGGCCTACAACCTACAGCTCTATGTTTCTTATTATCAATACTATAACGCAGCAAAGAGTAAAGTACTACACACGTCTAAAAGGCATCGATGGCCGACTGTGTTACCCGATTCGTTCATGCATAAAACAGGGAGTCGAAAAACTAATAAGAGCTACCTTGACGTGTTTCGTTATATTATGATAAATAGCGTACCCTTGTCAGGTTACAGCTACCGTCAACGGGTAGGTAAGTACACAGCCGGGAACTTTGTAAACAAGAAAATAATGGAATAACAGGTATTGTTTGGTAAGGATTACCTAACTACTGATGATATTATGTAAATAATAATTGTTTTGGCCTTAAAATATTTTTTTTTAACAAGGAATTTTAACTAGCTATACCTTTGTTGTATTTTAAGAATTTTTCAAGTGCTTAGGTACAATGTTTATTATTGTAGAATTGGCAGGGATTTATTGTAGGGGATTATTTTAATCTGCAGAAGTTAGCCCCTGACACTCTTTGTGAGTGACTCTTAGTCAAATAATATAATTATTCACCTAGATAATATATATTATGATGATGATGACATCCGACCATATTTCGGCCAACGCGACCTATCTCTACGGAGATTGGCCAGGTACGCAGGAGATATTATAGTGCACAAGTGTGTGCGCAAACACAAATGCACTCTCTATTCCGTTACTCTCATAGTCCGATGGGACGGAAAGCCGACACGACCGGAGAGAGATCAGGCGCAGGGCCAACGGTTTTACGTGCTTTCCGAGGCACAAGCTAAGTGACAATTTTGTAACATTAAAATCTGTACATGAAATAAATTCATTGGTACAGGCTCGTGACTGGGATCAAACTTATGCCTCCCGCTTAGAAGGTGCACGTCTTAACCACTGGGCTATCACCGCTTACCTAGATATAAACCATTACTAAATAATATTATAATCAAAATATGTAGATGTATCAAACACAAATTGCGCGCAAACCTCCAGAGATTTCTTCTGACTTGATGAAAGTGAAAGTAAAGAATACAAAGTACACATAATATGATAAATAACATAGTATTTCCATTTCTATGTATCTGATACTCGAAACTATTCGTTCTAGATTAAAAACTGAATAAAATATCACGGCTTTGTACCGAAGTAGATTCTTCATATTGGCATATTGACACATATAGTATATATGTACTATGAATATTTATTTAGATGGATAACGGCTGCGATCGCCCTATAAAAAAATCTGGTGTTTCGTACATTTTCCTGCAGTAGGTATAAGTACTTACTAGTTTGTATGGAATAGCTGATTTTATTTTACAGTTTCAGAGCTGATTTCAAAGTTAAAGTCATTGTTTTTATCTACCTAATCTCGTGGATAAAAAAAATACATAGGTTAACAAAAAAAAATACATTCGGTGTTTTTACAAAACCGCGTCTGAAGTTAGAGCCTATTTAAAAATGACATTTGACAGCAAAATAAATGGAATATCTGTCATATTTAGACCATGTTTAGCTTAAACATCTTTGATCTATTTAACAAGGTTAGTACTATCCTGAATCGTTTCAACAAATTCGAATTAGCACAGATATCATCGCAACAAATATTGAACTCGTTTTTTGCTAAACACGATCTCGGTATCGTTATCACCACGCGCTATCGAGCGGGCGATAACTTCAGCCTTTATCCAAAATTACCACTTTACCAAAAACCTAATCTGACTTTTATTCAAATTGTCTCATAGATTCGCCATAATTGCGACAAGAGTGTTGTTTTCTTTGGCGGGCGACGTCGTCGTTATATTTTATTGTTGAGCGCCTTTATGAATTTTACGTATATGTTGTAGACTAGATTTTTGTACAGTGACTGAAAAGCTTAGCTTCAGCCAGTACAGTGCAAACTTTACTAGGCATTTGGGCATAAGCTTCTTCAGTACGCAATTTTCTTGCAGTCCATGCCTGGCACAATTCCTTGTGATATCTTCATTTCTCAGTCGTTGGCAATGGTCGTCAATCAAGAAAACATAATAATTATTATGCTGTGTATTGATAATTTACATCGGGTTGATAATAATATATAGGTATAAACATTTTTCCATTTTCTTTATTAATAATTTTATAAAATGATAATATTTAATAATAATTATCTGGTCGACGCATGCGACTTTTTCTGTCAATGGGCTAAATTATATCAAGAATGTACGCAGTTTTGCTGTTAAAATCCAAGACTAGTGTTTACATAAAACTAACCGTATAATTAATATCTATTTAACATAACAAAATCATGATTCTGTGTATATTATTTACTGTCTCGGTGGACTTGTGTTTCATAAAAGACAATTTTTCTTATTTACCATTACAACGTTACTCCTGAGACGTTTTAACTAAATGCAACTAGACCCATTTCTCTACATTTGCAAAATAAACTTTTGTACGCCCACATTAGACAGGGAGCTGAAATCAATTTTAGCGTTCTTATATCTACTATACTGACAGGCAGGCAGTCGTCATGGCAGGCGCTATCATATAACATTTTATGACTGCGTGTGCCACGACGGTTATCGTATAGTAGGTACCTATATTATTGACACGACTCAAGTTCTGTAGCAACTGTCAACTGTAGCATATATCTGAAAAAGAATAAAATACGCGAAATAGGCTTATACGTGTGCTAAAGACAGATTAGCTATAAGTACAGTTGTAGTTGGTTGTACGCACAAATAACTATATAACTATACTTTTCTCATATTTCTAAAGGTGGGTTGACCTAAAGGTGGGCTGGTGGACCAGCCCGCACCACGGACCGTGGGAAGGGGAGCGTCCGTGGTAATGCAGACGCGTCCGTCGCGGTGCGTTTGGATCCGCGGTGATAAATGTAGGCGGGCGCGGACCAACCCGCACCGACACGCACCGTGGGAAGGGATCGTAATCGTATTAGCAGCTCCCGCACTACAGACTGGTATACATAATTCACGGCGTACATAGCGCACGCCGCAATGCAGGCCCGGCCCGCGGACAGACTGTAAGGAAATCTAAACTTTGTACAACAATACTATACAGTTTTTACAATGGACAGCCTTATTCTTAGAGCTGTGTGTATGTTCAAAGGTGTTCACACTATTGTCGTTTCTTCAAAGGGATTAGTAGTTTGATTCTCTTGTACGTCGAAATGCTTATACAAATCTCTGCAAAATAAAATTGAAATATAATATTAACAGTACTTTTGCGTACAATATCAACTGCCTGCACTGTATACCTATAATATTTAATAATACAATAAATGAACATTATTACTTACCTTAAAAATTCTACAAAATCTTGGGTCCCATCTTTTGTAGACCTACAAAGCTGCCTCTGAGTCTAGTCTTTTCTGGCATTTTCTTCGCATGCTTTTGAAGCTATACTGTTACAAAATATGTATATACAAACATAACAACAAGCACAATATAACAAATTACTAATATACGCAATAAATGTAATAGAAAGTTTTGTCTCCTCTTCACAATGTATTTAGTAACCAATCTTCTTGAATATTTGCAGATATCATGTAGCCTACAAGGACCAAATCGCAGGTAACAGCTAGTAATAAAATATATACTACTACTAACACTTCAAAGTTTCACTAGTAAAATCTATAAGCTGATTCAAAAACAAATTGTATACAAATTCAAATCGCTTTCAAGAATCAGCCCATTGTTAACTGGGAGGCTTCTTTTGGCATCGCCTTTAGTTGTGTTAGACTTTGTTTCGGAAAACTTTTGGATTAATCAGCAATTTTTGGCTTCATCCAAAATATATTGGCGGAGCGGTGGGATTTAGTTTCGTTTCTACTTTTCTAATTTTTGGTTGTGAAAAATAAATTCTCATTATTATGTTTAAAAGAAAGGTCAGGTCAAGAGTACCCTAAACCGACGAGCGTGCATGAAGAATGTCATGAAAGAGGTGTGTCAGGATCGTAGCAAATGGAGATCCGTGATCTCTGCCTACCTTTCCGGGAAAGAGGCGTGATTATTATGTATGTATATATATGTATGGTTTTTAAGCTTGTCTTCATACTACAATGTTGAAGTCGTATATTGTGGATACTGATGTCACGTGCCTATATAAGTGCTATTTTATTTATCTTTCTTCCTTAATAAATTTTACACGATACAAACTAATTGTTATTAACATATGTTCCAAACATTTTTGTAAAACTTTCACATTTATAATATTAGTGGGATTCCAAAGTAATTTAGTTCACGTTGAGTTAGTTCCTATTAGTTCAGAATATAATATTTTCTTCACGCTATTGAATTAATAAAATTAGACCCATCAACATCGATTTAGCTCTTTTGTTTGATGTTGACAGCTGCAGGTAGAAGGTATGGAATGGAGATCAATGCCATTTCAGTATATAGTTAAATAAGGTCATCGAGGACTTAAGGGCGTTATTATAAAACTGCGTCAAAGGTTAGTAATTGTTTAAACATGACATTTGACAGCTAAATTGGTAGTATATTTGTAAAAAATTGAACCATGTTTATCCTAAACAATATTTTTTTTAAATACACGTACAGGGTTTCACTAGTTTGGGGCCCGACCCTTCGTAGGTTTGTTGTCAAAAATATTGTAGATATTAGTAAAAGATTGACTCATTAATTGATTGAAAGTATTGCCTAATTGCATGTTTTTATTGTCTACAGGGTGTAACAAAAAGGGTATGTTAAGCGAAAAGCTATGTAAATAGCCCACCATAGAGAACCTATTTCCAAAATTTCAGACTCAAATTCACATTTTTATTTTTCCAATTAGTATGAAGAATTCCGAAACAACTCAGAAATGTCCATACATTCTTGAAAAATAAAAATGTGATTTAGAGTGTCAAATTTTGGAAATAGGATCTCTATAGTGGGCTATTTTCATAGCTTTTCGCTTAACATACCCTTCTGTTACACCCTGTATAGAAGAAGATTAAATAAATTTCCAGATACTATGGAAAATTCCTAAACAACTCACGAATGTTCATACAGCGTCGAAAAATAAACATAACAATGATTTCGAGTCTCAAATTTTGGCCATATGTTCCATGTTTTAGTTCTTCATGGTGGGCTATTAATAATACCATCTCGCTTAGCATATTAACCCTTCAGTTACCGGTTATATAGGAACCCTGTATAGCCAATTTTAATACTAAAAAAGTTCGCATTTCAAAATAGAAAACTATCGGCATCCAATAAAGCCCGAGGGCTTATAAAATGCAGTAAATAATAGCTTACCTAGCCTGACTCCCCTCTATATTAACTACGCTGAAGAAAATGCATTTTTCTAGCAAAATTCTTGTTTATTCATAACGAATTTTATATTTCTCATTAAAAAAAGTATTAAAAACCATTAGTAAGTACTTCTTAGACCATCGGTTAGCTTTTGTCCATTATCGATTGATGTCCTGGCATTCGAATTTCTAAAGACACAAACATTAAAGGTGAATGTTTTTTTGGTAATTTAAATATTTATCTACATATGTTATTCTTTACTACTATAGTGGACACCCGCGACTCCGTCCGCGTGGACTACAGAAAAAACAAAATGTTAAGTGGAATCTGTTACAATATATTCCTGAAAACTGCATCAAAATCGGTTCAGCCGTTTTTGAGATTAGCGTGCACAAACGCACAGACAAAAATTCCAAAAATCATTCTTTTGGGTACTATTGCGTTGATAAAGGTCTCCTATAATGTTTTTTCTCATATATCTTCCATGTACAAACAGCGTTCCGTTACAATTTTATTATATGTATAGAAGATAGATAGATTGTACAAAACACTACAGTAAAAACAGATAAATTTTGAAATGTATACAAAAGCTTGTATGTTTTTCTATTGTATATCGTTCAAAGATAAAACTTATTAAATGCAAATAATAATTATGTAATTAAATGATTATTATATATCTTTTAACCGAACATAAACGAGTATTCTGTGCTGGTGCGGGCTTTTACTGAAATTCATCAGCTGTATCTCATTCCGTGCATGTCGTAAGAGTCAACTCAGGGAACTCAAGGGCGTTTTCTCAGGTGATGAGCTACTTTTCACTGGTCATTTACACCTGACCGCTCTATACTAAACGTAAACAGTAGAGAATGCTGTAAAATTGTTACTTAGCTCGTGCCTCGGAAAGCTTCTATTACCGCTTTTTTTATTGAAGCAGTGATAGCCCAGTGGTTAAGACGTGCATCTATCAAGCGGGAGGAGTAAGTTCGATCCCAGTCACGGGCCTGTACCAATGAATTTATGTCATGTACAGATTTTAATATTGCAAAATTGTCACTTAGCTCGTGCCTCAGAAACACGTAAAACCGTTGGTCTTGCGCCTGATCTCTCTCCGGTCGTGTCGGCTTTCCGTCCCATCTAGTGTTGAGTAGGACATACAAGAGGCAACATTTGTCCCGGACATGACGTCAAAATGTAAGAGTGCCTCGAAATTTTAAATTGTACTACTTCAATTTTCTTGTCGCGGTCGAGCTTGAACGGTCGAGCGAGGCAGGCAGACAAACGACAAGCACGTCACGTGATCACGTCACGGTCGTCGCGTCTGACATTTTGAGCGAGAGAGAAATATATTGTCTTCCATGCGAGGCGAGGCGCCATGACAAAAGCACGTCGCGTCTGACATTTGAGGCGTCAGGAGGCGCGCATATTTCGTATTATAATAACTTCAAATGGTTCAGTCAGTAGGTACGCCTCGCCTCATTTGAAGTGGGACATTGTACTGGCTCAGGACAAAAAAGAGGCTACTCTTACAAACTCTTTTTCAAGTCGTGTCCTACTCAACACTAGTCCCATCAGACTATGAGAGCGACGGAATAGAGAGTGCATCTGTGTTTGCGCACACACTTGTGCACTATAATATCTCCTGCGTACCTAACCAATCTCCGTAGATTGGTCGCCTTGGCCGAAATAAACGTGGCTGTGCAATCTACTTTATGATCCTGTAGTTCTGTGTAAGTATGTATTTACATCGATCGAGCTACGGGGAACGTGTATTTCTTTTCTTGCAATAATCTTGTGCTAAAGATTGAACCACCGTTTCATTATTAAGTGCTTTTTAATGAGAAAAATCCAAATTTAATTTCTGCCGTTAAGTGTTTCAATTGAGCAATTTCAAACAATCGAATTCAAATTATCTTCGAGTTTCAACTATAATCAAATTAATTTAAGGCCTTATCTTTACTGTTCAGTGTTCATTGAAATGTAAATTGCGCAAAATTTTCACGTCAAAATAACAGTCAAATCCCTAAGTATGTTTCACTAAATGGTTTTTTTTTGGCTTTCGTTACTCTATGCCCTCATCATACTCCTACCTTTAACTCGGACTATTCTATACAAAATATCACTGTACTCAGAGTAAACTTATTCTATCTCTACTCCACGTTAACTAATAGATACTAGGGTAGCATATTTACAATTAGGTAACGTAACCATAAACTAAAGGTATCGGAGTTTTCTCTAAGGATTACAGCTCTCTTTACCCTTATCAAAACGGACTCACTAATACTAATAACATATCTAAATTGGTCTCTAGAGGTTGTTCGGAAAATCATTTTGGATCAAATTATTTCAGGGAAATGTCTACAAGATTCTACCGTAATGCCAATTTATTAGTAAGTTAAAGTGTTATAACTACAAGTTACTATTTTAAGAGGCATCATCATGTTAATACTTTTACTATCCAAAAACGTTGCTCATTATACAATTTCACATACTATATTCATTATGAAGAAGATACAAATCTATATCTATATACATATAATAAAAATGTAATAGGTCGCTGAAAAAAAAATACTATGGGAGACTTATCAATGCAATAGTACCCTTTTGTTGTTTGTCGGTTTGTCTGTGCGTTTGTGCACGCTAATCTCAGAAACGGCTGAACCGATTTCGATGCAGTTTTCAGGAATATATTGTGACAGATCCCACTTAACATATAGGCTACTTTTTAACCCGGGAAAATGTTTTAATCCCGGATAATTTCGACATTTTGTTTTTTCTATAGTCCACGCGGACGGAGTCGCGGGCGTCCACTAATGTTACATAATTCACACAATCTGTGAGAGATTAGTCGTAGAAGCGGTAATAACCCAATAGTTAAGATGTACGCCTATCAGTCGGATAGCGTAAGTTCGATCCTAGTCACGAGCCAGTGGGGTAAGCACGAAACTTTTTACGCGGCGTAATGCTAGCGACTCGCTAGCAAAATCTATGTGATTTGATAGTGTGACGGACTATCGAGAGTTTCGTGCTTACCCCTCTGTACCGCTGAATTTATTTTATGTGCGGATTTAAATATTCTAAAAATTATTACGTAGTAGGACGGTTGGCGACAGGTAGGCAGCACTGGCGCCGTGAAACAAACGACTTAAGTAAGTTTGTAAGAAACCATATTACCTACGCAGACAACATAAATCCTTATTTAGCAGGACTACAGAGAAGTGTGAGAGAGTACTACGCTCTTCCGTAGCAGTTAGCGTAGTTATTTCGTAGTCCGTAGCGCGTGCTACGAGCAGCGCTTGCGCAGATTAACTATCAATCTTTTTCTATTATTAGATTAACTATCAAAAATTTCGAATCAAATCAGAAAAGGTCTTTACTTAAATCTCTTATTAAAATCGTCAATTTCTTCATTTTCAAGCAAAGCACTATAGCCATAAGATTCACTTTACATGTTCATATCGATTTTTCATAAGGCTATGGAGAGTATTTCTAAAACAAACTCCTACACTTCAAAGTAGGAAACATTAATCGTGCTAGTGGCGCCATCTCTTGTTATACCTTACTTTTAAAAAAACCAAAGAACTTATAAATTAGCATCTACATACTGGAATAAGTATTTAATTATAATACTTCAAAAATAACCTGTACCTATTATAAGTTTTAAAAGTATTTCAGAAAATTCCGAGAGATAATGCTGTCTCTAAAAAAAATATCCGTCAAGCCGTTTCTTTATTTACCACTCCCATGTTACACCATATTTTATGAGATAGGAAGAAAAGTTTAACTGCCAATTTCAATACAGGATTATAAAGAATCACTGTTTTTTTTTTCAAATTTCAATTTTTTGTTGTATTAATTTAACCTAAAATATGCAAAAAATCTAGAGATCGGTTATTGAAATTGACTGTATGTAAGTCAGAAGTGCTCAATCTACTGTATTAAAATCCTTGTTTGAAACACGCAAAAAAAGCGATGAATGAAGCAGCACGCATGCGTATTATGCATCGATCCAATACACTGGCATGTAAATAATGTATTCCAATTTTTAAAAATTTTTGGCTTCATATTCTCATTTCAAATTTAGTTGACCTTACAGATTTTTGGCGCTTTTGTATCATTATAATGCAGGTTTCTTAGTTAGACATGCCTATCCTTACTATGTTTTTCAATTTTTGATCAAGTAAAAAAATAATGTATTTACATTATTTTTACTTCATTTGGTAAATCTAACAGTTATGTTGATCAAAAATATTAATATTCTTATGAATATTTTATTTTTAATAAGCCGTTTTTGCTGACTTGCACGTAACAACGCTGTATGTAGTATTCTTTGCCAGGCTTGAAGCGAGCGTTTTGAGTCTGCGCGAATCACTTGTTTACCCATTTTCCCGCTAGTACGAAAAGAGGCGCTACCGTCGCCTCAGCTACACGGGCGTAGCTGTCAAAAAATATATAATTTTACCATTTTCCTCATATTTTTTGTTTATTTCAAAGCAAAGTACTTAAATTAAACATGATTGAATTAGATTAATGAAGAAAAACACAGGTTTAACAGCCGTTTCGGTAAATTTAACTAAACATAACCTATAAAATATGGGAAGAGAATTTTTTCGTGACTCCACTATGCGTTGGGCAGTGTTTTTGATTTTTGTTTTAATTTTTGGCGTGTGTTACTGCAACCCGGATGCAAAAAGACTTTACGACGACTTGTTAAGTAACTACAACAGACTGATTAGACCTGTCGATAAAAATAACAACACTGTTTTGGTGAAACTGGGACTTCGATTGTCGCAACTGATTGATTTGGTGAGTTGTTATATTATTTAAATGCTCCATACTTTGTTTTTATTTTCATTTTAAGTTCTCCTTATTCTTCATTGTTGCTATGTTGTGTACCTACTTATGTAAAAAAAATACTTGTTGAATGATTATAACGATTAATTATTATATATCGATTATAAATTAATTAATTCTTAAAAGGCGTGAACGTGTAAGCTGATTTGCTAAATAAAAAAATATTTGCGTCAAAATCTTGTTTATCTAGAAAACATTGTTGGTATGTATTTTAAAACAAGTTTTTTTTACTTTAGTCTTTTCATATTCCCATATTCATTCTGTACAAACATTGTTATTTAAATTATTAGTAATTAGCTGTTGCCTGCGGCTTCGTCCGCGTGGACTACATAATATGACCTATGTCCTCCTTACGTCCAAATATGTGTGCAAAATTTCAAGATATTGGTTCAGTAAATAAAGTGTGAAGAGGTAACAAACAAACTACCTTTCGTGTTTATAAATATTAGTTGGCATAAAATAATATATAAGTATTCAAATTCTATTCAAAACAAAAAATGTGTAAACTTTTTAGGAATCTGAATTTTTAAACAAAATGCCAATTTCGCAGGTAAGACCTGACCTAATATTTATTTTGCAGCATTTTTTCGCGTCGTAAACTCCAAAAAAACGTCCGATCCCATCGTTCGAAACATCGAGAACCAGTAAAGACCCATCAAGCCAAATGAGCCGAAAGAGACCCCTTAAAGGATTAGTGACTTGCTAAGTAGGCACGAGTTATTTATACAGGGTTTTGAGTCAACTCAGGTTTAAGTAAAATGATATACATTCTCATCCCAATATTGGTCGGATCATGGAGTACATATAAACATAAATAGAGCGCGTCATAGAGTATACATAGAGCGCCAGTCAGAATGCAGTCATTCTCCTTTGAAACACGTTGGATTGTAAAAATAAATGCAACAAACGGAAATAAATACAAGATCGACTAAGGGACTCGAGCATTCTCTCAGGCGATAAGCTAGCAACTAGTCACTGAGCAATAACGTCCTGTCCGCGCTATGCTAAACGTGGATATATGATCTTCTTTATAATCTTGCAGTTCCGAATTCCCCATTTCTGTCTACTGGGGCCATGAGATAGATTCTCAAAGGGGTTTAGAGAACTAGTGGAAGTGATAAACTGGGAATATCGTACACGATTGAGACGTTAACTAACTCTAAAGGGCTGTCAATTGAAATGGAATGCACTGCCGAATGTTCTAATAAAATCCAAGGGTATGCCCAACTATAATAGCTAGATACATGCACAATAAAAACGTGATAAAAACACGGATCAAAACAATTTGAGAGCTTATTCCATAGTTTTATCGTGATTCCTGTCCTGATGCGGGGCTTCACTAGAATACATTAGCTGCATCTCATTCCGTGGATGTCGTAAGAGTCGACTAAGGAACTAGGACGTTCCTTCGGGCGATAAGCTAGCAATTTCTTGTCATTGATCATGAACATCTGTTCCAGCTGTTCTAAACGTGGCGGTGGGATCTCTTTTATGATCCTGCAGTTTTGGCTACCCCTTTTTGGGAATACAACCGTATCTTTATGTACAACAAATCAGATTCATATACAGTGTGCAAAAGCTGTAAAACATTACTGTTTTATTTTTTAGTATATCATTTAGTATGTTTTTACAAACATACTAAATTCCTCGACAATAAAACTTACTTTATAGCCATACGAATAGAAAATCACCTTAGTCGTTAACGAGCAATAAAAAAACTTCAATTGAAACGAGCCCCTCAAATAGCGATTAATTGCATTGCTCACGGTAATTACATTTTTACAGTATGTTTTCTCAAATTTTCTCAGCCGATAAGTTTACAACTTTCACTGATTATTTACATCGGTCCCACTATGGTAAACATGGCGGTGGGAACTCCTTCGTGATCTTGCAGTTCTAGCTACCCCATTCCGAGAACATAGCTGTCTGTATTTGTATGTATGAATATACAATGTGTTTGCAACTTACCTCTGTATTATCCCATGTTTTAACTAATCCTAGTTTAAGATTGGTATAAGTGATATTTGATTCAAACAATGTGCGTAATGGTGAAATCTCCTTCATGATCTTGCAGTTCTGGCTACTTAAATTAGAAACACAGTACGTATAAGTATTTAATATTTACTTATCTAGTTTAAACATGTAAATGTATGGATACGATGCCGAGCAAGAAAAAAATTCTAGTAAGGTCGAATAATAAGTACCTACATAATATAGTCCGTGCGTACTATGTAGTCGAGTAATAAACTGTAGTAAGAGTACTCAAAAAGATTTCTATTTAATTATACTATACAATTACTTTAAGGCTTAAACTTGTGACGCTTCTAAAAATTTTAAGACAACTTTTAACAGATTTACTTAGGCGGACAATAAAAGATTTTCTTTATTAACAATGTAAGATTCATTACCCAGAATAGCCGTCTATAAAAACGTGTGGCTTTTATATCCCTACTAGCTGGACACTTAACGCCTCGGCGGCATTGCTTCTGAGAGGAATGAACTATTAAACTTATTATATAAAACACACACTACTGTTTTCTTTATCATTAAACTATGGTTCTGTAAAAAACATATGAATCTTCAAAAGAACTTCGTGGTGGAAATGTTTCGATGACGAACCTCTGTCGTTTCGATCGGGAAATAAAGTTACTTTAAGGTAAAGAGGCCTTAATGTACATCACTTATCGTAATCCTTATATTATTAAACTAGCTTATAAATACATAGTGGAATTAGATATACAAATTCTTTTCATCAGCGCTCCAGAAACCCAGACACGTTTTGTACAAACGACGTAATAAAACTGTTAGCAGAAACGGCGGTTATAAAATACTGAGTTACAGGTGAATCACCTGGCAGGGGAGTTGTGTCTACTGGTATAATAAACATACATAGTGAATAGTAACTTTGTGGACATACTGGCATTTTCGGCTGATAGAGATGTTTAAGTTTTTTGGTAACCCAGCTACCCTGATACAAACTGTTCTCATTTACCTGAGACGGCAAACTTAAGATTTTTATTATTGCTAAGTAGACGAGGCAAGAGAGGTGTGTTTGGAACTACGTAAGTGGAAATCGTATTTCGGTCAAGGCGACCAATCTCTACAGAGATTGGCCAGGTAAGCAGGAGATATTATAGTGCAGAAGTGTGTGCGCAAACACAGATGCACTCTCTATTCCCTCACTCTCATAGTCCGATGGGACGGAAAGCCGACACGACCGGAGAGAGATCAGGCGCAGGATCAACGGTTTTACGTGCTTTTCAAGGCACGACCTAAGTGACAATTTTACAACATTAAAATCTGTACATGAACTAAATTCATTGGTACAGGCCCGTGACTGGAATCGAACTTACGCCTCCCGCTTGGAAGGTGCACGTCTTAACCACTGGGCTATCACCGTGAGGATATATATATATATACCTAAGCTAGTTAAGATTAAACAATGCTTTATTTATCTTTGACGCGGCAAGCAAGTATCCTACCGACACAGTGCTCTCGTGAAAATAATGATTATAATAAAAAAGTGAAGATACGATATGCTACGGTTGTGATCATACTATCTCACTAATATTATAAATGTAAAAGTTTATGAAAATATGGCTGTGAAGATATCTAGTTACGTTATAATGATGATCCACTTGTATAGTCGAGCATAATTAGGCTTCCCCGTGAAGACGTAGTTACAGACAGACTTGCATTTATAATATTAGTGGAGCGAGACATAGTCTGGCCATTCCAACGTAATCCAGGAATCAGATTATACTGAATATTCATGCCACGCCATTTACATATATGAGTATAACTTATATGATGTATAGGTTTATTTTATTACAAATATGCATAGTCAGAAGGGTAGTTACTTCTAAAATTATACTATGATGCCGTTGATTATCGCTCTAATAAAATAGTTTTTGAACTTATTTTTTATGCCAGCCCATTGTCGGTCCTGGATGCACTGCACCAGTTCCAAAGTTCAATAAATGGACATTACGGTAACTCTCTTCTACTATTCATGTATAATAGCTGGTATAAATAAATATAGTTTTAAGAGTAAAAGACCTTTTGACTGAATTTCTTTACTCGTGACCGGTTGCTACGTTAAGTCTCATGTTACCTAAGTCACCACTTCTTCGACACAACTTCAAACAAAACTAGACACGATTTCTGCTTCGTTGGTCATTCCAGACCTTTCAACTGTTTATCAGGGACCTTTTAGAACCCTTTCTAGGACAGTGGAGCAACACAAAATCTTCTCACTCCTTCGCATTAAACTACAGATAACAGTCATTTCATTATGCATGGAACGCAACCTGCGGATAACAAGATAAAAGGGGCACGACCACTATTACCATTTAAATTAGGTTAAAACTTATACGGGAGGTGAGAATTCCGCGCAATCCTTAACTGGCTTGCTCGCGGAATGCTAAGCATGGGCTCAAAGAGATCCTTCAGATGCCTGCTTGAGACAAATATTCTATACTTTTGGTGACTACCTTGTAAATGGTATACGTGAATTCGAGGCGGCTATGTGAAAGGTTTATGTCTGGATTATTATTGACATTTTTGGTGATAATTATGACGTAGGTATTACAGCTGAGCTTGACTATAACTGTGCTGTAGATTCATCGTTTACCGAACCATGAAATCGAGAAATTGTTTTCCATTTGTATATCTATTATTTTCTAATTTCTAATGTAAGATCAATTAATATGTACATACATACATATATACATATATACACGGCTGAGTTCCCGAAATGAGGTAGCGAGAACTATAGGATCATAAGGGAGATCCCGCGTTTAGATCAATTAATAATCAATAGTAATAAACATCACTAATCAAAGTGTACTATAACAAAACCTCAATAATCGCCTAATCTCAAAATATAATTCCTGATAATAATGATATCTAATTTCGCTAAGTTTTAACTGCCGCAATTTGTAATCTTACCTCCTCTAATTAAGTCATGAAATTCAATGCAGATAGTATTTACTCAGTAGCATTTACTTAACTCAGAACTGATCAAACTTGACTGTTTGTTGAGCTAACTATACCTTTGTTGTCACCTCTCTCTACTCGATACGTGCGCTGTTTAGGATGGAGAATTAGAGATATTTATTTAGTACATGTAACGATTTTTAAGTGTCTTTACTTTAAATAAGTATACCTGAAATCCTTCCATTTCTAAATGACTGACAAATAACGCACTGTCTAAATAACTACCCTTAGATTATTGATTGGTCTTCGCTCCGCTCATTATTCTAAGTAACTACCTATATGAAACAGGAATTCCGATGCGTTATTAGTAAACCAAATAAGTTTAAATTAAACACGCCTTGCATACAATTTAAAACGATATTTAATGGTTACACGTAAAGAATATCTGTTAAAATTTAAAAAGTTACTATTCTCGCACCAATGTTAAGAAATTTTGTAATATACACGAAAAAAGAAACCCGTTAGTCTCAAGTAAAAAGCTAAAATGCATACAAACTAAGCAAGGCCTATCCGATAAACTAACTGAAAATAAAATGTTCTATGCTCGTAATAATGTTATACAGTATGATTTTTGGTCCCAACGTTCCCGAAAACTACGGAATCTCCTCATAATCACGATCATTTTTCTCCATGGAAGCATACCTGGGAAGTGTCTGGTTTCCAAAATATTAGGGTCCAAAGTTGAGTAAACAGACTGCGTTTTTCTGCATAAATACACATAAACGCGCGTAGCGAGATTTTTTCACGAGAAATAATTAATATCTGTCTGAAAAAACTAGCATAAACACTGGACACTACAAATTTCGCCCGATTAAGTAATTAAAATTTTTTTTTCAAAAAAATTTATATCGTTTCCCAGCATTTTTTGGCATAAACTTACTTTATTTGATGTATAGAGTACGTACCCTTCGTTAATGGTGGCGACGAAAAAATACCCTGTATATAAAATGTTCAATACTCGCGACATGGGGAAGTGGGCAATATTTCAATAGAAAGTGACCAGAAAGAACCTATATTATATAATAAACAACAAAAAAAAAATGTAAGTATTTCTTACATATAAATGCAAAATTGGCTACAAAATCTTTACAAATAGACGATAACACGGTGACATTCTAAAGTTCTTTGTGCAGTAAATGCGTTGTATTTCCACAAAACATGTATGCAGTCGGTATACATACAAACCTATATATGTATAGTTGCTGATGAAGCCGACGACGGCAACTGAATTGAGCAGTCAAAGGTATACAGGAGCTGTCTGTATATGAGGTTGTATATTCTAGGGTTGTGCTGAAGTTACACGTTTATTGTAGAGTATTAGAAATAAGAGTATTTAGAAGAGGCATGTAATAAAAGAGCATGTTTAATATCGTAGGCATATTTCTAGGAAATATATCTAGCTCACTCACTGATCATTCGGTCCTCACAATGCTAGACGTGTCTATGCGATCTCTTGTATGCAGTTTTTATATAGCCATGTGTATGTATGTACATGTAGGTATGTAGTATATAATCGTATCTAGCTCAACTTAATGTATTAAGTGAGTAATGTTCGCCAATCAGTTTAACACTGGGCACAACAAATATAGGTAGGTAATCAGTTTAGGTATTAGGGAATTGTGTACCAATATTCCAATACGTTCTAGGTCGATTCATACAAAGCGATGCGAAATGACCAATTAAAAAAGAGCTCTTGCGCGGTAAGTTTCGCTATCCGAACTTCTCGCGATGCGAAGAGCCCAATGACCAACCATGTGATGACATCAATGCAGTGACCATATTTTTGTGTACTAAGTTTCCATGAAGCTAAAAAACCATTTTGACGTACACTTTACAACTAAAAATCATCATACCCTGCTTGTACCAACAAAACGTTAGACACAAACTAGACACAAGCCAGAGGAAATACCTCGACAAAACTCTATAATTTCACTTCACTACTCTCACACAAAGCTAAATTGTTGCTAGTACAGTCAATCGCACTCCTATTTACACCAAGTCTGGTACTTTGAACAGATTTATCAGCGATGGTGTAGCTGTGCTATGACTGTACATGATTTTGATGAGGCAGACCAATTTCTTGGAACCTCGCCAAGAAATGTCAATCGATTGTCCCTTGTTTAGCATAAACTGCCTTGTCGGTCTTATTTTTATCTTTCGCCATGTTTATTCATTATTTTAATGGTATTGCTAAGGGTTTAAGCACCTCTAGGTATTTCAAATGTTACCTTAGATATAATATAAATTCGCCATGTGGTGTCGGCAGATTAGAAAAACACCATCCCATGACTGTCTCTCGGTATAGTATGAGGCATTAAGGATTTCCGGGAGTTGGGCAGCAGCGCCTCCCGTGTTGTCAACATAGTCCGAAATTCACATTGCGGTTATCAACCCGCCTAGACGCTTGCCCAGTATTGTGACTATGGGCAGCACCTTGTGGTATGATCCGAAGGAGGCCTACGTCTAAGTTTTTTTTTTATTCCTATAAAAGTTACATAAATGGTTTAATAGTGCCATTAAACCTGTGGGGTTTCACTAGGCACTAATTTAACTTAATACTAACTTAAAATTTACTTACATATCTAGTCTATCTGTACTTACAGATATATGCAATATGTACACTACCCAGATCATGCCATTCTATTTATAGCTTTGTTGTAATTGTATCACCAGTAAACTGCAATAGGTTGATGTGTGTGTATATGGTGCTATCTTAAAGTTTTTCTTATTACACGTATAATAACTACCTACACAAAACTCTGTTACATCTTTATGGTAACAGAATTTTTTTTATTAGGTTTTGAAAAAATAATTCAATATTACCACTTGTTATTTCGTTATCTTTTTCCGGGAAAATGTTAGCTATGTAGTTTTGAAGATTATACTTTTTTTTATCTCAAGACGCAAACAAACTCCTCTTCATAAATATTTATAGCGTTATTTCTCTTGTTACAGAACTTAAAGGATCAAATTCTCACAACCAACGTGTGGTTAGAACATGTAAGTTGGTAGTTACATACATACATATAATCACGCCTTTATCCTTTACGGGGTAGGCAGAGCACCAAGGGCCGATAGAACCACATGGTGCCACTTCTGACCAATTTTGAGAGTATAGTTGAGATTTGGTTAGTAGTGACAGGTGGTCAGCCCATCGCCTACAAAACACCATGACACTCTTGTCCCTCTACTGACTTGTACAGTATGCCCGAGAAGAGAAGCAGCTGTAGTATTATACGTTTTTTTTTCACTCCCAGAGCAGCATAGAATAAGTAGGTAGTCATATTTTACAAAATCTTAAAGAAATACTTTAACGCATGCATCTAATTGTGATATCTACCTAAGTATCTTATTTGATTATTTTCCGGAAAGAAAGAGGAATATTACAATATTTTGAAGTACCTAGGTTATAAATTACTTGGAAATAACCTGGAAAAAGTAGTTTATATTTTTTCGTGGAGTAAACATCTATCGTGAAAGCGAGACGCTGATATTATATCTTGCCTTCACAATGGAAACAATCCTGCTTTAATTTGATATGGGCTCGCAAGTTTGAAAGTTTTAGACCATTATTATTATATTTAAAAATGAAATTGTATTATGCGTTACAATTCGGAAGTTCAAACATTCTATAATCCTGAGGATGCCACGGTTGTTGGCGTAACATTATGTAGATTATTAATCTAGTTTTTGATTTCGGAATAGTGCAATGTATTATCTTGCATGCTAGGTGTTCGGGTCTGGTTTCTCGTGGCGATGGTAGTTAGTGCAAGTGCCTGTTTTCGCAGTTATGAGTTATCAGATCCGAGGGTCACTGGAGGGTGTAGGGCCCGGTGGTGGGCGCACCCATAGTGAATATTATATTTAAGTTAAGAGATATGTTCAAACATACGGTTTTCTTGCAGGAATGGGAGGACCATAAGTTCAAATGGGACCCCTTGGAGTACGGGGGCGTGAAGGAGCTGTATGTACCCTCGGAGCATATCTGGTTACCCGATATTGTCTTGTATAATAAGTAAGTTGTTTTTTTTTTGTTATCATGAAATTAAATTCGTGATTTGCTTGAAACATGTTCAATCTACTTATGTTTCAGTTGTAGATATATTTAAATAAATATTCACGTACCATATCGATGTTTTCACCTGTAGGTATTCGAACTTTGGACATTAGGTATGAGGTGTTCATCGTTATAACTATTAGAATTAATCTCGCGGTCGCGATGTGATTTGTGTTCGTTATTTACTAAAGCGTAGCAAACAGAAATGGTTATTATTATTCATGTATAGGTATATAAAAGTTATTAGGTATACAGGGTGTAACAAAAAGTAAGCGAAATGCTATAAAAATATCTCACTACTAGTGGACGCCCCCTACTTCGTCCGCGTGGACTGCAGAAAAAACAAAATGTCATAATTATCCGGGATAAAAATATTTTTCCGGAATAAAAAGTAGCCTATGTGTTAATTCAGTGTGTCTGCTAACTCCATACGAAATTTTATTAAAATCGCTTTAGCAGTTTTTACGTGAAAGAGTAACAAACATACATCCATCCATACTTACAAACTTTCGCGTTTATAATATTATAGTAGGAGGAAGTGGGATACTATAGGTATATAATACTAGGAATAAGTTCTCTTTTATGGCATTTAGCTTAATAAAACCATCGTGTAACTTATGTTATGTATAGTAATCTTCAGTATATTCAAACAGCGGAAGCGTAATATGCAAAACCAACCACAAATATCTCATAGGCTACGTGCAAAATTACACCGTAATAGTGCGCGCAATATCGCGTACTAAATGCGCCACAAACAATAATGAATGAATGAATGAATGAAAGCTTTATTTGAGACAGAAACATAACAAAGAATAAAATAAAATATTTACATTTGAGGAAATATTCTGTCACAAACTCGGTCCCACCTCAGCTTACTGCTGGCTGTAACCAACCAGCGCTGGTCTTCCGTTGGAACCGATAGTGACGTCATGCATGTCTACTAAGCAAAATATAAAACTAATGATAAAAAAACATAATTAAAAAAATATGTAAAAAGTACAAATAATGATAAAATAAAGTGGAATGACAACACAATTTTTAAATAATATAACACCAATGCCTACGTAAATGTTAAACATAATTTTTAGATAAATAACAGCAATGCCTACTTAAATCACACTGGTGTCATTGACCAACAGTTCTTCCGCTTTTTGGTGCTTAAGCATAAATATTTTTAACCTGGTTCTGAAGCCGTATATACTTTGCAAGTTCCTGATTGGCGGAGGGATATTGTTCCAACACTTAGTCGCAGCATAGCGGAAACTTCCCCTGAAAGCAGTCGAGATGTGTCGCTCTGTTAAAAGTTGCGGTGCACACTGCCGGGACTTGTGACCCGACCTCCAAGATAATTTTTGGAAAAGATATTTTGGCACTTTGTTCGTAATAATGCCAAAAAGAAGGCACGCCAAGTGAAGCTTGCGGCGGTGCTGCATTTTTAAGATAGAGTGCTTGTTTAAAAACGGAGTTACATGCGCTCTCCATGGGATATCAAAACTAAAACGTGCACAGGCATTTTGGACTCGTTGAACTAACCTTTTAGCTGTCTTTAAGAGCCGCGAGCCAAAAACTGTATCCATATAATTAAGTTTTGACAATATTAAAGATTCCGTCAATTGTATCCGCAAATTTACCCCCAAGAATTGTCTCATATTATATAAAACCTTAAGTCTGTAAAAACAGTCCCGAACACAGATCTTAACATGCTTTTCATAACGAAGTTCACTGTCCATAATAAGCCCTAAATTGCGAGCCTCATAAATGCGCTCAATAGGTTCGCCCATGAGCAGAACGCTCGCAGTTGGTCTGAGATTAGCCAAGTGATATTTGCTGCCGACAATTAGATACTGAGTCTTCAATGGGTTGAGTAAAAGACAATTCCGCCTAGACCAAGCAGCTATACTTGTAAGGTCCTCGTTTAATTTAAAGATGGCTTCATCAATATCGCGCGGCTTGCATGTTATGTAAATCTGTATGTCATCGGCATACATGTGGTAATTGCAATGTCTGATCGACGCCGCAATATCAGTTGAATACATGATAAACAGAATGGGTCCCAGAATAGATCCCTGAGGGACTCCTCTATTCACCGGGACCTCTTTAGACATTATTGACGAGCCATTACTGTGAGAAATCTTTACACGCTGATATCTGTTACTTAAATAACTGTCAAACCACCGTACAGCCCTATGGTCAAACCCATAATAGCTTAATTTAGAGAGGAGTAGGTCAACGTTCAATGAGTCGAACGCCCTGGAAAAATCCAACAACACCAAGAGCGTGCACATACCATCATCTTGAGCACGGAGTATGTTATCGGTTACATCAAGTAATGCAGTAGTAGTACTACGTCCTTTTCTGAAACCGGACTGCACTTCCGGTAATATATTGTACCTTTCGAGATAGTCCGTTATCTGCCCACAAACCACTTTTTCAAGAACCTTAGACAAACATGGCAGAATACTTATGGGTCTAAGATCCTTTAACTCAGTAGGATTACTATGCTTAGGTAGCGGGCGTACAATTGCCTGCTTCCAGATGTCAGGGAACGACCCGGTCTCGATAGAGGTATTTATAATGGCCAGTATGCTATCTATCGAATATGGGAAAGTCATCACAAGCATATCCAGAGTAATAGAATCGCAGCCTTCAGCATTAGATTTTAAACCCCTAATAACTTTAATTATGCTATCCAGACCGACTCTCTCCATATGGAATATTGCATCACTAAATCGGTGGAACTCAAAATATGTCAAGAGTGAAATAGAAGTTTCTGTTTTACCTGGTATATTCAAAAAATGATCATTTATTATGTTCGGGTCGGCAAAAAATGACGGCAGTTCTGTTTCTGTTCTCGGCAGCAAGGTGCGTTTCAGATTCCTCCAAAGTCGCTTTGGGTCTCGAATGTTGTTATTGATATTTTCTTTATAGTAAGCAATTTCAATAATCATAGGCCGGAGTGTGCGTGTCGGCCAATCCAGGCTCTTAGTAAATACTCAGCGGGGATACCATGGGAACTAGATCGAATTCTCACTGCCAATTTCTCGATGTCCAATTGACGGTGACAAGGTGTCGAATATCTATTGATAATAATATGATGATATGGGCGATAGATTTGCGTTTGAGAAACAAGCTAGAATCATCAGTTGTTACTGGTCACTTCAAACTGAGACAGGCTGATATACAAAAATTAAATGAAAATGATTATTATTTGCTCATCATGATACAATAAAGTTATTATTACATTCAGATACATTTTTCGCCAAAAGTATAGTAGAATATAACTACCCTAATAGCTTAGATCTAACCACAGAGGCCGTAGATGTCGGAGATGCGTTTGTCAATATTGCATTGTGACCATCAAAGTAGCTTACGAAGAGTAATATTAATACTGGTAGATATTTTCCTATGGGGCAAGGACGAACCTCTCGATAGTCCGTAACGCTATCGTCATGCTGTCATATATCATAGATTTTGCTTACGAGTCGATAAAAAAAGGTTCATGCTTACCCTACTGTACCTTCACTGCCACCTATTACGTCACTGTTCTCTACTCCTATGAATTTACTTTGCTAGACATTCTCCTCTTATGTCGTCCGTGGATTTAATTCCGTATATCGTTTTTAATATAGGTTACACGCCTTTTAATAGACCACTTCGGTTTTCATTTTACTAAACTCCCACTTAATTTATTACCTTCTCGATTCGGAAATGTAATTACAATCGAAAATTGATACAATAGTAGGTCTACAGTTCAACTACTCCATGGTATGAACTAATATGCAATACCGGTGTTGGTCGATCAGTCGAATTCAATTTGTCAAACACAGGAAATGTTTGGAACTCATTAAAATTAAAGCACACAGCTTTGCTAAAATCGCAGGAATGTAAGTAATACATGCAACATACAAATAATGAAAATTCTTATTGCCTGTTACGAGGTTTTACTAGAAATACGTATATCAGTTGCATCTCCTTCCGTACATATCGTGACAGTCGATCAAGGAACTCGGGCATACTCTCCGGCGATAAGCTAGCAACTTGATACCGATCGTTAGCATCCATCTCCGCCATGCTAAACGTGGCTGTGGGATCTCTCTTATGATCCTGCTGTTCTGTGTACCTCATAACCAGAGGTCGGAATTAGGTAGAGTCATTTATGTACTTGCATCGAAATGTTGATATTAATATGGACCTTCCCAGGATTTCTAATGGACAATCCCGTGTGGCCAACAATATTACAAATAAATAATAATAAAACCCTTAGAGATAGACAAATAAAAAAAGATAATTAACATAAAATTTCTGCTCTTTAAAATTAATACCGGAATTTTAGGCATATCCACTTTATTCTTTCGCTGTATGAAATCAGTGCAAGTACATAAATGACTCTACCTAATTCCGACCTCTGCTCATAACACAGCCGTGGCCATACGTGTGTATGTATGTAATACTTATTTACATTTTACGTATTACTTGCCCTAACTCTCGGCGAAATCTCGGTAAGGTGGGTACTCTGTAGGAGCATAGAGGAATAAGATGTAGACATAGAGTGCTAATGTCATACTAACAGTTTCGATGCACCCTTAGACTTTTCGGTGCCTCACAATTCCAGTTCTTGACATTGAGATTGCTTTACTATACGTTACAATACATTTGTAATGTAGTACATTACTATACATTACACTAATAGAATCTAAGTGTCAAGGACTGGAATTGTGAGGGACCGAAAAGTCTAATGGTGCATCGAAACAGTTAGTGTGACATTAGCAATCTATGACATCTTATTCCTCTATGGTAGGAGTAATCCCCATTTAGCACATATGCCATCTCTTTAAGCCTTACCGCAAAACCGAGTCTAAACCCCGACACTTAATTAAACCAGACTTTTGACAGCAAAATCTATAGATTAGTCCTATGCTGATGAGGGGCTTGGCTTCACTAGAATACATCTCCTTCCGGATATGCCGCAAGCGTCAACTAAGGAACTCGTGCATTCCCTTAGTTAGACAATGAGCTAACAACTTGTCTCCGATCTGATATGTTAAGCTATGATAATAAAAAACTCGGAGATAGCTAACTAATTTAGACCCTAAAATAAGCAGAGCCTGTCCCGTGCAACTAGAACATAACACCAATATTTATTCGACAAATAGATCTCGTTCGATGATTTCAGCGAGTAGAAATTAGTGGTCGAGTTCAACCAATGCGGGCATTGGCAATTGCCAACGATGGCGTAATTGGTGCCAACTGTTTTGTATTGAGTACAAAATGTGTTGGTGTCGGTTACTTGTGGTAAATAATTTTATTGCTCTTTTTAACCAGTGAGAGGTTGAGAATTAAAAACAATTCCGTTGCATATTATTTACTTGTATTAAACTCGGGTATAATGTTGCTTGTTACATAGCGAGCAATCATGCAGAGAGGATGTAGTACGAGTAGGAAAATCAGAGAGTATCGAACTGCTTTTAAATAGATTTTGGTACACGTAACGTTTTTAACGTATCACGTAATATGGTCAAACGTTGGTCTACACATAGTTTTAGTGGTCTGTACATAGTTTTAGAGCTCTCTCATTTATAAACTGATTTTGGTTTTGTAGTTCACACATGATCAAATTATGCATTTAGAAATATAGTAATTAACATGAAGATAATTTAATGTTTAAAATACTGGTTTGATTTTCGGCATCTTCAACTACTGGGTCTGCTGCTTTTGTATTATTTGAATTTTCAATACCAAGTCCATTGTGTTACTTTAGGCCATGTGGGGCTTTACAATACACGAGCTACTTTTCTTTCCCTGCATGTCGTAAGAATTGACTGAAGCTTAGGAACGGTCTCTCATGATTCAGTAGTTCTGTTTGTCACCAATTTCTCTGCGTGCAGGCTATGACTTGTCTTGTCGTTCTGTAAGCAACTTGTTACTGATCTTATCGTGGCTGTAGAGCCGATTTTACAATAAATTTCATATCAACCCAAAAATACCAGAATACCAGAACCGTAGTAGAAATGGCTCGTGAAAGCCGGGCTGATTCACAGCTGCGGGAATCGGTTACGACAGCACCATAAACCCGTCAAAAGGCAGCTCAAACGTGAACCGAACGGACATACGCTCTGAAAGGGATCTTGCTTCAGTTCATGAGATGCAGCGATTATTGCACTATACATAAAAATATTAACTTTGTATAAACTTTGATAGAAAAGTTTTTTATTAGAGATTTATATGGGACTTCACAAAGGAGCGTGATAAACATGAATATTATTTGTTAGCTTGATTATCAATTATATCAAAAGATCTTCCTCTTGCACTCATTATTTCACGAAAACGTCCATTACGCAGGTACGTGTATGTCTTCTGTTTAATGAATATGTATTGAAAGTATTTGTTAATTTTGCATAGTCAAATTATTTAGGTACCGATCATGCTGTGCTGTGACCAACGTTTGCCGGGATCAGCTAATAGTGTGGTAATAGGTCTAAAAGTATGTTATTTTCCCGCAACCAAAAACTTAGATAACTACAGCAGAAAATGCGGGAAGTAAGAAAACTTTTCGCAACTTTCCTAACTTGCACCGAACGAGTCCGTCACAGCGTAAGATTACCAGGCAACCAGCACGTGCGTCTACAATGATTAATAGTATCCCAGCCTGTTTTGACACAACATGATGTATCATTCCCGAAACGCACTTGTCGATCCTTGGAGCGCTATCAATTAACTTCACTTCTTTTACTTTATGTACCGAGAACTGTCATTGACAAGTGATGATCGAATAACTAATATGCTTCTAATAACGTGAACTTGATACTTGTGGATATAATGGGCTATCTGTAATCCATGAGTATAGGATTCAGAACAAGGTTTCATTTATTTTAGTTTTCTGAAAGTTTACAAAATATACTCATATATGGAAACTTTTTGGAATAAAAGTTTCCATATATGAGTATATACTCTTTATTACAGTCTCTAATAACAATCATAAATCTCTGTTTAATTAGGTCATAAGTATTTATTATTAAAAAGATATGCTACTCGTATTACAGCAATATAGGTAAGCAGCAATTTTTAAAATATCCGTATATTGTCCAATTTTTATTTAACAAAACATCCTTTTTATCAGTGCGGACGGTGAATACGTAGTGACTACTATGACGAAGGCAGTTCTCCACCACACCGGCAAGGTCTTGTGGACTCCTCCGGCCATCTTCAAGTCTTCGTGTGAGATCGACGTACGCTACTTCCCGTTCGACCAGCAGACCTGCTTCTTGAAGTTTGGATCTTGGAGCTATGATGGCGATCAGGTAAGTGGAATGGTTATTTGCTGGACTCTTCGCTAGGATATACTGAAAATGCCAAAGAAACTGTTCCTTTTGTCCCTAATTTAAGCAGTTATTCAACTAGACCTTAAATTACTATATTTTCATAATGGAATAACAGAACTGCAGGAACACGAAGATGTCAAAACCACGCAATGCTAAATTACATAGAGCCCATTACCGACCATATCATTATCTTAAGCTGTTTTATCATCACATTAAACTGCTTATGGATAGAGTACTTCTAACTTGAATTTCTCTTCTAGATCGACCTGAAACACATAAACCAGAAGAAGGGAGACATGGTGGAGGTTGGCATCGACTTGCGCGAGTACTACCCCTCAGTCGAGTGGGACATCCTGGGAGTGCCAGCTGAGAGACATGAGAGATACTATCCCTGCTGCCAAGAGCCTTACCCAGGTATTTACTACATGGCTTTCTTGGGAATCCATCATTTTATCGCAATTCCTTTCAATGATTTTCATTTCCCATAAAACGTTTCGCAGAACTTTTAGTACAATATTTAACAAATCCTAGAATTACGAGATCGCAATTTCATTTCCTCGAATATACATTATCTAAAAACACAGTTCATCGTTATTTGTTTTCATGTTTTATACATTTTATCGAAATAATGTTACATCGAAGTTTTGTTACCCATATTTTTGTTTCATCGTAAGTTTCAGTTTGCAAAATAATTTGAAACATCGATTTTTACTTCAATAAATCAATGGACATGGCAAAATACGATTTCACGCAATTAATTAGCTCTTCTTTCGAGGGCATTATTTAAAACAAAAATTAGGATAAATAAAAAAGTATTTAAATCGACTCAGTTTACCCCGACTCCAAGCAGTCTTGTCTGCCCAGCCCCTAGAATGTAATGTAAAAGCGCCTAGGCGCGGAAGAGCGGGGCGGCCCACGAGCTGTATGCTTGCTTGCATGCTTGCTTGCATGCTGCATGTTTGCGTGCATGTTACATAGTTGAATAATACTAAAAAGTTGTTATGTGAAAAAGTATTATGGGTTCCGATACACATCGTAACGTATTTTTACTTATAGTTTCATCAATAACTTAATACTTTTATGAAATGTAAGTTCGATATACCGTTTTTCTGGTAATCAAAACAACTTTAAATGATTTTTTTTAAGAAACGTTTTTCTATGATATGTAACAGCGATGATTAACTTTACGATGAATTGAAAAAAATATATATTAAAAATCGTGGATCAGTTTTCGGTAAAATGAAATTCGATATCAAAAAAATCTGTAGGTATTCTAATAGACACCCGGCTTTCTTATGTGGCCTGAGTGTTTCCTCTTCACTCTTAAACCATACTCGATTATTTTGTTGTTTAGATTGAAATGCTGATATCTGAAGAACAATTCATGTTATTTGTAGGTAATAGAGTTAATAGTTTATATCATCTTCCTGCCCTTAGTTTATTATTTATGGGGTTCGGCGCAATATAGGTTCTTCCGAAACTCACATTGGAAAAGATTTGGCATAGGTTTTACGGCCGGCTGACTTCTCAGGTTAATACTTTATAATTATATGTTTTTTGAACTCGTATAATCATTCATTTTCGGTAGCTGTTAGACAAATTTTGAAACTTGCGACTGCTTCTTATCCGTGCACTACAAAACGTCATATTTCCCAGGCAAACCGAATAAACTCCGTTTCCACTCTATTAACTAAGCAAATAAGGATAGCATGGAGAACGAAATCATAGATTACAATTTAAAATTCCATTACTAGACCGTACTAGTTTCTAGAACAAGAAACTATATCAACTTGGCCTGATTAGAGCCCGGGCTCAAACGCTTCAGCTCTAAACGTATTCTGGTGATTTCTGAGACGCTCGTAGATGTAAGCCAATACCTCTAGCAGAAGTTGGTTTTTGCTTAGTTTTTGTTTGAGGAAATCAATACGTACGCATTGATTTTTTCAATTGGTTACACGCCTATGAGCCTACTTTAGGTCCCTTGTAAGCAGTGAGCCTTTCGCCATTATTCCAGGAGAAAATCATACATAAAAATTGCTAATTTGGGAATAATGTATAAAATATATCGTGTGGTGTCAGCGGAGTACGTAGTAGCACAGAGTAGGATACCATCTATTACCTGCCAGTGGATATCGTACCTAATAAGCGATTTAGGGTTTCCGGGAGGTGGACAGAAACGCCTCCCGCGTTTACAACATAATCCGAAACTCACACTGCACCCAATTCGCTTGCCCAACGCAGCGTGCTGACTATGGACAAGAACCCAGACCAGTACTGTATGTAGCCTTGTGGCGTGCCCTGGGGGAGCCAGTAAACTGCAATAGGCTGATTTCAAATATAGTTAGTTATAATTATTTACACAAAGTTCTCTAATTCTAAACAATAAATAAAATGTAATTGCCGTACAATAAAATACACATCAAACACTTTACTGCCATTTAAATAAGCCTATTTATGTCTTGGTGGCCAATCGAAATTGAACTGTAGAGTGCGTGATTTAAATCTCCCTTTGCCGATCTTACCTGAGCAAGCAAACTACCTTTGCGTCCGTCCACGTGGGCCATAAAACCAGCTATTTTGCATAGATAAGCACGACTTGGAGTAATTTAGTACAAGACAAGATTAGGGTTCGCCTCTTTGGGAAAGAAATACGTGACAATGGAATCGTGCGAAATATCCCTTGCTCTTGTTCCAGTAAAGTTTGCTTTTTGTCTTAATTTTAATATGCGATTCATTTAAAATGCCACTGAAAATTAGGAATTTTCACCGATACTCCAGATACCTACGAGTACGTTGTATGACAACGTACATTATATCTGCAGGACCAAAAAGCGGCGATAGTACACCCTTTACATACATATATTTTTTTGTTTATTTTTGGCGAACTACTTTGCAAATAATGGGCGTGTCTATAGTTATTTAGTTAATAAAATACCTAATTTTCTACGTTCATTAAATCGTATTACTTCATAACGATGTCCGTTATATACTGGTTATGTCCATCGAGAATAATGTCATGTGATTATCGTTAGGCACGCGGTATTTATGTAACTGTTGAGAGCTACCATCGTCCGCTTCAATAATGAATTCAAAGCTTAGACTGTGCGGACTATACACCTGTACACTCGTCGTTGTATACTCGTACCTTGACTCGCCTCTCCTGGTCACACAGGTGCAATCTGCTGTTATGTAAGCAGACAGCTACTATTTTAACTACCAACTTTACTGTCAGTCTGGTACTCGCAAACTACTACCGAACGCGTCCATACCAAAAAATGTCGATCGATTTCACTGTCACATTACTAGGGACTGACACAAAGTTAGCTTGAATCAACGTCGAAATACTTCCTAGAAACTGGTGGCATATAAATTCAATTTCAATACAAAATTTTTTGTTGAGAGGAAATCTTATATTTCAACAGCACCCGTGAGATTTAAATGGTTTTTACACGTATGCGTGCAGATAACGTGTTACTGTTTACCTTTTCGCGCTTCTCTGTCATGAATAATTTTAATCTGCTGCCACTTGTTGATACATTGTTCGTGTTATATGTGAAAAGATACATAAATAAGAACACTGTGTAGGTATATTGCTGTAAAACGATTGTTTTGAACGGTTGAATATTAGTTGGTACTTCATATAACATTTGTTAAGTTCCTGATAGTTAGAAGTGTGCAGGGTTGATCCTAATAGTAAGTTGAATGCTTACTTGACGTTAAACCTCCTTGGAAATAGCGAAAGTATATTTTTTAAATATCAATTAGTATAAACCAGGGATTTGGTAGTATAAACATACATGTACACAAGGCTGTGTTTTTAAAATGAGGTAGCTAGTATTGCAAGATCATAATAATTACGTTGACCCCAAAATATAGTCAAGTAAATGATGAAACATTTTTTAACTTCCTAGGAATCCGCATACTATCTTACTAATATTATAAACACGAAAGATTGTGAGTATGGATGGATGGATGGATGTTTGTTACTCCTTCACGTAAAAACGGCTGGAGCTATTTTAATAAAATTTGGTATGGAGTTAGCTGACACCCTAGATTAACACATAGGCTACTTTTTATCCCGGGAAAACATTTTTATCCCGGATAATTTCGACATTTTGTTTTTTCTGCAGTCCACGCGGACGAGGTCGCGGGCGTCCACTAGTAGGTAATATAGGTACTAAAAAAATATTTTTACGTAAACAAACAGTTGTACTACTAGACAATTTGATTGTAATCATCTCTCAGATCAACCAATCTCTTACTCCTTTCATTACACCCTGTATGCAGTCAAGGTATTGCACAAACAAGATGTAAGTTTAACATTCTGCAGTCGTAGATGAGAGCGCTGCAGCTTTACGTGATCCCCTTCCAAATGTAGAAATCCATACCGACCTCAAAACATAGAAAATATCAGTACATATATATACTCGTACATATAGGTAATATGAATAAGATACCAATAGAGTAAACATAAGTGATAAGTAGTTAATTATTTACATTATATCCAAAATATATTATTTACTGGGTAATTTATTCATAGGAATAAGTTGGCTATAATTTACGGGCTCCGGGCAAACTTGTGGGCATTACCTACTGGAGCGATTACAATAACCTAGTACACCTTCAGTAACAAAAACGTCGTCGACGTCCGTCGTCGATTGCATGTCCCTTATCTCTCGTCAAGATTGTATAACCTTTAGGGACTTTTAAGTCATTTAGGGACTATGAGTATCGATACTAATTTGGAAAAACAAACATTGTGATATCGAGTCTACACAGATAGCTTCTCTATGGTTTGCAATTTGCATAGCATTGACATACCCCTTCTGTTACAACCTTTACAAACTTCGGTTTGAATTTTAAGTAATTCAAACTTTTAAGCACAGGCACCTCAACTCAAGCTGCAGATAAAATAAGCCGCTTAAGTAGCAATTACTTGTATCGTCACCATTAGGTACGGATGAATTGCGAGCACTTCGCACGCCGACCTCAGAGGGGCGCGGGGCACGCAACCCGACGTAATTTATATGCTGTACTCTTTAGAGTTTATGTTACACCGTTACGTAATGGGGCTTAGGGGGCTTAACCATAAACATCCAGTATAGAAAAGTACTCAAAATAAGACAGTAGAGTAAGCACGAACCTTTTGACGGATTAACATAATCGTCGCTGATTGTCGCATAGTCAAATCTCCATAGACCATTCCATTGCGCCTTTGTAATCTTATAGATTTTGCTTGCTTTCCAAATAGTACCTAGGTACTATTACATTGACCTATATGTAGTTGACGCAATATTTCTTCCTTTCAAGTCACCATTAAACCATTTAACCGAACAAAGAGAATAGCGACATTAAAACAACTTTAGACTTAAAAAATTGTATACTCGTATTGACCATCGCATCGGAGAATACCGGAATAATTAACAATACTCGTATATCTTAACTGGACCGTGATATCTAAAAAAAATGCATTTTCCTTAAGCTGCTCTCTTATAAATGGATTCTTGTCAAAGACAAGAAGGGGACAGGAAAATTAATGATATCCCGTTAGTTACTTTAGTTGCTTGCTTTGTTAGACTTGGTGTGCGCGTATTTAAATGATAGGTCAAGTTTATCTATCTATATCTATCTTCTTCTATACATATAATAAAAATGTAACGGATCGCTGTCTGTACATGGAAGATATATGAGAAAATATATTATAGGAGTCCTTTATCAACGCAATAGTACCCAAAACAATGATTTTTTTAATTTTTGTCTGTTTGTCGGTCTGTCTGTTTGTCTGTGCGTTTGTGCACGCTAATCTCAGAAACGGCTGAACCGATTTCGATGCAGTTTCCAGGAATATATTATATATATAGCCTACTTTTGATCCCGGGAAAATGTTTTTATCCCAGCTAATATCGATATTTTGTTTTTACTGCAGTCCACGCGGACGGAGTCGCGGGCGTCCACAAGTAGATAGTAAAATGCAGTGGTTCAAACGTATTATAAAAAGATAATAGCCCTTACATTTATATTAGAGCCGATGTTTCCAATTTAGCTATATATTAATACCAATTAGTTAGACAGTCTCTTAAACTTGATCAAGATAAAGCATCAACTTTAATTTTATCTGACAATTTAAAAAATCGGCACTTAATCTTATATAAGTACACGTTCGAATACTTTTGTACCAATTAGATGAAACCCAAATGATTTAGATTAATGGTTTGTAGTTTATTATATTGTTTGTGGACTTATATCATGCTCGGTACAATCTCGGCATAAAAATGCGTAGTAAAAGAATGCTCATCAGCCATTATTCGGTGTAATTTAATCCATTAGGGGAGGTACAGGTAGGCATCTGATAGCCGCACTACGCCGGAGTAAGGCACAATTTGTCCTGTAAAGGCATGTGTTTAATCATGATCAAAGTACCTTAGTACCCCGTTATTGGTGTCGACCAGTAGTGTGTAGTTGGTCTAGTTTACTAGTGGGTTGATTATTTTTTGCTACTATTTGCTTATGATTTTATTTTTGCGTTCGATTTTGTTGTTACGTTATATTGGATCACAAATATACAGTACTTAGTAAATAGTGAAAAATCGGTAGTTAGTCTAAAAGCAGGCTCATGCAATGCATCAATAAGTTTTTGTTTCCAAGCAAAGCAAGAAGAAAATTATGACTCAATCTAACCAAATAAGAAGAGAGTATTTTCCGTTCCCTAAAAGCATTTCTCTTTGTTACAGATATATTCTTCAACATCACATTACGACGAAAGACTCTGTTTTACACCGTCAACCTTATAGTTCCTTGCGTTGGCATTTCATACCTGTCAGTCCTAGTCTTCTATCTTCCAGCTGACTCCGGAGAGAAAATCGCTCTCAGCATCTCTATTCTTCTCTCACAGACCATGTTCTTCTTACTTATCTCTGAGATCATACCTTCTACCTCATTAGCTCTACCCTTGTTAGGAAAATACTTACTTTTCACCATGTTACTTGTTGGTTTGTCTGTTGTAATAACTATTATAATACTGAATGTCCACTATCGCAAACCAAGCACTCATAAAATGGCACCGTGGGTTAGGAAGATCTTTATAACGAAGCTGCCGAAACTGCTTCTGATGAGAGTGCCAAAGGATTTACTGAGAGATTTGGCTGCGCAGAAGATAGCGGGAAGAAGCATGAAGAATAAGAATAAGTTTAAAGATGCTTTGCAGGCGGTGGAACAACAAACTAACTCGAATGCCTCCAGTCCTGACTCCCTTCGTCATCATATGCCTGGAGGTTGCAATGGTCTTCATTCTACTACTGCTACGTTACAATGCTGCCGCCTATATTATTATTACTTATTGAATCTTCTGTCTATATCCAGAGTCCACTCGTGGTCCAACATTCCGGATTATTAATTTAATATATTTCTAGAGCATTTTTTATAAACTTTTAAGCAGATTTGGCTAGCGCATTTTGAAGTAAAAATTTATCTTCTATACATATAATAAAAATGTAACGGAGCATGGAAGATATATGAGAAAAAATATTATAGGAGACCTTTATCAACGCAATAGTACCCAAGAATAATGAATGTTTGTAACGCTAATCTTAAATTTCGATGAAGTTTTCTTGTGTCCCACTTAACATATAGGCTACTTTTTATCCCGGGTGGATTTCGACAACTAGTATTTTCTTGCAGGTACAGTATGAACTCATGTTCTCGACACCTTTATGCCGATCCATTAGAAGTACGAGTATCTACCTATATATATTAATAAAGTATAACTTATGTGAACCAGTTTACTGTTCCTCGTCAATAATCACTGGAATTATGGTAGTAGGCAACTTAACACCGTAACTGGAAGGTTGCAATGATAAAATAAGTAAAAGAAGACCTTTGCAAAATTGGTAGCTGCTTATTTAGACCAGTAGGGCAATTAATTTTATCGCTACAAATAGATGTTTGTACATAAGTAATTCACGGTTTTGCTCTTTTCAGCGCATTTATATGGAACTTAGCCGTTACGTGACTTAATAACATTATAAGTTATCGATAATTTACGACCATGCAGATAAAGTTGCGGGCATCAGCTAGTAACTAATAAATTCAGCATCTCTAGAGCTTACTATCAAGCTGGTTAAGAATGTTAAAGTTCATAATAAGTAATAAAAGTAAGACGTTTTAATGGCGGCTTTAGTCTGCACCTCTACTAGTTGTAAGCTATCCCGTAGTATGCTTTATACCCACTATGCTTATGCAGTATATACTAGTGGTCCACTCGTGGTCGAAAGGGAGCAACATTCCGATTGATTATTAATTTAATATATTTCTAGAGATCACATATTTATTTTTCAAGATTGTATGAACATTCCTGAATTGTTTAGGAATTCTCCATACTATCTGGAAAAATAAACATGTGTTTTAGAGTCTTAAATTTTGGAAATAGGTTCTCTATAGAGGACTATTTACAGAGCTTTTCGCTTAATATGCCCCTTTTGTTACACCCTGTATAGGTAATGTGTTGTTGTCAATTACCATAAATTGAGATTTCTTGTACATAACTAAATAATGACCAATTTAAGAATTTACTTAGCAATAAGTAATTGCTTCATATGTTTACTTCTTTATATTAAGTGAACAACTTCTACATATATTCTGTGTGCATAGATTCAGCGGGCTTGTAGGAGCCTTGGGCAGCTTAAGTGCAGGCTACAACGGCCTCCCATCAGTTATGTCTGGACTGGACGACTCACTCAGTGACATCGCGCCGCGTAAGAAGTACCCCTTCGAACTGGAAAAGGCGATCCACAATGTCATGTTTATACAGCATCACATGCAGAGGCAGGATGAGTTTAATGCGGTGCGTAGTGCTATTTTATAACTCCTATCTTTTTAGTCTTTGTAGTCTTAGTAATTTTCATTCACCATTGGTAAGTTTCAATGACTAAACTTTACTTTTTTGAATATCCTTTTTTGTAAAGCCAAGCCGATCGTAACAGATCAAGAGTACCTAAATACAGAGTAATTTCCAACTGAAATGCATATAAAGGTGAGCTTAACTCTACAATGCAATTTCTTCCAGCATACCAGATAAAAAAGTGTGATTTTCCTACATGGGCTTCCTTACAAACCTTAATCAAAATTTGTTCATATTTTTTATCTCTTAAACTAATAGGAAGATCAAGACTGGGGTTTCGTGGCCATGGTACTCGACCGCCTCTTCCTCTGGATCTTCACCATTGCCTCAATCGTGGGTACCTTCGCCATCCTCTGTGAAGCACCGTCTCTTTACGATGACACCAAGCCAATCGACATGATCCTGTCGTCGGTCGCTCAGCAACAGTTCTTGCCTGTTGATAGCGGGGATTCTTGAATTTTGAAGAAAGCTTGAATTGTTATTTGTATTTAATTAAATTAATGTTTATTATAGTTTAAAATTGATGCTGTGTCTCTAATATGATCAAGTTAGATAAAGATACTTTTCCCAACCAAACAATTGCAAGATGTGGTTTCCTGGCAGTCACGGCTGAGGGTCCACATTTAACCGAATGTAACTTTTGAGTGCCAACTTTTACAAATTTACATTTGTTTGAGAACTTTTACTAGGTTGACATTCAAAACCTCTCTAAACTCCAATGTGGACCCTCAATGGAAACGCACATATATAATTTTTTAACAAACTTTTTTCCTAAAAATAGCCACGCCAGATTTTCATTTCAAATTCAAGTACCAGCATATCAGATTTGATAGGAGCTTATTCTCGTTTGCAGTACTTGTAGCATCAATGCTACGAATTCGTAGTCGATAAACCGATCTGCTACGAAGCCAATATTGCATTTCCGAGGTTTATTGCTAACGTCTTTTCAGCTCGAATAGAACTTTATTACCTTCCATTTAAGTTTAGATTACATTAAAGAATCCCCCAATATTGACCAGCGTTGAAAGAAATGTATTCTATGCGATTTCTAACATTGATTAAAAAAAAACAAATTGTTTTCTACCTTAGCTCGATCTAAGTCTTTTTTGCTTATGTATCTATTAAAATTATTTTATGTATAACTAGTGGACGCCCGCGACTCCGTCCGCGTGGACTACAGAATAAATAAAATGTCGAAATTATCCGGGATAAAACCATTTTTCCGGGATAAAAAGTTAAGTGGGACCTGTCACAATATATTCCTGAAAACTGCATCTAAATTGGTTCATCAGTTTCTGAGATAAGCATGCACAAACCATAGATTTATAAACGTACAGACAAACGGACAAAAATTCCCAAAATCATTCTTTTGGGTACTTTCCTGATAAAGGTCTCCTATATTATTTTTTCTCATATATCTTCCATGTACAGACAGCGACCCGTTACGTTTTTATTATATTGTATAGAGTAGATGATAATGAGTATAATGTAAGCAAGCGTATAAGTAGTTGGCAATATATAGGTAAGTTTGAAAATAAACCGTAATGCAGTAACCCCATCAATAATGGAATTTGATTGATATGGGTGGATAGATAAAAACGTCACTTTTTAGGTTTATGTAACTCTAGTATTTAAAGCCAAAAGACAGGCTGTGACTTTGTATTTTAATTCGTAACTTTGTATTGTCTAGTTGTTGATACGAGTATATATAGATTATCACTGTGTTAACAAAACAATTTAAACATTTCGTAAGCTAAACATTACCTAAATTTGACAAATATTCCATACATTTTGCTGTCAAATGTCATTTTTAAATATTGTCTAACTTTAAACGTGGTTTTGTGTTAACACCGAGTTAATGTTTAAATTAGCTGTACCTAGAAATCTTTACTATATCTATGTCTGTGTGTTGTATGAATGTATGTTTGTGGATTGTCTCTTGGACTCGAACGCGGATAGACCTTAGTAAAAATGTTGTATTAAAGCCAAACATAATAATATAATTTGTATCCATTTCATTTTTAACTTTCTGAAACATGACAATGTGTTCTTGTTAAAGTTTTTAATTTTAATAATTATGTATTGTAAAATTAATAAAACTCAAAATGTAAATTTATAAAAAGAAATATATTAATTTCTATAATTCGTAACATGTGTAGTTCTTCAGAGTTTATAGTTTTTATTGATAATTACTATAGTTTTATAAACCTTTTGTTGATTTTCAATTTAATAATATAAAATATGGCTGTGCTAGTTTAAAACATTTATCTCTGGCCCTTGTTGCTAGATTTCTTTAATTACGAGTACCTAAGTATTTTAGGTAGGACATAATAAAATTGTAATCATCTTTTTAATACATAAGTTATAACTATTAAAAAATCGTACTCCTTTTCCCCTTTTAATTAAAATCAGAGAAAATATTGATTAAACGAATCTGGTAGATTTTGTAATTTCAAGACGCAAGCGAATCTAAAAAATAAGTTTATTTCGGTAAGCCTGAATATAATACATACCCCAGATTGTATCGTATATTAATATTATTAAAGAACTGGACAATGTATAATTTATAAAAAAAATACGCACAGTAAATACACTCGTTTAACTTAGTAAAATCAATTTTGTAACCATGAATGTTGTATGGAATGAACATTTTTATTAGGTACTTAATGCTACTGCTGCCTATTATATTTTACCATCACCAACATAAATTGTCAAACACCATATCTTGGGCATCATTATTAAAATGGGTGAATATTAGGTAATACTCAAATTTATAGAACGTAATTTTAGTGTATTTGAGGGCTTCAATGGTTGATTCTAAATAAAATGATCCAATAATTTCTTGTATTTTTTCCTCGATAAGAAACTCATTTTAAACTTCAGGCATATATGCTTTTATTCCTTCTTCGTATGTACTTTAAAAGTAAAGAAAATGTGGACGTAACCGCGGGTTACAGCTAGTGTTTTTTAAAAGTAAAAATGTGAATTTATTTCCTTTTAGTTCAAAGTTAGCCCAAAATATAGAAGAAAGGGATAGGAAAAGACGACATACGATAGATTAAACGCTAATAAACTCTTGCTAATTTAACAGAACAATGGGCACATTTTTAACAAATTTATAATACTTTTGCATTAATTTTAAATACTACCTATGTACTAAATAAGAGTTATGAAATAAAATTATTGAAATTGCTACGAAATAAAAAATAAAATGCTTGATTTGCATTTTTCTGATCGCCTCCATTTGATACTGGATATACAGGACTTGCAGTGGCGGGAATGAATGAGCTAATCCCGGCTATGAGTATTACTTTGATTCTTCTTAGACAGCTTGCAAACATACGGCTCGGAGATCTCCACTCCTTTTACAAGCGGCATATTAAAGTTTTTTCTAAAACTCCTGTCCCATGTACCAGGCTATCAGCAGCTAACAGTAGCAAATCAGTGCATTACCGGCAGTGATGGCGCCATTGCAGTGCTGTACACACCGCTGGCGCCCGTCCAACTCGTTTGTGGCCGAAGGTTTTGCACGTCTGCGACGGAGTTGCTTTTTGATTTGGTGTATTTGCAGGTCAAATGATCATTTTATGCCACACAGTGCTATAAATCTATATCTGTCTGCCTATCTATTACATTTTTACAACTCAATTAAACAGCGAAATTAGCAAAAGGGATGTCCATTTGGTAATCTATTTGCAAATATTTAAATAGTATTTATATTAAGTGACCTACCTAAGTATATTGAATTCGGACAGTAATGACAACGCCAGTGGTAGCTAGAACTGCAACAAAGGATGCTACAGCCATGCTAGCTCATCGCCTGACACCCGAATTTATAATGAAGACCAAGCGTAAAAAGACCAAGTAAGTAACAATTTTCATTATATAGATAGATTTTTTTTTTTCAAGTTAGAGCTGTCAAGTCAACGACTATGAAATAAAATAAAGTACGGATGAATTCTAGTAGTAGTAATAACTGAAGTAAGATAAGACGCTCCTAACTTCCTTATTCGTCTCTACACAGGGATGCAGCTGATGTATTCTAGTGAAGCCCTGCATCAGCACAGGACACATCTTCACAAAGAAACTTTATAAATGAAATTGTATTAGGCGTTACAATTCGGAAGTTCAAACATTCACTATGGGTGCGCCCACCACCAATATATGTAGATTATTTATCTAGTTTTTGATTTCGAAATGGTGCAATGTATCGTCTTGCATCCTAGGTGCTCAGGTCTGGTTTCTCGTGGCAATTATAGCTAGTGCAAGTGCCTGTTTTCGCAATTATGAGTTATCAGATCCGAGGGTCAGTGGAGGGTGTAGGGCCCGGTGGTGGGCGCACCCATAGTGGAAGAAACTTTAGCTTAGTCCCTAATATATCTAGGTACTAAATAAAGTTTGGACCGAGCAAAACTAATGAACACATTAGTAGTGTACCCACTTAGAGATGTGTAGTGCAATTAGTTCACTTTTAGAGTTTTTGGTTTAATCAGATTACTTGATTATACAGGATGTAACAAAAGGGGTGGTTTAGGAATTTACTATCTGCAAAAATAATCATATAATTTCGAGTCTTAAATTTAGTGATTAGGTAAGCATTTTCATAACATTTCGCTTAATATACGCCTCTTGTTACATTCTGTAAATAAATTAGATACAATTTCAAACAAATATCTAAATTTTCAAGAGAAAACTGTTTAAGTCTGAACAGTTTCATACATTTTTAGATATCATTTGGAATTGAATTCAAATAAAGGTGGTTTCAACATTGTAACAAAATCTTTAAATTACAAATTTAATATTCCATTTACCAAAGTATCTTACTTACTTTTATACAAATTTCTGACTATGAAAGTTAATAAAAATCGGCCAAGTAAAGCAAAAAATTATGAACACCGCTAGCTTTTCACGGGAAATAACGATATTTTTATTTTACCTTTAATAAATTTGTTACCAATAAATTGAAACTTCCTACAGTTATGGCAATTAATACATTTTTCGTTACTTCAATTAACTTGTTCATTGGATCATAGTAGGCGTAATTTACACTTTCATGAGTACAATACTATACAATACGATTACAGTACAATAAGAATAGACCTACGGAAGGTTTCCTACTGCTGACCTCCAAATAATAACACCTCATGATGATGTTATGATTGTCTACTTCGATCCCTGTGGGGTAAGCAGAATCTTTATTTGCGCTGTAACGCTATCGACTCGCAAGCAAAATCTATGAGATATAACAGAGTGACGATACTCGTAGCATTACAGACTATTGAGAGGTTTGTGCCCCACTGTTCGTTTCAGAACATACATAATCATGTTCTCAGAATACGCATATCTCTCACATAGTCATCTAACACTTCTTAGGTCTTCCTATATAACATTCAAGTAGCCTTTAAATGCCGCGTGGTACCGGCAGAGTAGAATTCGTACCACCCCACGTCTGCCCGTGGGTATCGTACGAGGCGATTAAGGGTTTCCGGGAGGTGGGCAGCAGCGCCTCCCGTGTTGACAACATAGTCCAAAATACAAACCCGCCTGCCCAGAGTGGTGACTATGGGCAAATACCCCATGGCAGTCTTGTGGCGTACCCTGGGGGAGGCCTACGTCCAGCAGTGGACTACAATTAGATAGGCTGATGATGATGATACATAATATGTATATGTATTACATATACTACACATCATACCAAGGCAAACGGTTACGCTAAAATACGCGAGTAGGATGTTACGATGCCTGACACACGGTACAATATACGAGTAGGGTAAGCTATTTTGTAGTTATCGATCCAAATTCATTCGCGTCAAGCTCAAAGTTCCCCCATCATAGATATAAAACTTTCAAGATGAGCCCCACTCGAGTCTAGAGGAAAATTACCCCCAATCAACCAAGACCTCTCGGTCAACAAGCTGGCTATAGAAAATTTGAATTCGCTACCATTTTAGTACAGTCCAGGAAGGTCTTCACATACTGGCCGGGCGGTATGTTTATTAACGTCAAGATGCCTACTAGATAATTTGCGATCTGACTGACAAATTTAATAACAAATAACGAAGTATACAGTTCGCCGGTTGTTTACTAGTTTTACAGTAATTTATGTAAAGTTAGGGTTAATTTCGGGAAGGCGCTAATTTAGCGCCGGCTCTTAATGATGTTAGTCTGTCGCGGATTTTGAGCGGGCACTTCGGATACTCGCAGTTAGTAATTGCTCCAGTTATCTTGCTTGTCCAAGTTAGTCAACGACGTTCCTCGGATTTATATTTATAAATATTTTGTATAGGTACTTGTCACTTTTATAACCTTAATATGGAGCATGATGTTAACATCGGAATCCCTGAAGGGTTCATTTTGACCAATATGTATGTTGCAGTCAAAACTCTTAACCAGTCAAAAGTACTTTTAACTGAATAAAATAGGCAAAAGTAGTTTTGACAGAGCAGGTTGGTCAAAAGAGGTTTCGACTGAAAATCATTGGTTAATAGTGCTTTTGACTGCAAATTGGCTGTTAAAAATTGTTATGACTGACGCTCTTAGTCAAAACTAGTTTTAACTGCTAAAATATCAGTCAAAAGTACTTTAATTGTATTGCGTATTAATTATATGAGCTACAATGAGCTGCTCCTGTTTATTAAAGTTTTGGTAAGCACTCAGAGGATAAGCAATCAGTTTGTTCTGCATATACTGTTTCGCCTCTGGCACTTCGCCGGCCGCTGCCGCGGCACGCACGCTTCGTTCGCTCGGCTCATGCGTTGTTTATCATAGTCTAACCTAAGATTACTGTTGCTATACCTATAAAAAATTTCAGATTTTTCAATAAAAAAGCAATTCGTCAAAATTACTTTTAACCAGCTCCATTGGGCAAAACTACTTTTAACTGTAATTTCAGTCAAAAGTAGTATTGTCAAATGCATTTGGTTAAATGAACTTTTGGCTGATTTTGCGAGTTAAAAATACTTTTGACTGACTAAGAGTTTTGGCTGCAACATACACAACATTAAATTCCCTTTCATAGCAAAGATAAATAATTTTTCTCAATCTTTGTGAATCCTTACTTCCTAAAAGATCTTTTAATTATGTGAAAGTAGGTACTTACAAAAACACTGAAAATTATGATCATCGTATTTTCTCGGTAGTTTACACAGCGGATCCATTAGTGGAGTGGTATTCGTGTGTAGAATCACAAGTTGGGATCCCAATACCAAGAGAAAAATCGGTCTCTATTCAAATTTAAAGCGATATTAAAGACCTTGCTGAGTGCTGGTAGTCTGGTACTTTCGATTGTTGGCATACCTAATTGTTTTGGATTGGATTTTCCTCCTCTCGTTTCGTTCCTATTTTTTTCCCTACAAAAAAGATATTCTCTATTCTCGAGATAAATGATTACCCACCTAGAATAGATAATTGTTTAGTTGTGTAGCGATTATCGCACTCAGCAGAAAGTCTTTTATATCGCTTTAATTGAATAGAGACCGATTTTTCTCTTGATTGGTTAATAACTAATGTTTACAGTTGAAAAAATTAACTAAAGTACAACACATACATATCTTATTTAGATATCATTAACAGTGAAACTGGTCATAACAATAATTGCAGTTCAAAAAACACAAATTACCACCAAAACCGCAAAATGAAATACATCCATCCAAAGCACCCTTGTAGTGGAACTTGCGGGTAATGACCCGGCTGTTTCGAACTAAAATCTGTTCAAGTAGCAATTCGGGGTTTAATTGGGTTCCGTAGGCTGTATCCTTGTCAACGCTTGTGTATTGGTGGCAACTTAAGAAATTAATCTTACCACCCCGTTCGAGGAAAACACTCTATGGTACGTAATTGTTTGAAGTTGATAGTTGCGCGTTCGAATTAGTTTTGATTAGGCGACTTTGGTGAAACGGTTGTATTGTTAAATCGTACTTGTAATGAATAATAAAGGAGTCATGATTGTATAGTTTGCATAGTTAATTGGTGATTAGGATAGTATTTTACCCCTACTTTCATTAAAGTTGATTTATCAAATACCTACCACCTCTTTTTCTGTTTACTTATGTAAAAAGACAAGACTGTGTGCAAAATTTTCGAATTAAATTCAATCTTTGATTACGCATTTTGGTTTGATAGATTTTCCAAAAACATTTCAAAAATGACGAACCAAATACCTAAACATTCATCCTAATATCATGGCTACCAGCATCACATAAGTCTAGTAAAGTAAAGAAGATCATTTGCTCATTTCCAATTTATTACTAAAATTGGATATAGGCTCGAGGCGATCCTAATGACAGTTTCATTATCATAACTTATGACGTCATCAACCGCCGCCATGTTGTACTACGTCACAAAAATGGCCTAAGATAAATCGAAAAAATGTTAGGACAGTAGCAGATTAGATAGATACCTAAACCATATTGCTGTGGTGCATACTTTTTTATTTCTTTTATAAAATTAGCGTTCACGTGCGGACAGTGTGTTTTCCTAGTCTCAAACTTGTTAAGTACTTGTACTAGATAATTCTAAATAATATGTCAAGTTGTTGAAATCCTCTAAATACATATCCAATCAATATGAAAATGTCATGTCAGTAAACGCAGAATTCTTCGAAATTCTGAAAATCTTAGTCCAAAAAAGCTCACTGGACTGATGTGATTCAAAACTTTAGCGGTGTTATTACAAAAGAGAGCCTACGATTAAAATATGACATTTGACAAAAAATGTATGGCATATCTGCCAAATTTAGTGCACGTTTAGCTTAAAAAAAGTTTAATAACACGGAAAATTTCTGTAGATATTTGATATATTATGTAGAATAAAGCATAAGAACTTTGACTGGTCTAGCTAGTGAACACCTTTTACAAAACGAGCTTCAACGCCTACCGTTTTGTCACATAATCTGCAAACTCGTACGAAAACTAACATATAACAGGTTATATAGAATATACTATAGAATCACGAAGGAGATCTCACCGCTACGTTTAGCATAGCGAAGCCAGATGTAAACAATGACTGAGCGTGCGTGAGCAGTTGCTAGCTCATCGACTGACCGAACGCCATTGAGTTCCTTAGTCGACTCTTACGTAATTAAATGAGATGAAGCTGATGTATTCTATGAGTGCCATAGAGGGCTTTAAGCTCGCCCTTGTATAAATATTGTAGTACAACAAAGAATTTTATATCAATCTATTCAAGATTCTAGGTTTCTTAAAATTTCTTAAATCTATATTATATAAAATATTAACACATTGGAAACAACTATATTGATAACATTATGAAATAGACAGACAGCACGTACAATGAAGTGTTACGAAATAAAAGCCTGCTAAAATAATTCCTCGGATATTCCTTTTCAAGGAAAAATGTCTTCTGGATATAATTCGACCTCCTTTGGTGACAGAATCGAGGAAATTTCGCGAAACTGCTAAACGAACCGAAATAATTTGGAGAAAAAAGACATGTAATAATGTATCTATACGAGTAAAGAAATAAGGACACATATGTACTTATGTACCTACCCATATTTACGTAAAGGGAAACTGGATTTATATTAAATCCGCAAAGAAATGTGCGCGAATTATAAAAGCGGATGGGGCGGGAAAAACTGTTTACTCTTCCCATTCTCCGCCGCTCGTCTTCCGGCATTTTAACAACCAAATACATACATATTTTACTAGAATAGCATGTCTATCAGGAACTGTTTTACTCCTAAGCTATTTAACAGTTTACGAGAAATAAAGAATAGTACGAGAGAGCAAGTCACCAACTAAATACATTATCGGGCACTAACGTTTTACTCTACTTGTTGCCTGGCTGGCTAGAAAAATATCTTAGTACGTACTAAAAAGTTCAACTTTCAAGAGAACCCTAATCATAAAACTTGTTAAGGACAAAACTTCTGGACCCTTTCATCCGTACAACTTCCAGTAAATAACTACGAACTAAGCCAAACTGATGAAGAAATGAGAACCTTATCTTGTCCAGTCATGGTAGTTTTCGCGATAAACAGGAAAATATAAAAGTTTTGTAAAAACTATATCTCTGGTGATGACAACATTGATATCACTTTCACTGTGTCTATTCTCCTCTATTTATTTAATATGAACTGTTTTGACCTTTTTTTTTCAAAGCAAACTATTTTACAAAGGAAGCCATCATTAAAAAATCCTTTCAGTTCATGTTTAATTTTTAATTAGAGTAGCAATAGAATCTTGATTAGTTTAAGAAAAGTTCGCCAACGCACCAGGGCGATACAAAGGAGCCCTATTGTTCACTAGAACCAGTTCATCTAGAGTGGCTTGCCTTTAAAATCGGATTCATCTTGAACAAAATTAAAGACGGAACGCATAAATTAAGAGGAGTTAGACAAACTTCCGAACTTGAGTCTCATTCGGCGAGGTGCGCTCTTTTAAGGGATTGTTACCAACCTCAGGAGCGACCTGTGCCAAATTAATTTTGCTGCTGTCGAAAGGTTTAAACGTCCTTAATTGTTAACAAGACAGAGGAGACAGGCGTACTGTTAACATAAAGCGACAGCAAATACTGATTTGTACGCCTTTGTTGTAGAGTAACGACGTTATAAAGAGTGAATTTTATCAAATTGGATTAAATTTGGAGACAGTCGTTTAATAAATATAATTTTGATTTTGACTTCTTTGACACAGTTGCTTTTAACAGTCACAATGCAATAATTTTATACAGGTCATCTTATCATCTTTTATAGTTTATGTAAACCTTTTATCGTAATTCCCATGTATCGCTTAGCTTACTTCAACATTTGAAAATCTATTTCAAACTACCCATCCAAACAATCCACCAATAACTTTCAAACTTCAGAACTACTTATCGCCTACTCTGTGGCTATGCTAATACAGCTCCCGTTGGAAAGATTCAAGAGTTAGCCGAATTGGATGGTGGGCCATTGGAATATTTATTAGTTCCGGGATTCGGGTCTGGTTTGTTATTATAGTATCGGCTCTTGTAAACATGTCCCGAGTCAGCGGGGCTGTCTACTCTTAATTGCTTCTGTTAACCTGTTTATCGATAGGTCGTTGTGTTGTAATGGTACCTGTATCGATGATTGCCTGGCAATCACTACATAATTGACGGCCGACTGGTCTAGTATGTAGTGACCCTGCCTGCGACGCCATAGGTCCTGGGTTCGAATCCCGGCAGGTGCATGAATATCAATGTTTGTTTCCGAGTCATGGATGTTTCTATCCGTTGCTTAGTACCCACGACACAAGACCTTAGCGGTGTTATTACAAAAGAGCGCCTAAAGTTAGACTCGATTTAAATATAACATTTGACAGCAAAATGTATGGCATATCTGCCAAATTTAAGGCATGTTTAGCTTAAATAATGTTTAAACTCTTTTGTAATAACACGGAGTGTATCTTACTGTGGGACTAGGTTAATGTGTTGTGTATTGTGTGAATATTTATTTATTTATAATAAAACAAAATTGCCTCCCGGCGTCTGTAGCGACCTTTAAAAATACCCAATGAATTATAATGCGTTCTTTTAGAATATAGGTAGATAAAGTAATTCAAACCAAGAGGAACGTCATAATTAACTAGCAACCCGCTTTGGTTTCACACGGGTGCAATGCTGATACGAAATCCTCACTTTACCCGGAGGAAGTCATGGGCGGCCACTATTATGACAAACTAGCGGCCGCCCATGACTTTGTCCGCTAGTTTGTCATAATAGCTGTAAGTTCTACGCGAGCGCAGAACCTTGTAGAGTTCTACTGAATAATTAACTTTATAATTTTGTCTCTACATAGTAAACATCTGCGAAAGTGATATTTTGCTTCCGCGTATATGTAAAGGAGGCATAAGGGGATACATCTGATACATGTACCTATACATACCGACTTATATGACTAATTACATTCTTTCATTACTAAATCTTCCTAATCGAACTTTAGTATTCTGCACAATTTTTTTTTTTATATCCTGTATAGTTAACACAACACAAAAACATTTTTCCGTCAGAAAACACGTCATGATGCGATGACCAAGGGAATTAGAGATTTATTTTTACAAATAAAAATTATATCAAATTGCCTCAATTTTTTCTTACAATGCAATATATGAAAACTTCACAATATAATCCTATTGTACTTCTAGCCAAGTTACCGAATGAGCTCTATACTTGCAAAGTAGTCCACATGAGCACTAAGTTAAAGCGAACTGAAACTTTTAAAGAAAACTGGAATATTAAAAAGTTATGAATATTACAATATTCTCGTGGCGTGCCAGTTCTAGCAGATTAGAGTGCTATATTATTTTTATTTACGATGTCAGTTTGTAGATCGTAATGTTGAATCCGCTATTTTATACAGGGTGCAACAAAAGCGAAAAGCTATGTAAATAGCCAACTAAAAGGAACCTTCCTACAAAATTTTAGATTCGAAATCACATGTTTATTTTTCCAGATATAAACATTTCTCAAGAATGTATACAATCTTGCAAAATAAACATGTGTTTCGAGTCTCAAATTTTGGAAATAGGTTGTCTATAGTGGGCTATTTGCATAGTTTTTCACTTAACATAGCCGCTCTGTTACAGCCTGTATACCTAACAGCTATATCTTTGAAAATGACTTCTGGGTGGAGGAAATGCATTGGGTTACTTAGTAGTTAGAAACTAGTTAGTACATTCATTATCATAGTAGTATGCTATGGGACTCATCAATACATACATACTTGTTAGTAAGTGTCGTCTTCAGATAGTTAGACCAACTAAACTTCAAGGAGAATCCCCTCCAGTTGCAAAAAAGATTACTTTTACTCGGGTGGCGGTAAGTTCCGCCATGCATTTTAAGGGGAATGGAAACAATATTAGTTAAAAAAAAATGTGTCATAAAATATAGTTTTACAAAGAAAATTGCTCTTTTAAAGAGTGCTGATGTGGGGGCTTTACGAGAATACATCAGCTTCGTCCCCTTTCGTGCATGTCGTGAGTCGGCTACAGAACTCGGGCATTCTCTCAGGCTATACGCTAGCAACTTGACACTCATTATCTGTCCCTAATATGGCTGTGGAATCTCCTTTATGGTCCTGCAGTTCTGGCTACCCCATTTCGGGGACACAGTCGTACAGTGTGTATGTATTAAAAACTAGTGGCCGCCTGCGACTCCGTCCGTGTGGACTACAGAAAAAACAAAATGTCGAATGTTCGGGATAAAAACATTTTCCCATGATAAAAAGTAGCCTATATGTTAAGTGGGACCTGTCACAATATATTTCTGAAAACTGCATCGAAATCGGTTCAGCCGTTTCTGAGATTAGCGCGCACAAACGCACAGACAAACAGACAAAGAGACAAAAATTCCAAACTCATTATTTTGGGTACTATTGCGTTGATAAAGGACTCATATAATATTTTTTCTCGTATATCTTCCATGTAGAGACAGCAATCCGTTACATTTTTATTATATGTATAGATATATTTAATATTTTTTGCGTTCATTGAGTAAATACCTTAACTAGTGTACAAAATCCAAAGTAAAAATCTTATAATAGATGTAATAATGAACTTAAAAACTACTCTAGAAAGAAATAGATTTCAACCAAATCGCCTTAGCATTCCCTAATATTCTGTTAGGAGCGTCCACAATTTATGCATAATATAAATCTGTCGTTACGATATAGTTTATGGGCAGTTTACGGCAGCTGGCAAATAACTCAGTGTTGCCAGTACAAAGCTGAAAGCAATTTAACTTTAAATTCAATTGAATTGCAGATATTGCCATGTTCAAATGCTCTAGGCTGATTTAAACTGAAGAGTTAAATATATGGGAAAGCCATCCTGTAACCCCTCTGTTGTCACTACTAGATAGATTAACTTAGAAAGTATCTTATCTATTTTTCCTAAACGCATTCTAAGCATATAATTTGCACAGTTACCTACACGTAAAGACCTGACATTAACGTAATGAGCAGAGTATTATAATTTGTGGGTTGGATTCTACTATTCCATGCCAATTTTTACCCTCTGAAAAAAAGAGGAGGTTTCTCAATTTCACCTATATTATTTTTACGAAACCCTAACTTCTGTCTAACCTTTTACGATAAATGGGTAAACAAAATTGAAGATATAAAGAGAATGAAGACAATTGTTAGTATACTCTTACTCATGGAAACAAGACTGTATCCAAGCACCTAAGAGCTAATGAAGACAATGTAGGTATGTTTCTATTTATGTAAATTCATCTTACCAATCATTTCGGTGTCCAAAACCGAAACTAATAGCAACTCAATTAACGAGATGACAAAACTCAATAACAGCGTCACCGTCATCGGGCAGGAAAGGTACTAGCTCTTCATAAACCCTTGGAGTCAGTCACAAGCTCGTGGGACGAACTAGAGCGGGGATCGGTATGTCCGTCACAAACTTTGTCAGTTATCCAAGTTGGATACCTACCGTCTGGAGACACACATTAATTTAGACTAGTAATACATAACTAAACTGTAGGTCATCCGGTTCAAAGAGATGGTATCGAACTGGTGGATGGTGGATCGAATCAAGATGAATCAACACGCGTTTTTGAAAGTTGTATCCGCTAACTAAGGCCCATTTGTTTGATCAATAGTTAAGATAGCTATTAGTTAAAAGAACAGTCATTTTTATTTGATATTAAGTTTAATGATTTATAAAACAATTTTCCTTCAAAGCACACAATTATTATTAAAAGACATTGTGTGATTTTTCTCTTACGAATTTCATCAGCATCTGTTATATATTCCGTTCATATCTTACATAAGTTTAACTTTACAGCAAATAACCTAAATAATATACGTACCTATTTTAGCATAAGTGTTGTAAAATTAGTTTTATTAAGAAAGACCGCACTAGGCGGATAAACCCAAAGGGTTTTTGCTATCTAGTGTCTAAGTTTATTTAAAACGAAATGTAACATACTTTACTCAAATAAAAAAAAAATATAATAAATAAAAAAAAACCTAACAAAACCAATTTCATTTTCTCAAAAACAAGGTCGCCATTACTGAAAATGCATTCAATAGATAGCAAAAGATCAATTGGCAGAGAATTTACTCTCATAATCTATGGATACCTACAGAAAATAAAGTGTGGAAAATGTTCCATTTGAACTGGATGTAAGCCAATCTCACCTACTCGCGATAACCTGCCAAGTTACTAACGAGACTGGGTAGAAAAAATCGGAAAACTCGTAGAGCGCGATTAGTATAACGAAAATCTCTTTTTACAGAGGTATTTTATGATAAAAACATGGTAATTATGCAGTTGTAAGAAGTATAGTATACGAAAAAGAAGGTCACTTAAATGTTATAACAGTTTGGTGGAGTTACATAGTCAAGTTATCCAATCACAAATATCGGTATTTACGCAAATAGCTATCTAACTAAGGTCCGCAAAAAAACGTGTAACAGTAAGATATTTGTCTTTTTTACATTATTATTACAATACAGCTACATTTTACGCATAGGTAACGAAGCCTCCCTATCTACACGTGCCATCCATCATCACATTCGCACATGTTTTCGTATTTATCCATGATAATTCCAAGGATACTTGTCAAAAGTCATAACAGCGAGCGGACAGAGTTCGTTATACCGGGCTGAAGTCCACTGAATACGGAACTTTTCTTGTTAATACTTGGCGAGAGTTTTAACAGGACATCTTGTGATTATGATAGCCTGGTACTCGGTGAGTTGATGGCCTGAAATTATATTCGCGAATTTTATCGGGAGAGGTGGGGAAAGGAAATTGTGACAATTGAATAAAATATAGTTGTTACAATGACAAAATGAACAGAATGGATCTAGAATTTTCGAAATAAATGTTTATCTTTAAACCTAAACTGCCAAAAAAGAAAGCACTAAAGACTACCGTCCCACTTGATCCCAGTAGCCCGATTAAGGCTTTCCTCACTCTGTGAAAAATCTAAAGTCCTTTAGAAACGAGACGAGATAAATCTCTCTTTAAGGTCAGAAATAAAAATTTGTTCATTCGTTGAAGTTTAAAGTATTTTTATTATAATTTCGTTTTCCTGCATTAGCTGGGTAGTCCCAGTTACGAATTGGAAACATCCATGTAAAGGCGCTTTTTTCAAAAATATAAAAGATACACATATTAATTTTATTATTATTATTGTATCTCTTTCGAAATTCACGGGACTACAGAGTCCCGATCCTTTGAGAGGCGTGCAACAATCTAGTCCCAAAATTGTGAGGTGGCAGGCGGTGACTAGCCGCCCGTAATTTAAGGCCATGAGGTGGGCTTCCCATAAGTGGCGCAAGCCGGGGAGGCAACACCTGCGCGGGCGGCTAAGGGTGCAGAGAGGTGAGACTGCGGGGCGTGAACGTCAGTTACCCCCGGCGTTATAACATTTTACACTTACACCCTGGAGCAAAGGTTCCGCTCTTGCGCTGTTCCCTCCTAGCCGGCCAATGAAGGCAAGCTAAGAGTCGAGGGCCAAAGATGGTAAAGTGGCATCTGAACTCGGGTCCGTGGTGACGCCAATCACCAACAGCTTCGCCACAAAGCTGCCTTGCGGGTTTATTATTATTATTATGCTTTATTGTTCACAGAAAAGTTTTCACAAATAAAGTTTATGACAAAGAAAATGTACAAAGGCGTGCTTATCTTTAAGAGAGATTTCTTCCAGCAAACCAATCGTGAAAGAGAAATAAACATAAGAGGTATGTGTGCACACAAACAAACCAATAAACTAAATAATAAAATAAAAGAAAAGACATAAACCTAAAATAAACATACCTAAATAGACTACATAAACATAAATACCTAAATAAAGCACATAAACATAGATAAATAGCATACATACTAAAGGATAAAAACAACATCAAATGTAAGTATGGTATACAATGGTAAGAAACCAATATTCAGACAATTTTCTTTCTGTGTGCAATGTTTCACTAAAATAAGTCAGCAACATCTCCCTCTGTGCGTGCCATAACGGTCGATTAAGGAACTTAGGGTCTACTGATCTTTTATATCTGACCACGCTACGATAAACGTGGCTCTAGAATATCAATCGTGAATTTATGATCCTGATACCGGCTGGCTGGTATCAGTAGATACCTACGGGTATGTATATGTTAAAGTAACAAAAGAAACTATTTTGCAGGCCCTTAAGTTGTCTTAATTCATTGCTTACATAAAGAATCTATCCAGATCAAAATATACGTGAACTTATTAATCAGCAGATGCGGAATCTCGTTATTATCGGATTCCGAATAGTTCCGGTCCGGGTGCAGCGGATAATCCGTACAACCGGACGGAAAATCTAGTTTTAATTGAATAAATTGAAAATACTACGTCCTTGCTGAACCTTCCATTTTGTTGAAACTTGCAATTGTATATTTTGATTTGCTCCGATCATGGATCATCCGATCATCATCATGTCACGTAGAGGGTATGGTAAGCGAAATATTAAATAATAAGTAGGTTTTATTTTAGTATTTCCGCTTATTTTATGTCTATTTGTAAATTTTATTTTATTTTGTAGCTCCGTAGGTTTAGTTATTATTGCTCGTATTTTATAGAACTTGACTAAGAAAGGTACTCGAAGTCATAATTTTCCTATACAACTCAAGTATGATCATACAATCTTGAAAAATAAACATGACGTGATGTCGAGTCTCAAATTTTGTGGATTCATGGCATATATCAAACGTATATACTTTTATACGTAAGAACTCTCTTTTGTTACATACACCTGTATTTAGCAAACTAATCAGTTTTATGTAGTTTATCCTATTTATTACCTTACAGCTTTTAAGATCATAATAAATACAGTAAAGTCGATAGAGACAGTGAAGCGATGTCACAGTATGAGATAACTCTACAACTATTGCGCTAGTTTACGGAAACTGCTAAATAATGGATGTGGTATTTCAATATATGTATAGGGCATATTGAACAATATGGCCATGTAAAATTAATAATATTACGGAATATATAACTCTATATCCTTTATGGCAATATATTCTCCAGACAAGCCGCATATCTATAATATAAAAATGAACCGCTAAATGTGTTGCTAAGCGCAAATCTCAAGAGCGGCTGAACCGATTTCGCAAATTCTTTATTTAGACTATTCCGTGAAGTACGAGGATAGTTCTTACGGATAGGAAAATTTTAAAAATTACCTAAAACAGTCTAAAAACAACACTTTTCTATAGCGGCCGCCCACGACTTTGTCCACGTGAAAGGGCATTACACCCGTGCAAAGCTAGGGCGGATCCCTAGTATATAATATAAACGTCAAGAAAACTATACAGAAATAATTATCAAAATAAGAACTCTCAGATATCAAATATTAATCAAAGCAATTCCTCAAATATCTACAAATAGTTAAGGTTGTGTGTGTGACGAGTGTGTTCCCAATAACTTGTAGCAAATTTTGGAATCAGATCCTACAGCTACGTTAGCATTGCGAGGTCAAATGTAAAAGATTAGTCACAGCTGTTAGCTAATCGCCTGATAGGATGCCCCTATTCCTTAGTCGACTCTTACGACGTGTACAGAAGAAGATGCTGATGTACTATATCAGTACTTAAATATTTTTCTCATGGTTTGAATATGTCACCTCCATTATCCACGAACTTTGCACATTCACGTACTTTCCTGCTTGCGCTAAGTTTCGGATATTATAACAGCGACATTCTTGGCGGCGATTACAAGTTTGACATCCAGTTTAAATGCCGAATTGTTGCCGAAAGCAGTTTATAGACAGGCTCGAGGCAAGTTACCCGAATCTAGTTCACTCAAGTTTGAGAACATGTTACTGTATCTACATAAATTAGTGGAAAAGGAATAAATACCTCATATCCCCGTATTCTCGAAGATGAACATGGATACCTATAGTAATGGATTTATTGTGTATAAAACGAAATGTTGAATTTTTACCTGAATCAGTAAAGTCCAGCGAAGGTAGGGTCAATTTCGGTAGTACAGCGGTTGGTTTCCTAGCTGGCTGGTATGACGATATAATGATGTTATAATTTTATTACATAGTGAAAACTGAAAAGGCGAATTCTCAAAACTTTAAACTAAATAGGCGAACCAGCCGTTAAAACCGTAAAATGTTCTCATTAATTTTTATTCTTAATAACGCTGCATGTACTAGCACCCCAGCGCTCTTGAGGAGGTAACTCCAGACATTGTCTGCATTATGAATGCCCGCAGTAGAGTTTACTTCGTCCAAGCAACAAGTGCTGTACATAATTGAACGGTCCTATCTTGACTCGTTCAGCTCTTTTACGCGATGCTTCATTGTGTAGTTTCCTCGACACGTACATAAGACTTCATTGGATTATTCTATAAGTAAATTTAAGAAGGCACTTAATTAATTTATGTTGAAATAAATACGAGAAAGCACTTTATAAAAACTTTTAATTAGAGAACTTGTAATTTGTGTGTAAAATTAGTGAAATATTATACTTGGGCTAATGTATTTTATATTGCCTACCAAACTTTATGTTTTGGCTGGTAATTTTTTAATGAAGTAAAACAGTTTCTTTTTAACTTAAATGATCTTATTTTACATGAATTTATGATGAAAATACAATTACCACTTTCCATATTCCAATAATCGTGGTTATTACAAATACTCACACGTACCTAAATAAAGGTAATATTGGTATTTCACTATGTGAAAGCCTTAATATCAAAAGGTCACAGGGCGCCAAATTAAAGGCAACCACTACTTCCTTACGCCAATCATTCAAGACCTAAGGTTTTGGCAGACTAGCATTAGATTGTATCAAATTATTATACATACATACATAGACATAACTGTAATCCCGAAATGGGATGGCCAGAACTGCAAAATCATAATGGAGATCTCACAGCCACCCATTTAGCTTATCGGGGACAGATGTAATTGTCAGTGATAAGCTGCCAGCTTAAATAGCCTATATGTTAAGTGGGACCTGTCACAACATATTCCTGAAAACTGCATCGAAATCGGTTCAGCCGTTTCTGAGATTAGCGTGCACAAACATCGATCCGTTACAATTTTATTATATGTATAGATAAATAATTATTATCCAGAATTTTGAAAATCTGATTTTTTATGATTCAATATTTACAGTGTTGTTTTTATTATTTAGCGTTATTATAAGTGAACAAATTTATATACTACTTAAGTACTAGCGACCGCCCACGGTTTCGTCTGCGTAAACTTTAGCATTTTCCTTCTCGTTGAAACTTTGACAAATCCCTTCGCAGACCTATTCGTCAAACAAATAGAAGCTAAGGTCCAAATATAACGTTTCTAGCTTTAGTAGGCTTGCCTCAGCGTTAATGAATCAGTCAGGACAAGTTTTTTTTTTATAAAATAGAAGATCATTTACGTATCTGCCTACCTACATATATAAATAAATACATTTTATTAATAGCAGGATCGCACAAAATTAGACGACATTTACTTTAATAATGACAACCTCAGTCTTTTTGCAAATAGAAAACTTAGCACGGTCAAAACTATTTAAAACGATTAACAAATACAACGGTATTATAAAATGTATAAGCCGCGTGGTGCCGGCAGAGTAGAATTCGTACCACTCTATGTCTGCCCGTTGGTATCGTACGAGGCGATTAAGGGTTTCCGGGAGGTGGGCAGCAACGCCTCCCGTGTTGACAGCATAGTCCAAAATACAAACTACGGTCACCAACCCGCCTGCCCAGCGTGGTGACTATGGGCTAATACCCCCCGTGGCAGTCTTGTGGCGTGCTCTGGGGGAGGCCTACGTCCAGCAGTGGACTGCAATAAGCTGATGATGATGATGATGATAAAATATTTACTACCCCTGCTTCTAAAAACCACGCAATCTCAGATTTCCAACAGCATAATATATGGAGTATCTGTCAGTCATATTAAACTGAGTATAGATTATACCTAGTATAAAGCTTTTAATTAGTAAGGCCCTATAGGTACAGACCGTCTTCGACATATACACAAGTTTTGACTATCACATAATGCCAACAAACTCATAATAGCACTTATCTCATGGCATGTCATAATAATTATGCTATATGAAGGCTTTAGCCACCAAAGGCGGGAATTACGGCTCATGTGCGGGTTCCTTAGGCGAAATATTAAACGTCACTCGCGGAGGAAAGTGATTAATGTCCCGAACCTTCCCATGCTGTAGATAACCTAAATGTTACTGCGGAACACTTTCATAGTAATAAAATTTACGTAGGTACGCATGTAGTATGATAATATGTTACAGATAATAACATAGAATACACGGATACGGTATGTCGAATGAAAAAAGGAGCACAATTTTATGGGTAATAAATATTTCGCATGCATTTTTTTATTGTAGAGAAAAATAAAGTTAATTAGTTCAAACAGGATGGTGTAGTAATTATAAACTACAAAGCTAATGGATGAATTGTACTGTATATGTTACTAGCTGTTGTCCGCGACACCGTCCGCGTGATTACATAAAATAGCAACATGTTGATATCTTTTATACACAAAATTATTAGAGTGAAATAACTCCAAATCACATGTTTATTTTTTAAAATCACATGAATATTCTTGAGTTGTTACTTCTCGATGCCCTCTGGTATATTAAACATGTGATTTCGCGTTTCAAATTTCGTAGACAGGTTCTTTATAGTTTCTTTATAGTTTCACAACATTTCGCACACCCTTCTACTACACCCTATATTTAATGATTAAACGAACTTACCTGTACGTGAAGTTCAATCATAATTATACGAAGTGCCTCGTCCGAAGAGATTAGTTTACCTTTTATTATATTCATAACACAATGTAGTAACGCCTAGTGATACCACCTCTGCACTATGGTTGAAAGAAAAAAAAAATGTGGGTAGTCCGTAATTTCAACCTTGTGCCAAGCACCGCCTGTTAGCCTCATTAAGTTTAGAGCCAGATATCCATGATATTTTCATAGCATATGGGTGTCATTGTCTCTATACACCGGGCGGGTGGGAATATATACTAATCTCTTCGGACGAGGCACTTCGTATAATTATGATTGAACTTCACGTACAGGTAAGTTCGTTTAATCATTAATTATACTCGTGCCTCGTCCTCGAGATTAGTTTACCTTTTATTATATTCATAACACAATGTAGATGTTTAGAGAACACATGAAAATATCATGATCTATTTTGTAGAAAAGTAAAATTAAAATCATGCAAGTACATTGTAATACAAACTTGCTTATTTATGTATCTAATGGAAAATAAGTAAGATTTTAAGATTTTATAAGATAAAAAGAAGTGGGTACTTTAATCAATAAGTGATAAACAAAAAAATATCACACCAAATATCTTTCTAAGACGAACATAATTATGTTGGAGCTAAGGCAGTACTTATCATTATTACCAGTAGCGACAGGTCTATTGTAATGGCTTACAAAAGTACTGGAATCGCCAGTCCAACCTGCGATTTTAAATATAGCATCGATGTTTAAACCCTATTTGTATGGTTTGGATGTCGCGGCATGTCGCGTGCTCATCAATGCCGCTGTCCTTAAGGATGGATTTTATCTCAGCGGCTAATAGTCTGAAAACCGACGCGGTAAATGTGGTTTTCTGATTCCAATAAACATTTGATCACCTTTTCTATTATTATTATTATTTTTTAACTTTACATATTAATATATGAAATCATAGTATTAGCAGGGCATACTGATAATATACGTTCTTTAAAATATGGTAAGTATAACCATAGATGTAATCTTATTCCTCTATGTAACATAGGTTGACGATTACCTAACTTAAACGTTTTAATGAGTTTTGGTATTTTGATAACAATTTGCTCTGTGATTTTTGACAGATTTTGCACTCTATGTGCAGTGACTATAAGTAGGTAAAGTTGCATATTTCATAGTTAGTTGCTTGAATGATAATGGATCGTGAGTATATAGTGAACTTAAGTAATCTGAGACTAGGTACATTAGTATCCCGTGTTACATTATAGTGCGGCTGGGAAGGTCCAGTCTATAAATCCCTTTAAAAAATATTTTAAAACGTTCATTCTAAGCTAGAGAGCTGACTTATAGGGATATAACTAATCTACAACAATTTATGATACCGAACTGGTGCCATTATTAAATACCTCTGTGAGAAATTGTATAATAGTTTGAATGCAAGGTTCATATTATTAGTAACACAATATGGACATCATTTCTAAAAAACAGTCATCATAATAATGTTTTCAAGATTAAGTATTCTCAGAGAGTGACGTCAGCACGATATCTATGGCTGACGCGGGTGTACCTCGGCGCAATAACGCCGCCCTGATAACACTGCGACTACCAGGGTAATGCTGTACGATCCTGACACTATAATGTGGAAATTCTATGTAATTTAAACCAAATTACAATAGGGGAGGTTATCAAACGGATGAACAGAGGAAATCATGGCTGTGATGGCCTACTATCAGATTTTCAGCAAAGTCTTCAACATTATTGATATGGGGAGAAAAGATTTAAAACAAAAATCTCTTCAGCTTATGGTTAATGCGCCTGTAACAAAAAACATCTGGGTTACGGTGCCATGAAGAGTACTTATTCATATATAGGTATGTAATATTTGTTATTTAATCGACGACGAGCGATAAGATCCACATGAGGATTTTCAAATGATTTTAGTCAGTGTAGAAAACCCGACTCAGTTATTTCAAATTCAGTGTCTGAATGAGACCGACAAGATTCTCGGTTTGCTATAGCAATTGTCAGCTGAATTGATATTAAAAAATTGTTATAAATATCTGTCCATTGTCACACCATTACCCGATCTTCTTAGTGGCTTTATTATGATGAGGAAATTGAACCCTACCCATACGGTTTGGTTTACTTAACTCATGGCAGTGGTGTTGTCTACTCTCAATAAAACTGAACAATTATTAAAAAATATTTTGTAAATATCTTATTAGCAAAGAAATTAGCTAACAATTCTATGTGATTTATGTACAAAGTCTTTTCATAGGAGGACCACAGACCGCGCTAGCTGCCTGACCCTCACATACCACCCATCACCCCGTTGTTGAAGCGTCAGAATATATCTCAAGGGTGTAATCTCTAATTCTGTGTACAGAAGTACCTATTGATGGCGTTTGACCACCATTTAAAGTCTGATTCCAAATACTCCGGAACAGTTAAAATATGATCATAGTTATCATGGCCAAATTAATTTTAATGTTTATAACGCTCTAATTCTATTCTAAATATGTATATATTTATACATATATATCCTTATTCAACGGATGGACACGCAGAAACTAGTAGACCTACGAGTTGAGCGAAGCGTCTTTTCATAGTGAAAAAATCTCTAAGCACATCTAAAATAAATTTCCCTTTTTCGGAAGGTAGTCTTACTTGCCATTTATATATGTCTATTATGTACCCTTAGGTAATAATGGCAACATATTTCAAATAAAAAACAATCGTTAATAAAGTGCTTTACGGAGCCATAAAGTAATACATATTTACATTCTCTTACACTCGGGATGAGATATTCCTATAAAATAAATATCGTCTAAATAAATTAAAGACAGAAATTACATGATCATAACCAGGCTTCATTACTTTGATAAAAATAAAAGAAGCCGTGCCAAGTCCGAAAGGTCGAATATTGAATTCGTACATTTGCGAACTAACACTATCCTTTCTAAGACCATTCGGAAGGATATCAAGAATATCAAGAAATAAGCGTCTTTTAAGTCGATCGTAGCCGAGAAGCAATCTTTAGTAAGCTTAAGATCTGTAACTACGTTAATCTTCTAATAAATACTTAAATCTTTTATCACCATTCGACTTATGTATAGAAATATGTTCATATATGGATCGTATTGAGAAATGGCGCCGATCGAAAAGAAATTCGAAATGGCAGATTCTGATTCAGAATAAAATATCTCAGTAATAGGAGTAAAATATCTCATGTACCGGACTATTGAAGCGTATGTTATACCTTTAACCCAAGATAGCAGCATTCGGTCATCGGTGATGAGCCACCTCTGATTATAAAAAAGGCTGAGCCTTCCAGCATAAGTAGCATAACGTACCATTGAGTCCAGGTATGGCGAGAGCGGCGTGCGTGCCGCGGCCAGCGCGGCGGCACTTGTCTCGTGCGCTGCGACGACTCGCGTGACTAGTTAGCGAGCCGCGGCCTGCTGCTGTCCGCTGCAGACGGCAAGGGCGGGTACGGCGAGAGGGACCTGGTGCCGCCCTGCCGTTTTTAGTACCTACCCGCCTTCTAGTTGTAATGTTTTCTAGGATGCGCGGGAGTTTTCGTTATCTTGGGTTGTTTGATCTTCAAGTCGGAGCCTGACTTTGAGACGGCTTTGGCTGTCCGAAGTGTTTTAGCTAAGTATTCGGCGAAGTGAAGAATATTTATCTTTGTAGACGTCAACTGATCTTTCATGTCTTTCAAAGAGTACGAGTATAAGGTAGATATAATTCCCCTATACTTAAATATATTGTACGTCTCTTAAAAGGTCGTAGTTAGGGTAGATATAGACTGACCTAAGCCAGAAATTGCGATTTGCAATTGCGATTCCTATTTGCCGACCCTCTATCGCTTTATCCCTTTAACCACAGTATCAGGAACGGCCGCGTTCAGGCGAGGAGCGCCTACTATATAGGAACAATTGGCCGGGATGAGATATTATTCAATAAATTCGTTTTGTAACGATATGATTAAAGCAGATTTTCCAACGTGGCGAGCGGTACATCATCGACGCGCGGCGGCAGTGTCGACTATTATTTGATTAGCGCCAGCGGCTGTGCTGATCGCGTCGTCAGGGGCGGGTGCCACCTGCGCGCGCGGCGATAAGGTAGGCGCCGGCGCGGCGGGGCCAGGCGCCAGCATGGCGTGGAGCGGCCCGGGACGACATGCCCGCTGCGTTGCCGATCTTTTTCACGGGTGTCATGGACGGCCTGGACTCACGGTCTGCCGTATTAACGGCTATTCGTTAAAACGATATTGTTTTTTCATAGACTAATGGTCCATACGAGCAAAAGCAATTTCGCAGATAGTTCAGTGTGCATAATGATCGTACATCGAAACAGTCCCGCAGACTGATCTGGGTAGATCGGCACAACGTGCAGCGAAGTAGTCCCACAGACTATTCTGGTTGCACAGTGAACTTTATTCCATTATGAAAAAACAAACCTTCAAACGCAGCGAAGTAGTCCCGCAGACTATTCTGATTGCGTTATAAACTTAGTGTTGCATTTCAAAAAACCTTAAAATGCAGCGAAGTAGTCCCACAGACTATTCTGGTTGTACGGTGAACTTTATTCCATTACGAAAAAACAAACGTTCAAACGCAGCGAAGTAGTCCCGCAGACTATTCTGATTGCGTTATAAACTTAGTGTTGAATTACAAAAAATCTTAAAACACAGCGAAGTAGTCCCACAGACTATTCTGGTTGTACAGTGAACTTTATTCCATTATGAAAAAACAAACCTTCAAACGCAGCGAAGTAGTCCCGCAGACTATTCTGATTGCGTTATAAACTTAGTGTTGCATTACAAAAATCTTTAAAATGCAGCGAAGTAGTCCCACAGACTATTCTGATTGCACAGTGAACTTTATTCCATTATGAAAAAACAAAGGTTCAAACGCAGCGAAGTAGTCCCGCAGACTATTCTGATTGCGTTATAAACTTAGTGTTGCATTACAAAAATCTTTAAAACGCAGCGAAGTAGTCCCGCAGACTATTCTGATTGCGTTATACACTAATAGTTGAATTTCAAAAAATTATCAGTCACTTAACTAACCTTGATGTTTATCCAAAAATGGCGATGATTCCCTCGATGCCGAACGCGATGATGAACTTTCACTTAATATTAGGCGACGGCGTCGCGGCGGATCCTTGATAGAATAAATTTTCTTTCCCGACAAAATATCCACCGTTTCACTGCGCCTATTTGACATTTTTAATGCGTGCGAAGTGGAAGAGCACTAGAATGCGAATGAGGCTAACAGGCGGTGCTTGGCACAAGGTTGAAATTACGGACTACCCACATTTTTTTTTTTCTTTCAACCATAGTGCAGAGGTGGTATCACTAGGCGTTACTACATTGTGTTATGAATATAATAAAAGGTAAACTAATCTCGAGGACGAGGCACGAGTATAATAAAGGAAATTGCAAACAGTTTACATTTTCACAAGTACCTTCAGACGATGGTATCGCATAACACGTACAAAACATTTCCGTCACGCAATTTTCCAGTAAATGCACCAAAATAACATTTTACTCACGGTCTCCTCGTAAAACAAAAACTACAAACAATAAAACTAGCCGTAGTCTTCGCAAGCGGATATCTCAGGACTAGGCTTATGGTGGCCTGGTGTCACACCGATGCGTATGTGATCAAATTAGGTTAAAAAAATTTAAAAAAAAAATTATACAACTCAAGGACTCAAAATTAATTAAATACCTATATACAAATAAAGAAGAAAACATACAACTCATGGATGGGAAAAATTAACTAAACTTTACTTTTACATTTTATACATATCAGTCTTATATAGGTATATAAGTTTTATAGATATAAAAGTCTGTCGATGAAATGTGCTTACATTAAATTAATACAGGGTGTGGGTGACAGCCAGGCAATAACTGAAATGCTGAACAAGTACCGTTGTGTTGAGTTATACTACAGTGTTATAACTCGCAGGAAATGAATTTTTGGTTTGATTATCAGTAGTCTTTGCTCTCCGCGCCAATTGTATCGGACGATCTTGTGACTAATTAAATGGACTTATTGGTTATTCTGTGACACATTGCTGTTTTTTGGATAACTTGTGACTCTCTATTTGGGTTGATCAGGTTTTTGAACATTTTTGAGGCAACTTTTTTTTTGCATTTTTTTTTTCGTTTCGAAATTTATTTTTAAGTCAATATCTAAGGCCTAAATAAACAAACTTAACTTTATTTTCTGAAAATATGAAAAAAAAATCGGAAAATTTTTGAATTTTCCTGCGAAAATTTTCTGTGTTTTCCACCTCAGAATCATGGTCTGAAGTCATGGTATCAATATTTGCCTGGCTATCACAAACACCCTGTATAATATTTAGATGAAGAATCACCGTTTACTAGAGGCACTGTACAGTATTCACGGCGCCTTTAAGTAGAGTTTTAAAAGTCCTTGTTATTTTTTACATAATTTACGTATGTACAAAATTGCCAGGAACTAGAGAGAATATTTAATTTTAGAACGGACTTTGTGATACGAGTCAAAACGAGCATCAATATCCTGGCAATGCGTTACTAATAATATTAATTTGATTGGCGATCCTAATAATTGGTGAGTTCTTTCTTATATTAGTTCGCACAAAAAGTTCTTAAATCCCAAATAGAATGGTTTCAAGGTTTAATTCTAAACAGAATGAATACGTCATCTTGTTACCGAATTTGATGTAAGGAGCCTAAAGCCTCATTTTACACGAAACGATTTTGACACGAGTTTTTACTAGTCAGTAATGTCGTATCAATAAAATTTAATTTAATTATTGCTCTTGAATGTATTAGAAAACATTATCATCGTCATCAACCTATTGCAGTCCACCGCTGTACATAGTCCTCCCCCAGAAGATACAAGAAAATAGTATCATGTAAATAGGCCTTTAACATCATATAACGCGTCGGTGTGACAAGTTGCCAGCTTTACAGTAATCTTCCATTTGAGGGAGCGATTTGTCTGGTAGACGGATAGCAGCAGTCTCTCGCAAGCCTCTGATCCACGCCCATTCCCTTCAAGACCCACTTGCTTATTGCAATTGTAGTATGTGGATCTGTGTATGGGATTACTGCGCGTTTGTACACAGAATTATTGTATTGTTTCAACTTTGACTAATACTGTTCGACTAATGCTAGCCTGGTAGTTTTTCAGAGTTTATGTTACGGTACGGTAGTTTCGACGGTAAGGAGTAAGTTTTTGTTATTTCTTGATACAATGTAAATTAGGTAATTAAAAAAATATATAATATAAATAATTAATTTTTTTCTGGACTAACTCTTAGCAGTTCATAAACTGTCCTTTATAGTTGGCCTTCGGCCTACCTCTCTTGTTACTATGTTCTATGAAATTAATTTATAAGTACATCTCAATTATAAAATTTGATTAGATATTTGTGGTACTCGTATTCCTCGGGTATACCATATTTCACAATATGTATCCCAGTGCCATTTAATGAAACATTCAGATAAATCCGCAGATAATATGGAAATACATGCAGATACTTTTTAGAACATGGCACGATTTTGGATAAATTTATGCGAAAATAAAAAGGAATCTCATGCGAGGTTTCAGGATTGATATAAACGACGCTTTTCAAATAAAACAAGATAAAACGATAAAGAAGTATATCGTGTAACTTGATCTAATTTAAGGCGAGGTACTAGTGTATAAGCAAAAAACACCTTTCGCTAGAACAAATTGTTTTGGTATTTACAACTAACTATCGATCTTGAAAATAATACTCAACATACTTAAAGATATTGTCTAAGGAATGTGCTAATTCGTTATACGATAGTGTATACTTTGCTCGATAAAATATTATCTCAAAAAAAGCTAAATGTAAAATCTAAAACAAATAATTTGATAATAAAATATCTGACTTCCCAAACAATTTTTATATACAAATATCCCTTTTTAATTACTACAGGGAACCTGCTAAAATTTAGGTTTCACTTGATTCATAAAATTAGTAAATCATCAAAAAAACTCCTTTCTAGAAATATTTCCGACTTTCCATGCTCGTTTGGTAACTTTAGTACCTGTAACCTGTATTAAATTTGTGATGAAAAAAACATCGAAATTTTTGATAAATACATAACTAAATCATAATAAATAAATATAAGTGATATGAAGGTAATTAATTCATTTCTGGTCTGGAAATAAGTAAAATTTATCTTTATAATGTTAATTTTAAAGTTGACTGACAAAAAAGATATTTGAGGCCACAGAGTAGAAATTGAACATAGTATCACAATCAGTATCTACTTAGATGATTGATGAAAGCAAAGTATACCAAGTGAACTAAGAATAAGTGTAAGCGAACAGTGTTTGTATATTAAACAAAATGAGAACTTGTATATCACATGTTGCACTAAAGTAAAAAGAGTAAAAACCATAGTTCGAGAGACTAGTTTGACCGTTCATTTTGCACAAGTGTTGTTGTGGTCAGGCTTATAATATTCATATCAGTATTAAAAAAAATACAGACTTGGTATTATAACCTATAATATAAGTATATAATTATTTTACGTATTTATTTTTTAATTGTAATAATCAAATTTTCATTAAATTACTGTGCGTTGATCTACGACAAATTCGTGGCATGGCCATAAGAAATTTAACATTAGAAAATGTTAATGAAGGGACAGCTGTGGGACACCACTATGGCTATATAAAAAAATAAAAATATTATGGAAAAAATATATGGATTCCTTTATTGAGTTGAAGTTTATTATATTGAATTGAAATTTGTATTGAAATTAAAATCCGCTTAAATAACATGCTCAATGCATTTTAAAATCAGACGCGATTAAAAAAATATCACTTTTTTAGAAAGCCTACCTACATAGTGTCCCACTGCCGGGCAAAGGCGGTCCCGATTTGTGGGACCTGTAGGAAAATATTTGTGAATTTCTTTTACTCAAAAATCTTGCCTATATTATGCTCGAAAATACGCATGAAAAAACCTATTTTCTCTACGACTGTCCATAATATAATTATTTGAGAAAGGAAGTTATTACGAGTATATCTAATATTTCGAGAATGAAATATTTTGAAAATATAGTATTATACTCGCTCATAAGCCTATCAAAACAAACTCCCATTCTTATACTGATATGGTAATGTGGAATTACTGATTTTTGTATGCTGTGGCCTATCCATCAAATCCATCCATCCTATCCATCGTACTATCCATCAAATTCACGCATGGCCTTAAACTATACTTAAGTATCAATAAACCATAAATATTAATTTTATTTATTTAATTTAATAAATAATGAAATCTATAAGTATTTTATGATTTTGAAATAGGTAGATATTTTAAGATTGGAGTATTAAGATTGTCCTCGTTATTTTGTATTTCTTCCCGGAACTCCAGCGATTTGGGCCTAAGTTTTTGAGTAGGGCTTTAGCAAAGGTACAGTTGAAAAAGATAATAACTTCTTACACTCACATAAATACGTATAAAAAATAAAATAGACCATAAAAGCCAACTAAAAATGTAAGTAGGTACTTGTATGTCTTTAAAATGCAAATACGCCATCAACATGTGTTTTTTTTTTCGAGAAAAAAATGCAAATCTGGGACAAGCGAGTTTTTAAAATACCCCTTTTATGAGGTCTCATAAATTACAGGCTGGGGTCCGAAACGGAAATATAAACATTGCTAGCGCAGTACACAAAAATAACGGTGAAAAATCTGGTTTACTTTGCTGCTTGACAATCTATTTGACCAAGCTATCAGGGGGTGAGAGTGTGCGGTGTTTGAGGTTCTTAGAAATGGTTGACGGTCGCCAATCAGCATTATTTGGGAATATTTGGGATCTAAGCTTAGATAAGCTGAGCTAATCGAATGTAACAAATTAGTCGACCTTTTGGCAGTTAAAGCCACGGGTCCGAAGTGTTAAAACAGGAAAGTTCAAGAATAATTACGCAGATTAACTAGTAGTCCAACCCTGTTGCCTCGATCTTTTTCAAAAGGTATAATCTTTCACGGCTTCTATCAGCGTCTGAAAATTATGTTTTTTATTAATCACAACTTTCTGAGAAATCTTCCTTCACGTCTTTAACGAGCTCGTGATAAATGCGAAATAAAACTTTGCCTAACGCAATCTGTCAAATGCATATTTTTTACGATATTTCTCCTTTTCGAGATGAATTAATCAAAGTTAGGAAGTTAGATTAAGTTTTTGACTTATTAACGGCAAATAAAAGTGGAAGGTTAATTGCTGGCATAATAAATAGCAGCAAAAATACACAGCAAAGTTAATCCCAAAAATCTTAAATGCTGCTGCTTCGTGCTTTAAGTTCATACTTCATCATCTATGTCTCAGCCGTTAAGCTCACTATTGAACATTAGTTTTGACATATCAACCGCCAATTTTTCGATATGATCGTTCGTAATCGTTCGAGAAACCAGCGAATATCTAGCGTGCCAAAGTATTCTTCGTAGTACTTTCAAAGTACCGAATGGATAGACGCTAACATTTTCCCCACTAGTAGTTTCCTTTACCTATAAAATAAACTGTGTCCCCACCGTTCTATTTAAATATCAAAAGCCTAATCACAATAGATCTGTGCCCTTCGTACTGGTAAATTTAAATAAATTTGAAACTTTTTGCTCCGGAAATTCCGAACGTATTATGAACGATCAAAGGTGAGTTTCGCTTAAGCTTCATTTGCAGCTGTAGTGTGGGTACCGTTGATCAGTAACCTACCTTTTTAAATATCTCGTTTAAGAATATTCTTAATTTTACTTGTAAACTACGATGTTAATTACTGCCCTCTAGAAACCGAGATTGTCCCACTACTAATTCCCGCCACTGCAACTTCTGTAAGCCAGGATTAAGAGGCCAACAGAAAAATGCAAATAAAGCATAGAAAATCCCTAGAGACCTAACTAATAATTACTATCAAGTATTAAAATTACATAATAGAATAATTATTAGAAGGCTTAACCAATCACGGTATAAGAAGTCCAGCGGATTATTCACGAACTAAATAAAATGTATAAAACAGTGTGCAGATTGCGAAGATGCTAGCGCTGCGGTAAACGGACCTATTATTTTGCGATGAGTTAAGCACTGTCAAACAAAAGCTCTCTAGGAAACGTCATTAAAACAATAGTAACTAATTCAATTGTTGCGGCGGCTTTATACAGCACCGCTATCCTAGAAAACCCGAACACATTAACAACTCAGGTATACATAATATACTATATACTCGTATTCACAATGTGCTCTCGGACTATCGGGGTCGTAAACTTAGTATAGGGGTCCTGTAAACTGGCCGGGTTCGATTAAGTGTAAGTAATAAATGGCTCGTTTCCTACATAATTTTACACTAGCCTTATTAGCTGAAGTTACGATTAAATCTATAACATTTTAAGCTGTGATGTTTTACATGGCTGATTAATGTAAGAGAAAAGTAAAGCAAGATCTACCTTCTTCTAATTTTAATGTATCAGATAGCCTACTGTCTTTCTCTAAAACTTTATCAAGATCAACTTTATCCTTCAGATAGGCTATATGACCATTATTGAAGCGGTGATAGCCCAGTGGTTAAGACGTGCATCTAGATTTTAATATTGCAAAATTGTCACTTAGCTCGTGCCTCAGAAACACGTAAAACCGTTGGTCCTGCGCCTGATCTCTCTCCGGTCGTGTCGTCTTTCTGTCCCATCAGACTATGAGAGTAACGGAATAGAGAGTGCATCTGGGTTTGCGCACACTTGTGCACTATAATATCTCCTGCGTACCTGGCTAATCTCCGTAGAGATTGGTCGCCTTGGCCGAAATACGGTCGGAGATCATCATCATCATGACTATTAGATAAATCGGCCCTCAAAGGTAAGCTCTTTATTTTTATTATTATTGTATCTCTGTTTAAATTCTCGGGACTACAGAGTCCCGGTCCTTTGAGAGGCGTGCATCGGGCCGTGGCCAAGATGTAGAGGCCCTTTTAAGAGAACTTTGACATTGTGTGGGATACACATGGCGGATACCATCGCCGACCGCACAATATGATACGCCCGGCGATGGTCTCCACCATGTGCAAGACTATTGGAGTGCAGAGCTATGTCATATATACGATGAAAACAAAGGTCATGGGCTATGGGGCTGAATGTTGGGTGGAGTTGGGTAACTGGGCTATTGAAGGAGACTAACTGACGCCTGCCATTACAACCAAGTCTCATAATTGTTTGGTGGCAGGCTCGCCGACTCATGTCATGGGCCCCCTGAAACGGCCGCACGCACGGAGCGACAAACATTTGGTGAGCGGCTAGGGTGGAGGAGTTATTATGTTGATTTGATTTAGTTTTATTTTATTTTATTTTTGTTTTACTTGATTTAATTGATTGATTGATTGATTAATTTTTTGCCTGATTTCATTTATTTTTTGGATTAGTTTATTTTAGTTTAGTTTTATTTGATTGACCTTAATTTGATTTAATTTAGTAGATGTATGTATTTTAATTTAAGTATGATTTGATTTATTAAGCATGTTTTCTTTATTTGTATTAAAATTATTTATTGTATTAATTTAGTAATGTTGTGCTAGCCTGTAAGTGACATATATATCAGAATATTTGCTCTAATAATGTGTGATATTTATGTTGTTGGCAAACCTTATTCAAATAAATATAAATAAATAAATAAATAAGCTCTTGACATTCGTTTTATGTTATTACCAGGGATTTGATATCTCCTCTGTTATTACATTTGACCACCTATAACAATGTGACGAAAGAATTGATATTACTATGTTCTATGTAGTTAGGTACAGTTAGAAAAAAACTTAAGAAAAATTGCAAATGACAACTTATTTAGGTTAAGTATATTTTAATTTTAGTTAAGCTTTAGTTTGGCTGTAATCAGATATTTTCAACATTTTTCTTTTAATAGTAATTTTATAATTTTTCTTTTGCTTTGAACGTCATCAAAATATAGCGCGTTACTAAATATGCATTCATAACGTATTTGTTTGCGGTTTAGTTTCGGTAAATACGTTCAACAATAGCGCGATTGCCCTCCAGGTCAGACTGATATTGTGCGGTTTTTTAAAATACGCTCCAAAAGAAGCCTTTTACTTCAACTAGTTCGACCCACATCATAATTTTATCTTGGCGCCGGTCTTGCTTATTCTCATAGATTTTTTATGTGCAATAAATTTATGTTAGTAGGCAAAAATGAAAATATTATGATATACCTTCTTCTATTTAAATTTCTTTAGAAATTATTTATCTATGAAAACCTATCTCTCCTATCCTGTGCTGATGCGGGGCTTCACTAGAACACATCAGCTGGATTTCCTTGTGTGCGTGTCGTAAGAGTCGACTAAGGAACCTTTGGCATTCTCTCAGGCGAAACGATAAACTACTTAAGCTAGCAACTTGTCACTGTTAATTATGTCAGTCCTCGCTAAACGTGGCTATAGGACCTCCTTTATGGTCCTGCACCATTTCCGTAACAGAGCTGTGTTTATATGTCTTGATAAATAAAAACCTTTATTTTATAAACATAATATGGGTAATCTCACTTAACTGCAATCCAATCCGAAGGAGATAGCAATAAAACAAAGTATTTTTCATCTCATTCCCCCCACTCGTGTTTAGGCGGCCATTGATTGGCTGTCAATGTCACTACACAATAGATTTGCCAATAACAGTGGGAGGTTTTGTATTGTGTCGAGACGTAAAAAGACGTGTGCTGACATTTTATTTGTGTTTCGTGCTGTTGTAAAGCTTAAGCGATTGGCGACATTTCGTATTTTTAATGCCTTTTTATATAAATTGTTACTCGGTTACGGAAAAATATGTCACCCAAACCATTAACGAATTGATTGAACCTCAAATTAGCAAAATCGCTTTTACTAAAAAACTTTTAATTCTTACCTACACGTGAAAATCTAGAACAATCAGATGCGTCGGGGTTTTGGTACTAGGATTACAGAAGAATGAGGAGTAGGTTGTAATTAAATAAACATAATAGTTTAGAAGAAAACAGTTCATGTATGATTTTTTTCATCATCTTACTAATTTTCAGAATCAGAGCATTGTCACAAGTTATGCTCAGACTGGATACATTTATTATTAATGTGATATTATAATTAAAATTGTGTTTACTTAACCTCCGTTTTCTAAACCGCCATGCGCCAGTCGGTCTTCTGTTTTCAGGGAGGTTGTCGAAAAGTTAAATAACCGTTTAAAGTTGTCACGGAAAGTACTCTAAGTACTGGTTAACCTTACCGGGATTGGCCCACCACTCATTCCCGCCTCTGCAACTCCTGTGAGCTAGGATCAACAGGGGCGGCCAGAAAAATGCAAAACAAAGCTGGTTAACCTTATATGAGGTTAACACGAGACTGGGTAGGTGTATAAAGCTAAGAAAAACTATTAATATATTTTTTCGAAGTTTGCTTTTTAACTGTAGCTCGTATTTAAAAAAGTAGAATATAATAATAAGGACTGTCTGAAAATAATGACGTCATCGTCAATCGTGTGTATCTTTATTATATATCACTAGATAATATATTACTTAACCAATCGCCTAACATCTGTCACTTGGTCCCTTTAGTCTCTTGTATTGTAGTTTGTTTTCCTTCGACGAGAATTAATATTGTTTCCATGCTCAGATGTGAAGACGCCTGACGAATGAAATCTAGGTTACGTATTTTTTTTAAGATCCCGATGTTTGTTCGACATGCGAATATGTTGAATGACAGACTCAATTTGTGAAGTATTTTTGAAGACCACTGCACCTGTTATTGAAAAACTTTTTGAAAGTAAAATGTTGCAGATTGATTTGTGTGAGTGACGTTTTAAAAACAAACTGAAAATTGAAAACAGCTTTTATCGAAACTCACTGGGTTAATACTTTTTGTGTAATTTTACAGCTAGTAGTTTAGCAGTTTGGCTTGCTGGAACCAGGTCGCAGCGCCATCTACCATGTAATAAAGCATTTAAATCCCTTGGCCCACTACAAAAACCAGACAAAAAAATAATAATGTAAAACCTACTTTATCCAAGTTAGCCAATGGTATAATGTTAATAAGCCACTAACTGACACGACTATTCGATTCGTCGGCCTATTGCAGTCCACTGCCGGTGATTTATTTATTGCTCTATAAAATTGTATGCCACATTTCGGAGCGGCCAGGGCGCAGTATTGGTGAAGGAGTATCATCAGGTGCAATGGGTAGGCACATCATCATGGTCCACAATGTAGTAAAATGTGATTCAGGTGTGACCAGTTTCACAATTAAGACGTGTGCACAGTACGGATGCCACAATCGGACTGAGTTCGTGCCTTTTTTTTTGAATGATAAACTGATGATAGCCTTAAGGGCTTTGTCATCTTCACCGGGCTACTTGGCGTGCGCTGAATGCGCACAACCGAATGGTTTAAACCTTCGGGACCAGTGCACCCCAGATACGGCTGGGGCTTTGTCGCTTGTGGGACTAAAGGTTTGTATGACTATTTGTAGGATGGCTGCTAGGGTCGATGCCCAGCAGCGTCCTACTTTCGACTCTACCTACTAAGGGTCCCTGATAAACCCATTCCTTGAAAACCCACCGCTAAAGAACCCTCGAAACAACTGCGGTGGGAGAGCTCGTGCCAACCGATCGCCCGGCTTTTATACCTGAGTATGATTCATCCGAGCCTCGCACGACCGTGCACCGTCGCCTGATCCACAGAGTGACGACATCGTCTTAGTTCCGAACTGTTTACACTTGGGCTTCTAATAAGTGAAAGAGTATGATTTGAATTAAATCGGAGGCTTGCGCCGACATACATGCAAGAAAACAGTAAATGTAAATAAGCCTAAGCCTAAGCCTAGGCCAGGTTTGGCATAAAACAAACGACAAACAACTGAATTTACGTGATTATTTCTGCAAATCGGCACTAAAAAAGGTTATTGAGATGACCCAGTGACCTACATCCCTCTAACTAAAGTACTAGATGAACATAACTTGTAAAAAGGTTCAGCATAACCCTAATGTTATAAGGACACACATTATCGACAATTTGTATTCCCACTCGGTTTACGAGTTGGCTTTATACAAAACTTAACATTCATGAGTTGGACGTCTCGAGTTCATTAATACAGTATTGATTGACGGACTGCGGCAAAGGACGGAAACTTGTCTCCGATTTAATGGCTTTGGGTTGTGATGAAGGCAGCGACGCCACTAGAACATTAATTCTGATTATAAAACATTAGATTTGGAAATAGACGAACTACTTATTATGGTGCATAGCCAACTCAGTACTAGAATTTGAATACTTTCTAAAGTCTACTCCTCATTTAAGGCTAAACCAAAAAAATTAAAATAAAATATTTTGAACTGTCAAATCAATTACAATATTCTGGTTGTATCAGCAGTTACATACATTTTGTTCCATAAAAAATACTTCCCTCCACTTCATGGATTTATTTAATTCACAAACTCGTTTATTCTCTTCGCAAGCTTATACTGTTGAGAAAAGTTACTAGCGACACATAAACACATCAGAATACATTGCTTTATCGCCGGACCTCCCAGAGGAACCTGTTGAGTAGTTAATGACTGCAGGCTTCACGTCCATCTGTGCAGACATACTGATGTTGGGTCTGATGTTCGACTATTTGTAATTCACATTTTTTTAACTTTATTTTAAATGTGTTATAGCTAACTTAGAACTACTTAGATCTATGGCGTACCTGTGGGAGGTCGGTTGACCATCCAAATTTTTAAAGGATGGTCAGCCGATCTACCTTATCAGGTAGCGTACCCAAAATGCTGGCTGCGTTGTCGCGCTGAATGGCTATGCTTATTCTTTGGCCTAAGTAGCAGCCAGCATTTTAGTCACGTGTGGACTCTACGAGCCGCCCGGCCAGGTCCCTGTATGTTGTGAGCGCCGCCGGTCCCCAAGGGCCCAGGGTCTCCACGCCGAACGGCGCAAATAAGTAGCCTCTGTCGAGGCTGGAATATTTGCGCCGTTTGAGGGATTCCGCAGCTTCAGCAGCGCCGCCTGCTTTTTGCGACGTTTCAGGGAGATGGGACGGTGCCAGTGTGTCCACGCATGTAGCGTCCCACACTAAGGGCCGTCCCATCTTCCATGGAATAAGTGTCATGCCGTCAGGCCTTTTTCCGTCATCGCGCGTTAGGCCATTTGGCTCTAGCATGGCGGCGATGTTCGCGGTTCCTAAAGCCCAGAGGATAACATCATTGATAGCGCTATGGCGCGCTATGCGGCTCGCGCTTCTGCTGCAGGATAGCACATGGTGGCCGAGGCACTCTACCGTTTCACCACAGGAGCATCGGTGAGGCACTATACATGGGGCACTGATGCGCAATGAAACGGCCAAGCGGAAAGTGTTATTGTCAAGTAACGTTCCCAGATTACTTGACGGAGGGGCCTGCAGCCAAAGACCTGATTCCCAGCGGGATACAGCAAGAAGACGCGCCCTCTCAGTGGGATTGCTGGACGTTTCTAAGAGTCTATTCCGTGCCAACTTACTGAGGGGGTCATCCCACTGTTTCCGCGAGGACAGGTCCTTGGGCAGGCTGCTATTTGGGCAGGCTAAATTCCATGCATTCATGGCCTCTGTTATGTAGGCGGTGTCGGAATGGTTATTGCTGGGTGCCAGAATAGTTTTTATCAATTTTTCTGTGCCCATAACCGAGGACAGGAATGCCGGCAGCGATACACTAGCCCTTTTCCCTAAGTTACCCTTAGTTAACTTTTACGATATGGCACAGGACATGTAGTTGATATATTCTAGTGAAACTCTGCATCAGCACAGGCTACAAAAACAAACCTACTACATAATTGACCCGGTGGCTTAGTGGTTATAGCGGCTGGCATGGTTTGCAGTGGTCGTGGGTTCGATTCCCACTCGGGTGAAGAATTTTTTCCATTTTCTTTATTAATAATTTTATAAACCTACTACACATAGCAAATAAACACACATTGACAGAAACTTATAACGTAGTTTATTGTTGGAATCCCAGAGGTACCTGTTGATCTGATAGCCGCTAAAGAGAGGTTTCGGTGGCGTTCGAACTTTCTGATGAACATTAATTGTTTACTCGTAGTCTGTTCAAACTTTAACTACCAGCCCCCCTAGCATGACCACGCATCGTGGATATCGTATCGTCTCTATACAAAATTCAACATGGCAGTTATATTTATCGTATTTTACACGCTAAATGTCGATAAATCGGTTTATCATATCGTGTTTCGCATGTCATGCCACTTGGGCTGGACTCAGTCTTACAAGGGGATGGGGAAATAGACCGATATATAAAGCACCGAATTAGTTCAGGATGGATGAAATGGCGATAGGTCACGGTAAAACATGATTATTTATACTTACAAACAACAAAATCCAGGAATAAAAAGTTGTCCTTAATCATCTATTTGACTAAAAACCTTTTTCAATGTTTTTAATATACGAGTATCTATATGTTTTCTCATTGTCTATTGTCAATACGAGATAATAGCGTCGTAACTAGCATCGTAACAAGTTCGAAGTAAGTAAATAGTAGGTACAATAATTGAATAGTTGTTTTTGTTTACGTCTTATACAGGGTGTAACAAAAGGGGTATGTTAAGCGAAATTCTATGAAGATAGCCCATATAGAACCTATCTGCAAAATTTGAGATTCGAAATCACATGTTTATTTTTCCAAATAGTATGGAGAATTCTTAAACATCTCAGGAATTTTCATACAATCTTGAAAAATAAACATGTTATAAAATTATTAATAAAGAAATCGAAAAATTCCTCACCCGGGTGGGAATCGAACCCATGACCTCTGCATTCCGCGTGCCAGCGCTCTTACCACTGAGCCACCGGGTCAATTACTCGGATGACGAATTTTACCATCTCTTTTTGAAATTACATTATTGGAAACATGTGATTTCGAGTCTCAAATTTTGTGAATAGGTTCCCTATAGTGGGCTATTTATATAGCTTTTCGCTTAACATACCCTTTTTATTACCTGTATAGTGTAAACTTTACAGTATATAAGACGCGAACAATCTACTTTACAGTAACTTAAGTTATTTACTCGCAAACAACAAAATTTTGCCTTTCAAGTAATTGAATATTAGTTACCCACTCTTTAGGCGAGAGAGTTTACTTAAACTTTAAATAGACAATAGCAGAGTAAAAAACAAAGTTTCTCCTTGAAGGGCGTGACTGCATACATTAATGCGTATTTCTACTCCTTTTTAACTAGAGGGAGTATACAGGATGATTTTCGTCGTCGTCAACGTTTCCGAAAACTACGGAATCTCCTCATCACCACGATCATTTTTCTCCATGGAAGCATACCTGGGAAGTGTCTGGTTTCCAAAATATTAGGGTCCAAAGTTAAGTAAATAGACTGCGTTTTTCTGCATTAATGCACATAGACGCGCGTAGCAAGATTTTTTCACGAGAAATAATTAATATCTATCTATAAAAAAACTAGCATAAACACTAGACACTATAAATTTCGCCAGATCAAGTAATTAAAATTTTTTTCAAAAAAAAATTTTTTTTCCAGCATTTTTTTTGGCATAAAATTACTTTATTTGATGTATAGAGTACGTGCCCTTCGTAAATGGTGGCCACAAAAAAACACCCTGTATAATTGGGCCAATTATCATTTTCAATAGAGCTAAGATACTCGTATCAGCTGAAGATATTACTACCAGGATAATATAAAATTAAGAAGAACTACTACCATCATCTCGACTGTATTCGTGACGTGAATGACCTTACGTGTACAAATCAGCACTAACGTTGGCTTAATGTTTTTTTGTATATTTTTAAATGAAAAATTCTATTTGCAAATGCTATGTACGGTCTCAAAAACATCGATTTCTTTATTTAATGACAGGTAATTTTGAATTTGTAAATGTATTTAAGCATAAAGTTTTTCAATCGATTAATACAATTTAGTCCACGGTTATGTTTTAATACGCTTCATTGCTTAAATAATGGTTAAATAGTTTTACTTCATTTATTGTAAAAGTTGTGCTAGCCTGTAATTGTGATACATAATATTATCGTGTGCTCCTGTCCAACTTGTATCTTAACGGAACTGTTGTGTATTATGTTGGCTTTCTAATTTAATAAATAACTAAAAATAAATAAATAAATAAATTTCGAAACAGCCTGTGGAACAAACACCAATATGGGCTCGACTATAAGGTATGAAAAATTAAGTACATAGTACAAAAGCATACTTAACAAATTCATTTTCACAAAACTTAAAGCAGCACCAACACCATTACAACTTAGTTAGGATTTAGTAAAAATATTTCTACTTTTCACCAACTTTATCTAGGTAAAATAAAACAAAGGTTGCGCTCATACAGTTTTTACACAGCGAAGTGGCAATATACCGCACCGCACGTAAGGACCCGACTACACTTTTCCATTTGGCCACAAATTGTTCAGATACGTGACTTACGGCCAATTGAACGCGTATCTACCTATATAGACGTACCTATATTATAGCATATGGTATTTCTGTAGGTAAACAATGACCCTTGAGGTAAATATCACCTTGTATTGTGAATCTTAGCAATAAGGAAAATGTTTATAGGTTTTTATGTGTTGTGTTTATAAACAACATATAGGAGTCATTTGTTTCTAATCCAATATAGTTGTGTGGCATTGAACTCTATAACAAAGAAAGGACATCCTCTTTTTTGGCCTAAATATGAAAGTGCCGGCCAAATAAAAAATATGCTATTTTCTGTTAGAACTTGTCTCCTGAGTATTTATTATTATGGCATCAAATCTATGGGATAATACTCAATCTTCTCAAATGTTTAAAATATCAGAATTTGTTTTTATGAGATCGATTAACTGAACATGTACCTATGAAAATGTAGAATTTTTAAATTTAAATAAAACCAAAAATTTACCTCACAGCTCCAAAGTTGGCACCAATGCTATAATAACAAATGCACAGAGCGAAAAGTTCCAAAAAGTACAATTAGTTTTGGCCGCACTTTCTTATTTAAACCAAAAATGTTTAATATGGTAAGGATCTCCTCTACAGCCTCTCTAATTCTAAATGATCTAAACCGCATTAGGTCGTTGTTTAATGTATTTTGGTAGGTCAATCAAACAGCAAGTGCAGATCAAGACTGTCCTTTTATTTTCTTCCTTATCTACCCACAATTATACATATAATAAAAACTAAACTGAATATACCGACAACCCCCTTTTTTAAAATAAATTTACAAAAATAAATTACAAAAATTTCCTATTTGTACATAATTACCTACATAAGTACCTATACCCTATTCTCTTTAAAAACATAAATAATCCTAAAGAACGAAATACGTTCCTAAAAAAAATTGCTACTCAGTTCAATAGTACCTACCTACTTATATAAGGTTTGCACTAAGTATAAAGAAGCTAGTTTCACAAACATAAAACTGAACCGAAACTTAGATTTCCATCTTAAAAAAGAAAACAGGGTATACACAGTTATCTTTATCGCCATATTATTATCATGCAATAGGTAGGCTCAACATGCATTAATTTTATTGAATGAGTTAGTTTTTTATCACTTATACTATTCTATAAGTAAACTGGTATAAATCAATAGTAATAATACACACAAATCCATTAAATACTTGAATTAGCTCAATATGACTATGACATTCAGTAAATTACACTGAATGTCATGTTTTAAATAACATTTATTGATAATTACCATTTCGGTTTTCATTGTAGATACATTATGATGTACTTAGGTTTCAATGTCACCAGTTATATGTAGATATATAAAATAACAATTACATATTCATAGGTGATAGAAAAATAATATTAGTTATATGTTTCATTTATTACATTTCAATGAATTTCTAAGTTAATCCAATAATTATATAATTAATTTTCTAATTGACAGTTACATTCGATATAAAACCTACAATATCATGTTCATTGTTGCACTGGATAGCCCCACCGATCAGGCTGTCTCACCTCCCTGCCGAAACGAGTAACATATGGTTGATTTGCGCTAGTAGTCGTGGTAATGTCGAGCGGACACTCTTGGATGGCGATATCATCGTAACTATTTGAACTTAAATTATCAGTCTCAGGATTAATAATTATAGTTGGATCTATATTTAAGTGTCTACGATTTCTAATTATTGTACGGCCGCCGTTACATATCTTTATAGAATAGGACCTTATGCCCACCAAGTCGTTAACTATTCCACTAACCCATTGTTTGTTTACTTTGACTTTCACTTTTTGGCCTATCTTTAATGGTGCGAGAACTCTCGCGCCCCTATTATAATATTTAGCTTGTTTTTCTTGACGTTGATTTAAAGAGTTATGTATGTTTTTAATTATGGTAGGTTTTAGTAATTTTGGCGCACAGGGTACTGTACTCCTATATTTACGGCTGCTTAATAGTTCAGAAGGAGATGGTATATCACTGCTAATAGGAGTGTTTAAGTATTCTAACAAACCTAATCTATAATCAGTTTTGTCATAATTAGTCTTCTTCATAATGTTTTTAACAGTTTGAACTGCACGTTCAACCTGGCCATTAGATTGCGCATACCGAGGCGATGACGTCACATGTGTGAAGTTCCACTCATTTGCAAATTTACGAAAACTATCTGATCTGTACTCGGGCCCATTATCAGACATTACGTAATTAGGGATACCCTGTCTAGTAAAAATATTTTTTAATTGGTGTATTATCTCATCTGAGGTTAATGACTGTAATTGAATTATTTCTATATACTTGCTATAATAATCTATCACGATTAGATACTTGTTATCTTTAAAGTGAAAAGTATCAGTACCTATCTTAGACCACGCTCTGTTTGGGATGTCATGCGAGATCATTGTTTCTCTTCTGTTCTCCGGTTTGTATGTGAGACATGCTTGACATTTACTTATGTAGTCCTCTAATTGACTATTAATATTAGGCCAGAACATAGTTTCTCGTGTACGTAACTTACATTTTTCTAAACCTAAATGCCCAATGTGCACCTTTTTGAGCATCTCTGCACGCAATTCTCTAGGTATGATAACGCGATTATTCTTCCAAACTAAACCAAACGAGGTTGTCAACTCATCTCTATAATTAAAGTAAGGTTTTATGGAATCCAAAACATTTTGTTTGTGTACTGGCCAACCATCCTTTATGTACTTTATTAATAATTGCAGTTCGTTATCATTGTGAGTGTATTTTTGCAATTTTACAAAATGTGTATCCATTAGTGGATTACATGCAGTAACTATACAGACTTGAGCTTGCGAGTCAAAGTGATCTCGTGTTTCTTTTTCACTTTTATAATTAACTTGTGACGCTCGGGACAGGGCATCTGCAATATATAAATATTTTCCTGGTTTATATATTAAAGTGAAATTGTACAACTGTAGCCTTAAAAACATTTTTTGTAAACGTGCTGGAGCATTTGCTATCGGTTTATTTATTATGTTGACTAGTGGCTTATGATCAGTCTCAATTGTAACATCATTTTTACCATATATGTAAGTATAAAATTTTTCACATGCGAACACACAAGCTAATAGTTCTTTTTCTATTTGTGCATAGTTTTGCTCAGCTTTCGTTAAAGATCTAGATGCGTAACTCACAGGAAGATTTTCTTGAAGTAAGCAGGCCCCTAACCCATTTTTACTGGCATCTACAGATATTACTACCGGTTTATTAGCTACGTAATATTGTAAAATTGGTACACTAGTCAAACACTTTTTTAAATTATCCATACATTTTTGATGAGACGCCGACCAATGCCACTCTACATCTTTCTTTAGTAACTGTCTTAACTCATAGGTTTTTTCTGATAAATTTGGAACAAATCTACCCACATAATTTATAATTCCTAAAAATCTTTCTAATTCTTTTACATTTTCGGGTGCCTTCATTGTGGTAATAGGAGATGTATGTGATTCGTCAGGATAGATTCCTTTGCTTGTAATTTTATGCCCTAAATATTTAATTTCCGTTAATGAAAATTTACATTTATTTTTATTTAGTTTTAAATTTATCTTCCTACATCGATTCAATACTTGCAATAGTCTCTGATCATGTTCTTCTTTTGTTTTACCATATACTAACAGGTCATCTATGAACAAGCAAACTCCTTCAAGGTCATCAAAGTTTTCGTACATTTTTTTATGAAATACTTCCGACGCTGATGTTATTCCGTAGGGTAATCGCAAAAACTTATATCTACCAAAAGCTGTATTAAATGTACATAAATTTGTACTTTCGTTATGTAGTTTTAACTGCCAGAATCCATTTTTTGCATCTAATGTACTATAGTATTTTGAACCCGCTAGATTTACTACAATCTCATCTAAAGTAGGCAAATAGAAATGTTCTCGCCTTATCGCTTTATTTAAGTCTTTTGGATCTAAACAGATACGAAGGTCACCATTTGGTTTCCTTACTACAGTCATGCTATTGACCCACTCGCTGGGGCCTTCTACTTTTGCAATTATTTGTTGATGTTCCATTTCAATTAATTTGTGCTTAATAGCCTCTTTGATTGCAATCGGAAGTTTCCGCGGTGCATGTACCACTGGTAAGACACTATTGTCAATACCTATTTTATATACCCCCGGCATACAGCCAATTCCTTCGAAAACATCTGAATATTCCATAAATATTTTATTTTGAATTTCATTACTTTTTGTAACTGACAATGTCAAAAGTATTAAATTAAGCTCCTGACATGACTGACGACCTAAAATAGGCGGTGAATTTACATCGGCTATCAAGAATTCCAAAACGTAACATATGTTTTTTGTATTTTGTTTTCAAATTGCATTTGCCAATTACCTTGATATCGCCACCAGAATAACCACGCAACTTCACCGAAGTGCTGACTAACTCACTTTCACTGATACCTATATGCTTTAAATAACTACGCGGTAATACATTTACATCTGCACCGGTGTCTAATTTAAATGTTATTTTGTAGTTATTAATGAATAAATCAGCACTCCAATCACAATTAGATGTGTTAAAATAATAGATTACCTGATCGGGGGAAGCATCATCCATGTGTAGATCAAATACGTGACATACTTTTGCAAAATGGTTAAAATTATTACACTTTGAACACTTTTTTCCCTTTGCGGGACACATATTATAATAATGCACACCACCACACTGTACACAGTTTCTTTTATAGTTGTTATTACGTATTGCACTGTTTTGTTGATTATAATTATTATATTCACACTGCTTAGATGACGACGGGTAAACGTTGGATTGTTGATAATACGTGCGCAAACCATTTCGGCCATTAGGGTTAACACCTCGCTTGCCCATCGTGGCATATGCACCGCGCATAGGCCAGCCACCGCGACCGGGCTTTCCGCGCGTCCATGCACGTCCTGTTTGATGCACCCAATGTACGGCACCGTCTTCAGACTCCTTGTTCAAACATACATTCTGTAGGGAATATGCACAATGTTCTGAATGTTCTTTTTTTATAGTACCCGCCTGTACCTTTGATATTTGTGCTAAATTACAAATATCTAACGATTTCTGTAATGTAAGGTTTGGTTCCCGTAGGAGACGTTCTCTCAGTGCACTATCCTTGATTCCACAAATCAAGCGATCTCTAATTAGGTCATTGCATAAATCTTTGAACTCGCAGGTGGTAGCCATTTTTTGCAATTCTGTTGCGTAATTATCTATAGATTCCGATTCTTGCTGTTCGCGAGTAAAAAATAAGTGTCGCTGGACTGTTAAGTTTTTCTTGGATGCGAAGAATGTGTCAAACTTTTTAATTATCGAGTTTAAATCTTTAAACGTTTCGTTAAACTGTTCATAGACTTCACGGCATTGTTCGCCAATAATGTGTAAAAATATGTTTTGTTGCACTTTTGTAGTTTTATTTTCTAGTTCACATGCTTCAAAATAAATTAAGAATGCTTTTTTCCATTTCTCCCATTCTTGAGTTGTGTTACCAGACGTTATATTTTGAAGGTTACTCACGTAACAAAATGGCTGCGGCGGCTTCAATAATGATTCCATTGTGACAGATTATTCGTAAAAATCTTGAAAATTTATTAGATATCTTCTTTATTTTCGTTGAACGTTATCAGTTATTTTTTATGCTTAGTACTACGAATTATTAGACAACTACCGGCTGCGCCATGTTTAATGTATTTTGGTAGGTCAATCAAACAGCAAGTGCAGATCAAGACTGTCCTTTTATTTTCTTCCTTATCTACCCACAATTATACATATAATAAAAACTAAACTGAATATACCGACAGTCGTAAATCTAAAACGCAATAATGTCACAATTTGACGCTTAGCTTACGTGCGCGTTATTACATTAGAGTGACATTTATAATTCCATTCTCGTGTTCGAGTATGAATGGAAACACGTAATATGCTGACCTTACAATATTAAAAATATTTGTGAGGAAATATGAGAATAAGTCTGTAATACAAAAAAAAAACAAATTAACTACCTAGTTACACCTATTAGGTAAAATGTCTTTATTATTTGAGAATTACCTAATGGCTTCCCAGCAGCTTCACTGGCTAGAAATGTATCGAGTGCCTTCTTTTTCAGATCCACTCAAAAGCACATTGAAAATTTCATCAAAAACTGTTCAACCATCATCATCGTATTTTCAATTTTATAGACACTGTCCTAATCACTTCTTCATGATCCTACTTTTGTAAAATAATTACCCGTGGAATAATAGACTTTCCTTTATTTTAAACTAAAAATGAAAAATCCACTGTCATGAGATGTCGTCCCTAATAAGTTTTATTTTTTCTGTTTGTTGACCATCCGGAATGGCTGCCTTTCGGAACAGTATTAATGTTAGCACAGACGAAGTATATTGCAGATACTAATTGCAAAGCAAGAAATGCTAGATTATATTTAACATCACAGGATCATTTAAAATATAGACAGGTATGTCGTAGCCATATCGTAGATTTGATCATTTCGAACACTTCAGTTCAACTATCTATTGGCCACATCATGTTTTGGTTTGGGCAGACTGATAACAAAAATCGTTTCTCGATATAGGCAACTAAACGCGCGACAATTTCATGTAGTGGTCAAGATTATTGATCATATCGTAAAATAGTTACATGAATCATCGGTAGAGGCGCTGCAAGCCCTTTGTTTATGTTTGAAGATGGCGGATTTTGCTTTTTAGGTTACAAAACAAATTAAGCAGAGTAGGGTGACTACGCAGAAGTCCACGGATAGGGTGTTATTTTGTATAATGTATGTTAGACTTAATGGTGGTTTATTAAGTGATGGCGACTATTGATGATGATGATGGCCCTCAGGGTAAATGCAAATTAAGCCAGTGATCGACTTTCTACGTGATGCAACTGATACTTAATGTAGTTATGCCGTATTATGTTGCCCTATATTCAGTACCTAGGATTGTTTGTTGTTAACTACACCACAACCAAACAACAAAAAAGCTAGTCTATGCGTGTCCTTAATTCTAAAATACGAAGATAGAAAGGAAAGGTCGCTTTAATGACTTCCTTTTTTGAAAGCGGGAAAATGAGCTCAAAAATATTATTTTTGTTTTTTTCGATTCTTCTAGATGCTGTGTCATGGCCACTTAAGGCTGGGATAATGAGAGTCCTCTGGTGGCGAACAACTGTAACTTCACACGACACGATTAAGACCGAACAGCTTTTACCCCTTTTCTACCTTTTGGAGAGAAATACCGAGGGTAACAACTTCATCATCTCAAAAAACCATTTTAACAGATTATATTATGAAGAAGTATGTTATAATTTTTATATAAATTAAGATATTAGAAAAATAATATATATATTTTTTTAAATCTCTCACTCGGGTGAAAAAAAAATCATTTCTTAATATTATTTTTCTAAAATTCTATATTTATCGCTAATGAAATAATCATTGAACATTCTGGCCAAATGTAAGAATTTCTATTTATTACCTACAGGTATTCTCCGATTGTACTATTAGCATTTCAAAAGTCGACAAACTTGATAACGAGCTTAAAGTAAAGTAGATAAATGGACAATTGCAGGTATTGGCTTTACTTAGATAAGTTCTGAATAGCCCACTATGATCTGATTAATATGATATTCTATGTAATAATAAATCTTTGCCTTTTTGATTTTTGGTCGTCAACGTTCCCGAAAACTACGGAATCTCCTCATCATCACGGTAATTTTTCTCTATGGAAGCATACCTGGGAAGTATCTGGTTTCCAAAATATTAGGGTCCAAAGTTGAGTAAATAGACTGCGTTTTTCTGCATAAATGCACACCGACGCGTGTAGCACCTTTTTTCTACGACAAATAATTAATATCTGTCTATGAAAAAACTAGCGTAAACACTGGACACTATAAATTTTGCCCGATCAAGTAATTTTTTTTTTTATTTACATCGTTTCTTAGCATTTTTTTGGCATAAAATTACTTTATATGATGTATAGAGTACGTATCCTTCGTTAAGGGTGGCAACTAAAACCTTGCATTTGTTAATACTAAAGTCGTTTATGTAGCCAAAACATCCCAGTTATTTTTGCTAGAAGTAGCTTCCAAGCTTTTCTTGTATAATCTTAATGTAAACATGAGTTGTTTGTTCAATCGATTGTGTGTCTGTTTGTCAGGCTCGACATTAGCTGGACAAACACGCACTTGTCGGAAATCACTGGATTTCCCTATTTACGAGAAATAATAATGTATTCCCGAATTTTTCGGCTGATATTTTCATAATTTTATCTTGTAGAATTGTACCTACTCTTTTGAGTAAAAGTGCCTATTCATCATATTACATACATATATACATTCATTACGCCTTTATCCCTTACGGGGTAAGCAGAGCACCAAGGACCGATAGAACCACATGATGCCACTTCTGACCAATTTTGAGGATATAGTTGAGATGTACAAGTTCATCATAATGGGTAAAATTATACTTGTTACATAATTTATATGAGTATCGTAATTTGTTTATTAAATTTCTCTCGATTGACATCAATGGCATAATTCCTAGAAAAGATATACACAGATACAGACAGACATCTGTGTTATGTCGGGTTTTTAGATATTAAATTTTACATAAAAGTTTCTTAATCGCATAATCAAGTAGCACCGCTGTTTATATAAAACCGGAAAAGTTGGTGAAACAATAACTCGTCCCAGCTGACCAGGCATTCATTAGTCACTGACGACGACGACCCCTGTAATCTAATTTCGGAACCTTATTATGGGGGAATACTGTGAAAATAATATTTTCATCTGGAGAAGTAATAACATTACTTTTACATCACTCTCTAGAAGCTTTTTCTATCTTGTTTAAAAATTGATCCCACATTTTTGGATGATTCTATTAAATTGACACTTAAATATACCATACATCATGAAATTAGATGAAGCGAAAGAGGTGTGTCAAGATTGTAGCAAATGGAGATCCGTGATCTCTGCCTACCCCTCCGGGAAAGAGGCGTGATTTTTATGTGTGTATGTGTGTACATTTTATAAAATTTTATATCTAGGTGTATTTTTCTACACATTTCATATCTACTCTTGTATTACTTATGTCATTGTGGAATAGGACACACCGCGGCGTGACTATGTGTCCAAAACTTTGCTCTCAACTCTTATCAAGACATATTGCCTTACATATGAGACACACAGCTCTAATATTTTTCTGAATTGCTGGTACACGAACACATCTAACATATGAGAGGATTCTTACAGGATGAGGATAACTTAGATAACCATTATTTTTAACCGACTTCAAAAAAAGGAGGAGGTTCTCAATTCGTCTGTATGTATAATACTTTTAGTTTAATATAACATCAGTTGGCTTAAAATTTGTCGTAAACTATTTCAATTTTTAAGCCATAATTGAAACAAATTAGGGAATAGCCTCATTTATATATAGAAAAAAAAACCGAAAGCGTAAAAATTTTGATGACAGTGTCATTGTCACGGCTCAGACGAATTTTGGAACGCTCAAATGCATCCACCCATTTAGGCTCGTAGAGCGAGCCTAAGAAATATACATACACTACATAATTCTTCTACTTGCTAAGCAATAAATTTTAAATAAATATTTTACTAGTTCAACTAGGAGTTATGTCCTATTAGGTGTTTGAACGTACAAACCACAAGCCTGTATGTCCGACCCCCACGCTCATATTTCGCGGATTCACACCGCGCTCTAAAAGCCTCTGCATAGAGAACTTGTCGCATAAAACTGCAGTCGAGCAGCCTTACAGCCCTTTCACATTAGCTCTCAAGCAAGCCCTATAGATAGATGTCATCATCATCATCAGCATTATGCCATATGTAGTCCACATGTATATATTATGGGTGAGTTAAATAGATATACAGGCTGTTTTTTTTGTGGCCACCATTAACGTTCTCTGTACATAAAATAAAGTAAGTTTATGCCAAAAAAATGCTAGGGATTTTTTAATTTTTTTTTAAATTTTAATTACTTGATCGGGCGAAATTTATAGTGTCTAGTGTTTATGTTAGTTTTTTTATAGACAGATATTAATTATTTCTCGTGAAAAAATCTTGCTACGCGCGTCTATGTGCATTTATGCAGAAAAACGCAGTTTATTTACTCAACTTTGGACCCTAATATTTTGGAAACCAGACACTTCCCAGGTATGCTTCCATGGAGAAAAATCGTGATGATGAGGAGATACCGTAGTTTACGGGAACGTTGACGACCAAAAATCATCCTGTACATATGCATAGAAAATTTTGTATTACACTATACAATGGCGAACGTCATATTATGTCCCTTACCAGTTTACGGAGAAGAAAACATAGTGATTTAAGGAGAATCCATATGTATTTGCCTCTTTTTATATGTTTTACCAGGGTTAAACTTTTTATGTCAATCATTCCGGCATTCAAGGCATCTTTTCTGTAGACAGGTTAACGGTTTTTCTTTTCTAAAAAGCGCTTTTAAAATAATCATTACAGAAGCAACTTCTGAGTATGCAGTTGCATGTGACGTAATGTGAAGGGGCTTTTAGTGCTACTTGTTATTAGTTTTAATCCCGCGGCACATCTGTGCAGCCCTAAATTGTAGCCTAGTTGTAGGTACTAAGTACTTTCTAACTCAACCGGTAGGTCATTAAGAAATAGTGCTAGAATATCTAGTAGGTCATGAATTTTTTACATTTCCGGGGAAAACTTTTTATTTCAGAAAAAACCGCTTTTCCGAGGTTTTTCTTTGGTATCTAATTTCATCTGTATACATTGCTTTAACTAGACATAATTTACCGCTAAGCCTTTAACCCGAGCTTTGTTATTCTGTTTACCAAATATTAATCAAATTTATTATTATCTATGAAAAATCTCAAAAAACATTTATATACAATGCAGATAAATAAAATTGAAGTGTCGGTTTGTAATAAAAAAATAAAAAATTCCCTTTTGCCAAATGTGCCAAACATTATAAATGACCCAAAATATTTTTTTTTATGTTTCACCACACTAATAATAATTTAACGGAAACTGTATTTATTCCTGGAAGTGTCAATTTTTTTTCTAAATTCCAACAAAACTAAATCTCCAGGGCGTCTACTTATAAAGCTCAAACAAAGCCATCAAAAAAAAACTATTCCTTTCTATAATTCTGTCAAAAGCAGTTTTAATCTTTCTATTCCGCACCATTAGGAACTAATCGCGAAGCCTGCGGTAGTAACTCAACCAGCTGATCTTGAGCCGTCTTAATGACGATATTGGCCGGGGTTTCTTCTATTCGGGGGAGCGGCGGGGGTCAGCCGTGATTGGTTAAATTGCAGACTCTTCCACGCAGTAATATGGCTGAGATGGTATCGCGGTGATTCATGATCACCCTGTATCGTCTATATAAACTCGAGTGACTTTGTACAGCTTCGCCGAACGGGAGATTGGAATTTTCCATGAGGCTGAAATTAGTTAGTTTTCGAGGCGTTTTAAAGCTTATATTTACATTTTATATAGGTTTTATTTTCTTGAGAAAACCTACACTATACACATTATTCATTTACGTATTACTTGAGCAGTTATAATATAACTTTATCAAAATGAAAGGCAAATAAAGAAGCAAAAAAAGGCAAATAAGAAATCGCGTAGCTTACTACGACTGTCGCGTTTCGTAGCTTTCGTAGCATTCTACAAAAAGACACAATATCAATGAATTCTCGAGAATAAAAAAAAACCGGAGTAAGCTAAATAAAACCATTAAAAAAAACACGGCTATTTTCCCGAAAAAGGGTAACCCGAACTGCAAGATCATATAGTCGATCCCACAGCCACGTTACAACATGTTAAATAGTCATAAAACTTAACGTATAGTCCATTCACTGCGGTCACCAACCCGCCTGCCCAGCGTGGTGACTATGGGCAAAACCCCCTGTGGCAGAAGCCTTGTGGCGTGCCCTGGGGGAGGCCTACATCCAGCAGTGGACTGCAATAGGCTGAAGAAGAAGAAGAAAAAGAAGAAGTCCATTCAAACTTTCTTTTACGTAATAAAATGAGCACAACCACACTCATTAAACTTTCCTAACCACTATGAAAGTGAAAAGTAAACAAAATGTAAGTTAGGGCGGTATAGCATGGGGCTATCTGAGCAAATATTGCGCAATATCGCCGGGGACATTGACACGGGGTCCACCCTTGTCGTTTTGCTGTTAATTTTGCTTGTCGAGCAAACAGCGTGGTGTGCGCGATAAAAGCTTAGCGATTTATATTAATAATAAAAAGCATAAGCATAACCGCGTAAGTAGTTTTCCAGGATTGCAAAACAATTGTATAATCCTGAAGTCAATAAAAAATAGAAAATAGTAACAATTCCATGTGATGTGTTTTAATACCGATTGTAAGTGATGGTCAGGCAAATACTAAGATGCTGTCAAACCACCATTGTGTTGAGTTACACGACAGAATTATTAGAAATGGGGTAGCCAGACTCTATTTCGGGAACGATCAGTGACAAGTCGCTAGTCTGAGAGAACCCCTTACTCGACTCTTACGACATGCACATAAGGAGATGTAGCTAATGTGGACCCTGTTAAGCAAAAATGATCCAGCCAACATTTTTATGAAAATGAGTTAAAGACATAACCATATTCTAATGAAACTCACCTCAGCGAAGGAAATTACTAGAATCTCTCAAGTTTATAATAAATAAACAACTCGATATCTCTTGTCTTGGACCAAAACATTATAAAAGAATCCTGTTGCTTCTCTGCGTATTGAATTTCAGGCTCGCGTTGTGTAGCCATCCGAAGGTTTTCGCACTAAACTAATATTTAAGCCAACGCTGAATTTTGAAACATTTTCATGACAGTTTCTCGTAAGATAAATATTATGTACGCGAGCGCGCTGAAAAGCTCGTAGTAACGTTATTTATCAGTTTATTGCAACTGGATAAGGACTAAGGGCCTTACTTTAAAAAAAGCATTGATAATTAGGCTAGGCCGTAGTCACCACGCTGAGCAAGCGGGTTGTTGACCACAGTGTGATTTTTGGACTATTCTGTCGATACGGGAGGCACTGCTGCCTACCTCCCGGAAACCCTTAATCGCCTCTATACCCACGGGCAGACACGGCGTGGTGCTATTCCACTCTGCCCATAATACACGGTATATGTTATTTCGTAATGGTTCAGAACCCTTCTAGGCTTGCTGCAGGCGATCGGAAGACCACAGTCCGTTGTTCGATCACGCCCGTTCATTCATAATCATGTGCTGTGTGTGTGACGTTTATTCCGCCTTGCAGTATGTAGGTGTTTTTGCAAGGGACAGTGGTTCGTTAATATTCTATAATCTTGCGGATACTGTCCCATTTTAGATTTATAAGATTTCTTCGTCCTTACCGCGACGTAGTTTGTATAAATTTAGCATACCTAAAATATAATTCTACAATGAAGCAGATTCAAACACAATCCCGGTATAATACATGAAGGTATATTATGTACTAATATACCAGCATATCCGTGGAAGCAAAGTTTTCACTTTAATCGAATTAAGGTCCGCACAAATCCAGTAAGTCCCTGTTCCCCGATAACTTACTTGGAGTTATTAACCAGAGGTATAGTCATTAAAAGTGGCAGTGTATTGTACACGAGTCATTTTTAAATAAGCGCAGCGCAAATAACCATCCAACCAAAGGAACGTTTTTTTGTTGTAGTTTAGTTTTAGTTTGGCTGTTCATTTGACAGCGTTTCCAACATTTTTAACGTATCTTTAGCTTCAATAGTTGTAATTTAGCGCGATGAGAAATGTGCATAACATAACGTTTTTGGTTGTAGTTTAGTCTCAAGTTTATCTTTGGTAAATACGTCAAAACTGGCTGCTTACAGTGTGACATGGTTTGCCATAGACGTTCGTTGTTGTAACACTCCCACTAATAGCGGTTGAAATACACTCCCACTAAGTGCGAAATGATGGCTTTCTATTGGAGCAAACCTATCGAAGAACCTCTATCGATCCAATTGCAAAATAATGCTACTTTGTCTAAGGCACATGGTAAACTTTACGTGATAAAATCTAACGGCTATTGGTGGAAGTTTAGCGATAACAAACGTTGACGTCAATCGATGTTGCATTATCTAAGCACCAGGATGGAAAAGCCCTTCAGGCTACCATCATAATTCAGATTATTTAACAACTGATGATATCTAACGACCGATTGGTACAGTTGGTAGTGACAATGCCTGTGATGCCATAGGTCCTGAGTTCAAATCCCGGTAGGTGCAAACAATATGATGAATATCGATGTTTTTCTCCGAGTCATGGATGTATCTATAAAATTATATATGTATTTATATACCGTTACTTGGTACAGTATACAAGACCTTAGGGATCTTAGTGTGGGACTAGGTTTATGTGTTGTAAAGTTTGTGAACTAGTAAATAATTTGTCGGTAGCTCGTATATTGTCGCCCTTAAAGTATTATTCCTTCATGGCCTGTATCAATATTCCTAATTGCGAGAACTTATTCTTTTTATTAGGTTCCCGCCATGTTCCCGCTAAAGGGAACTCGCTGTGCGTTCTAATATTTTTTATATTAATAGCTGAAATAATGGCACTTTCAAAGGTGCCAATTATAATGGAAAAATTAAGATGATAAATTCACGGTGGAAAGCATTTAAAAGTATAATGAGAAAATATGGAGTTTTCAAGAGTAGTAAAAATAATAAATTATAAGAATAATAAAACGTATTACATAATAATGTAATTAAGGGCAATTAAATTCTTGTTAACATGAGACTAGCAAGGATTTAAAAGAAAGTTAAATAATATTCTACATTATTACATTTCGGGAATACCAGCCTTGTGTATAAAATATAATTAAATTAATTGCACTTTGTATTATCTATTGTTTTATAGTATAAATATACATAATTTTTTCACATGTATCATTTTATTCTTAATACTATTATTCTTTAATGCACACTCACAAAAAATATAAGTAACATAGGGAAAATAAGAGATGCATTTACAATGGCAAGCTTATCACTGCAAGAGATCTCTTTCGGCTAGCCAAGCAAATAAAAATTAAGTATAAAATTCCACTTCCGCCACTTCTTGTTTTGTGAAAATATTCTAGTTAGGTTATATATTCTCTAGTATCGTAGGATGGTCTTATAATTTTTACATCAGGCCAAAACTTCATTTACTAAGAGCTTCGGTCGAAAAGTTAGACGATAATTTATAGAAGTTTCGAGCGATTTTGGTACTTTATAAAATATTCTTACCTTCTGCGTAATTGTTTTTGTATACTTTAAGATGGTCGGAAAGTGATTTAAATAAAATTTAACTTTATTGTTGCGAGGAAGATTCTTTTGGGGAAGGTTTCTTTTACATTAAGTGATGTGGATGGTAGACGCCCGCGACTCCGTGCCTGTGGACTGCAGATACTGCAGAACAAACAAAATGTCAAAATTATACACACATACACAATATAATCACGCCTTTACAGGGTAGGCAGAGCACCAAGGACCGACAGGACCACATGGTTAAGTTATCCGAGATAAAAAGTAGCCTATGTCCTTTTTCAGTCTCTAGACTCTAGTCTAAGTAGTATAGTATAGTAGGTAGTCTACTACCTGTGTAGCTATATCATTGTAATCGGCTTAGTAGTTTTGTCGTGGAAGCCAGACAGACAGAATTACTTTCGCATTTTAAAGCAATGAAAAATGTTTATGAATTTTTCTCAGTACTACCTATATTTAGTGCAAACTATAAAGACAACTTTAAAATTACATAGTTATGATCTATCGGTTGCTTACTGCAAATATCTATCGAAAATTATAACTAACCACGTGCATGTGCTAACCACGTTTTAGTTTTTGGCAGATATCCCATGCATTTATGTCAATAATTTTTCCCCGACTGCGCGACGCAAAGGAGTGGTATTGTGTCTAACAGCCTATGTATGTATGTATGTTCCTTTGAAGCACTACACAGACCAAACGCCTCAACCTGATTTTTATGATTCATACGTCAATCGATTCCTCTTAGGGGAGTGTTACTAAAGACATGACGTTAGTGAAAATCCAGTTTTTAGACAGCAGCAAGACGAAAACTTCTTGCTGCCGAGCATGTTGAGCATGATTCTTGAAGCGTACCTATTAGTAGCTAGGTACTCATAACAAAAAAGCACAAAATAAAAAATTTATTTAAAAAATCCAAAAAAAAAATTAAAAAAGAACCAAATAATGTACATAATAAAAAAAAAACTGAAAAGAAAAAAACAAGCACTTAGATGTCAGGTGGTCTAGAATTCTATAATATTATTATGGAATTAATACTATTGAAGAACATAAAATATTTTCTAATGATCGTAACATAACAACTGAATAGTCGGGATCCATTATACGACAGCCAAGCAAATATTTCAATGGATCATGGCTACTCAGTTGTTATGTTACGATCGTTAGAAAATATTTTATGTTCTTCGATAGTATTCATTTCATAATAATATTATAGAATTCTAGACCACCGGACATGGCTTGTTATTTATCTATTGACATATTAACATATTTATATGTCTAGTACTTGTTATTTTTAAATTATGTACATTATTATTGAGTGTCAAACGCGGTTTTAAAGTACACACAGCATCGGATAACAATTTCCGATAAAGTTAAACTCTACTCGAAATACCAGGACAGCATAAAACAAAAACACATCGTGCGTAATACTCGGGCAATATTACCGAGATGAGTGGCAAGTTGAGTATCTCTGGTTTCGACTGATGCCATAACTCATTTTTTTCTTGTCTCACCCTCGTTAACTCTGACGCCTGGATAAGCCGGTTCGAGTAATAATATAATTCAATACAAATGACTTGCAAAAATGTAGTGTACATGTGTTGGAGTACACGGTCGTAATCATTATGTTTATTTGTTATGCATATTGACTATAATGTGCGCTGTTTTACAAATTATCTGCTATGGCTCTGATACTTGTTTTTTTTATTTATCTTTCTAAAAAATCTAAAGTGTTCTACCCCACGATTTCGTCCGCATAAACTTTACAATTCCTTTATCGTTCCTGTGGGAATTTCGGGAAATTCGATCTTATCGGATGCCTACATCAAACAGAAATCACCAAAGCTTCAGGTCTCTATGATCAACGCCTCACTGTGCGTTGATCCCTCAGTCATTCGATTTCAAAAGCATTTTATATGAATATTCAATTTGAATATAACTTCAAAACCTTCGCCATTGAAATTCATTTAGCCTTTTTTTTCTAATTCATAATTTATGTTTGCATCATTTTTCACCCACCTAAAAAAACTTCTGAAATTAATGCCTAAGGTCATTTTTCACTACGATTCGTGATTGGACAGCTCGTCACGTGATATTACAATCATTTTTAGCTTAATTTGTTAAGGAGATCAGAAGGTTAGATTTTTAATTTATTTTCTTATTTTAAGCGAAGGGACCTTTTGTGTTTATACTGTGTCAATAAAGAACAAAAATACTTACTGTTTTATTCGATAAAGTGCCTACTAAACTCGAATGAATTAACCAACTTCAGTAATACCTCTCTAATAATTTACAACAAAATTGTAGAAATTTTCCTCAAATATATTTAATTTAAAATTTATATTCAGTATACAACAAATAAATAATGGTAAATACACTTTAAAGGAAGGATACCCAACAAACCGAGCCATTATATAATTCGCTAAAAGCAGTGTGCGTATCAAAGGAAAACATAGAATCGAAGAGGCTCACGTCTATCGCGCGAAATAATCTCGTTTCTTTAAAGGGATGTCCCTTTGAAAGGAACAGGGCGGCTGTTAAGTGCGTTTTATTTAGTTAGAGCCGAGTGAGCTCGGGAGAGGGCGCCAGTGTTCATGGATCCCTTGTGATGAGGGCCAATGGAGAGATTCGTCTTGTTGTGTTATGAAGAGCTGGTCTTTTTGGTTCCACTTTTAGAAAATGCTTTTTTAAATAATAATGTTTAAATTATCCAATCTAACTAAAAACCTACCAAATTAAAAAATATCAAAAAATTATAAACTTGAAAGGTTGTGAAAAATAATGTTCGCCATTCTTCTATGCAAAAACCATTGACCGAATTTAGATGGAAATTGGCAGTTGTGTAGCAAAATAACACCTAGGCTTATATTAGTTGACGCGCACAAAATCACCATAATGACTTCATGATAGATATCATTTTCAGCCATGAGACGTCTGAACATAGGCCTCCTCCAAATTGTCTTAATTTTACCTATATTCTATCAAATATTTATTTCATAGTGGGTATTCAGAGTAGCATTCCGATGAGCCTCAAGTCTACCGAAAGTAATACTACAACTGGGATAATATTATAATTTTAGGCAAAAAAAGTTCACAGGAATTTGTCAAAATCCTAAAGATATTACCCACCACATCTTTTGGGGTACTGATAACATAAAGAGACCAAGCAATACTGGTCGTATTCCAGTATACAGTCCGCGAGAAATGGTTAAAATTCAATTATTTGCTGCCATTATTCCAACGGTACTCCAAGTTTCGAGAGCCCCACCACTTAGGCCTTCATTCATCTCGAGGACCTACTTTGATTTGGCTTAATCTAACTCCACTAACTTTTACTATAGCTATATGGGTAAGCTAAGGCCGAAACAGGCTGTTATTATTTGTCTACGTCTGCGTAAACTTGAAAACTTTTCTTTCCTTGGGAATATCTGGAAGAAATGTAGCCTTAGTTACTCCTTATTAGGTACATCAGCTATATGCCAATGAGAGTCCCGTAATCGATTCTACTGTTTCAGAGATTAGATGGACACAAACAGATAGACCGACCGATGGACAAGCAGACAAAAGGTGCTTTATTTTAATTGTGGTCCGCAACAGTTCGATATATTTATTCGAACATACCTATACGATATGTAGGTATAACAAAAACGCGGTGATAGCCCAGTGGTTAAGACGTGCACCTTCCAAGCGGAAGGCATAAGTTCGATCCCAGTCACGGGCCTGTACCAATGAATTTATTTCATGTACAGATTTTAATGTTGCAAAATTGTCACTTAGCTCGTGCCTCGGAAAACACGTAAAACCGTTGGTCCTGCGCCTGATATTTCTCCGGTCGTGTCGGCTTTCCGTCCCATCGGACTATGAGAGTGAGGGAATAGAGAGTGCATGTGTGTTTGCGCACACACTTGTGCACTATAATATCTCCTGCGTACCTGGCCAATCTCCGTAGAGATTGGTCGCCTTGGCCGAAATACGGTCGGAGGACATCATCGTCATAACAAAAACATTAATTATTTTCAACAGCAAGCTTATATGTGTGTTCGAAATTTTATAATATCAAAAATTGTCTGTGTAAGTAATTTCATTTTTCAGAATATCCCTTACAGTATATCGATAAAATGTATCAAACTCGCACAACTATACAGGATGTTTTTTCGTTGCCACCTTTAACGAAGGGTACGTACTCTAAACATAAAATAAAGTAAATTTATGCAAAAAAAAATGCTGGGAAACGATGTAATTTTTTTTGAATTTTCTTTAAAATTACTTGATCGGACGAAATTTATAGTGTATGATAGTTTGTTTATAGACAGATATTAATTGGAAATCAGACACTTCCCAGGTATGCTTTCATGGAGAAAAATGATCGTGATGATGAGGAAATTCCGTAGTTTTCGGGAACGTTGACGACCAAAAATCATCCTGTATATATTCCATCATAAAATATTTGTTGGGTTATTTTCTGCATGCTATGTGGACAGAGTCGCGTTCTGACTGACTGACGGATCAACGCACAGCCTAAACCGCTGATCGTAGAAACCTGAAACTTAGAGGTTATGATAAGAAAGGAAATAATGTTTACGTGGACGAACTCGTTGGCGAATGCCAGTCTCAATATAAATGAGTCTGGGAGCCAATTCTCGAAAAGTCTCAAGCTGGAACGAAGCCGAAACGGAAACGGAACGCTTAGAACAAAGCTTAAAACAATAGTTACTTTACGGTGACGTAATGAGACACATTTCAGCACGAGACAGATACATATTTGTTTTAATTCTGTCATACTCGCGACCAAGCATGCTAAAATATACCTTATTACTCCTACTCAAGCGATAAGTATATATTGCTTCGCACCGCGTTTCGCTAACCGTTCGTTAGTGGTTGCGTTTCAGCTCAAAAATTTTCAAGAATTGCCCCTTGTTCATGCCCTAAAGGCATTACTTTGGAAAAGCCGCGGAAATTGCATTGGTAAATGTGTGTGGTATGTGTGCGTAGATTAATGTTTATATGTACGTTGGCCACAGATATTTTATTGTGGTGAACTTCAAACACAATAAAATCTATTTCTGTGGATCATTTTATCCCCTTTTTGGGTGTTTCTTTGTGTGCGCGTACATTTTATTCGTTCTTTGTTGAGGTAACTTTTAATTGTAATTTTTATGTCATAAGCAGTTATATGTTGTTGCCGGGCAGTGGAAAAACCAGCCATACTCGTACTATGTCATACATTTTTTCTTCCAAAAAAGCCGGCTCGTGTCGTCAAGTGGAAAAACGTCCATTACGTTTGAGATTAAATAGCGTGAATCATATGTATCTCTTCCATAATATTAATAAGGTTCTGATGATGGAGCTAGATTGAATTGTCAAACATTTCCGGGTCGAGCTTACTCGAATTATGAGTTATAGAAGCTGAAGTAGTATTTTGTTTAAAACACTAAATTAATTTACATGTTCTATGTAGGTCAATTATAATACAATAGCACCATTACCTAACCATTCCGCAACTTTCTTCAAGTTATTGGCAGTCAATGCATACTGCGTTCTTGGTGTGGTTATAATTACTTGTTTTTTAGTCCATGAAATCCAATGAATTTGTCTACTTGCTATTATTAAGTTAAGTAACAACTTGAAGAATAGTCCAAATAAGCGGTATTCGCGATAAGAAACATCTCGAGCGAGCAGAGTGAGGTATTGCAAAAGTGCGGAGTGAGCTGAGTGAGCCGAGTACGGTTAAGTAAGTAACAGAAAGACTAAGCCATGAGCGAAATCTGCGGCGGATGCTGCAGCAGTTAACAAAGTTTAGGGCTGGCAGATATAATTTTAATACGGTTTATTTTCACTTTTATAAAACTAACATAAATGAACCTGACAGTAGAATATGTCGCATGCCATGTGGTGTCGGTAGAGTATAATAGCACCAACCACTATGTCTGCCCGTGGGTAGGTATAGTAACAGGCGTATACGGGTTTCCTGGAGGTGAACAGCAGTGCCTCCCGTGTTGACAACATTGTCCGAAAATCACACTGCGGTCACCATCCCGCTTGCGTGGTGACTATGGACAAAACCCCCAATGGCAGTAGCCTTGTGGTGTACCCTGGGGGAGGCCTCCGTCCAGCAGTGAACTGCAATAGACTAATGTGTATAGCCCATGACACAAGAAGACCATAGGAGTCATATAGAAGTCGGAGTAGTTCCTATTTACTCATGGATCCCTCAGTCAAACTGTTTTGTGACACGTTGTATTTAGTTTTAAGATTTTGTAATTGGATAAAGAAATAAATACATATTATAGTGTAAAACTAGGCTAACTTGTTGTAAATTTTGTTACTTTGAGAATTTTTGCGAATTAAATAAATTAGATTTAGATACAGGATGGCACAGTTAGTGCATAAAATCACAGTGCATAAGACAACGGAGACAGCCCTAGTAAAATGACATGATCACTTCGAGATGCGATGCGTTAAACATGAATAATTATCTTATAAAGTGTTTGCGAAGTCGACAATATTAAGGTATAATTATACGGCTATATTACGACTTGTGGCTGTGTAAACACTAGGTTCGTATGTACGTACGTACACATAGTAAAAATATATTTTCGGTGTAGCATATATGCACGTATTGCGTGCTTGGATTTTTGCGACGTGCTTTACCTTTAAGTTAAATAAATTGATTATTTATTTTTTTATTAAATTAGAAAGCCAACATAATACATAACAGTTCCGTTAAGATACAAGTTGGACAGGAGCACACGATAATATTATGTATCACTATTACAGGCTGGCACAACTTTTACAATAAATGAAGTAAAACTATTTAACCATTATTTAAGCAATGAAGCGTGTTAAAACATAAGCATGGAATTAAACTGTATTAATCGATTGAAAAACTTTATGCTTAAATACATTTGCACGATCACCAGTTATATCAATGTTTACTGATATCTTTACTTGTGTACTTACTTTTTGTTATCCCGTGCTGATTCTCCTTTCGTACATGCTATAAGAGTCAACTATAAAACTCAAGGGTGCTCCCTCTGGCGGTGAGCTATCTACTTGTCACTGATATCTAAATATGGCTCTACAGCCACATCCTCCTCTAGGTTCTATCCTACAATTTCCTTTATGATCGTGCAGTTCTGGCCCATTTTGGGAAAACAACCCGTGTCTATATAAATTATTATTGATGTATCTTTGTAGTGTACATATTAGTCCTTTTGAGAATTTTGGGCGGAAAGACTGAAACAAGTTGACCATCCAAGTAAAGGGTGACCAGCCCAAGTAGCATGACCTGCGAAACACGATATAATAACCGATTTATCGACATTTAGCCTGTCAAAATACGATAAATATAGCCGCCATGTTGAATTTTATATAGAGACGATACGATTTATATAGTTTTGTGAAGTTTTATAATGTTTATTTTATTTAGATTATGATAGATATAAAAGATTATGATAGATATAACTTTGTAAATACCTATATACTACATCCGCAAAGATGAGTAGGTATACATAGAAGGTATTGTTTATAAACAACATGGTCCAACACCGCAGGACTTCGGTATAAGATTAGTGACTTCGAAGCCCGAAGTTCGAAGTCGCAAAGTAAGTTTACATCTCGCTAGTTTAAAGTTTTAACTCTCATTAACACTGGCTAGCTTTACACAGTATAGATTTACATCTGTAAATACATTCGATGTTTACCATGGCCCTTAATAAGGACTTAAAAATAAAGTTTAATTTTTAGTTGTAATTAGTAGGCGCCCTCGACTTCTCCCGCGTAAATGGTAATTTCGCATCAGCATTGCACTCGTGAGAAGCCGGCGTGAGTCGCTAATTATACATACATATTCACCTTACTCTTAAATCACTCTATCTATTTTAAAAAACATCTCAGAAGCCGTTGCGCAGTTTTAAAGATCTAAGCACACATAGAGACGCGTGACTCGCGACTCTGTTTTATAATATGTAGTGATGATACCCTATTCTAGATAATGCCTGGATAAGTAATATTCCAACCCTTATAGCGTCGATCGCGAAAGGATTTTCAAGCCAATATATCTCCTGCGAAAAAAGCCCCTCATAGCCATTTTTACGGCGCTTCAATTATCTATTAATAGTCATAACTTTAGGGCGAACTGGCTGTAACGGGCATGTATGAATCATTCCATATTTGTTTATTACCCTATAAACTTGCCGCGTATTGACAGGCTATTGCTCAATCTCGATTAGCGGTAATGAATTCGAGATACCGCGGTATAGGGGCGCTTACAATGCGATTGTTTAGGCTGATAACATTTGAATTTTGGGTTATAATGCAAAATAGCGTAATAAGGTAAACAAAAAGATATGTGTACGTCGGAATAACTCCTAAGCTTTATGATAAATTAGTCATATAAAAAAGATATTTTGATTTTATATTGTAAATTTTCTAAGTCTTAAAAAAAGAGAGGTGAGACCGCAGAAAATCAAAACCTAATCTATCTCAAATAGAAAGTATAAATTCTATTATAAATCAAAAATTCGAATGAAATTTTGTCATATTCACGCAAAACCTTTTGAATGTATAAAGTTATCTACATTTAATCTACAAGCAGCTATTTTATTCAAAAGGGGACCGTCAAAAAAGTCTCGTTAAATCGATATATCTGGCGAGGATGGCGCGAAAAATGTGGATTCATTTTTGATGAGACTCATAAGATATTCAGCTCCTGGCTCGATTGAGAAATAATTCCCTTGGGTCAGGCTCGACGACAAAGCGGGAATTTGTGCGAGTGTTCACGATGTACACGTTACGAGTGCTAAAGTTTTTTTATACACTTTACAAGTAATCTCAATAAGTTAATCTTATCCTTCACTTACAGTCAGTTTCTTGAACGCTATTCATCTGCATTGACTTGTTATTTTACTAGAGATGGAGGACGCCCATGACTTCGTGAGAACTTTAGTGTCCTTTCTTATCGGATGTTTTTGTCATACAAATAATACACCCTCCAAGTTTCAGATCTCTACGATCAGCGGTGTAGGCTGTCCGATGATCTGTCATTCAGTACAAAGATTTCACACATTTTCACACATTCTTTCGCCGATCTTAACATAGATGATTAGAGTACCTAATCACTGCCTAAAGGTATTAGATGTCTGCACCACAAGTACCAGCATAACATAAGTTTAAAGAAGACTATGAGGTTACACTCGTAAAGGCGAATTCCCTCGACAATACGTCGTGGTGTCCCGCATGTATGGAAACAAACGGTTTGGACGTGTCTTGCTTTATACCAGAGATGGACGTTGGTTTGGATGCGGCAATGTAGTCAAATGGCTAAATTATCGTTTTCGTTTCTTTTTTTATTGCTTGCATGGATGCATGTCGTAAGAGTCGACTAAGGAACTCAGGCATTATCTTAAGAGTTAACTTGTCATTTTATAGGTATAAAAGCATATAAGCAAACAAGAAGAAACCTAAGTACCTAATGAACAAAGTATAATCTCTATTGTTACATTTTATAATTAATATGAAAAACCAGTCACATGTAAAAGTTTTGAAGACTTTCAGTCCTATTTTTCAAAGTTAGATTGTCTTCACCGCATATTTTCTAAATATTTAATGTAATTGAATACTTAGGAAATATCTTATCTCTTAACATACTGCACATTCAAAAATATGTTCCATTTTAACATAATAATATCCATTGTTTCTATTGTGGACGTTTTTACATAATCCTCCTAGAACCAAGAAACCACGGTTGATCTCATACACAGAACTTATTTATATGATTGCATGTATAATACTAGAGCCTTATAAAGCCCAGTTAGATGTGTCTCTGGCCTGAATAATGTAAAAATGTTATATAGCTTTTATACATAACTATCTGTTTTCCGCAACTTCGTTCACGTCGACTACAGAATTTAACATATTATGTCCTTTTCCGTGCTCGTAGCTATATACAGAGTGATTTTTGGTCGTCAACGTTCCCGAAAACTACGGAATCTCCTCATGATCACAATCATTTTTCTCCATACCTGGGAAGTGTCTGGTATCCAAAATATTAGGGTCCAAAGTTGAGTAAATAGTCTGCGTTTTTCTGCATAAATGCACATTGACGCGTGTAACAAGATTTTTTCACGAGAAATAATTAATATCTGTCTATAAAAAAAAAGTTAGCATAAACACTGGATGCTATAAATTTCGCCCGATCAAGTAATAAAAAAAAATTACATCGTTTCCCAGCATTTTTTTTGGCATAAACTTACTTTATTTGATGTATAGAGTACGTACCCTTCGTTAAGGGGGGCAACGAAAAAACACCCTGTATGTATAGTTTTAAGAAGATTGGTTAAGTTAATAAAGTGTGAAGAGGTGAGAAACAAACTTACTTTTGTGTTTATAATATTACTAGCGGACGCCCGCGACTCCGTCCGCGTGGACTGCAGAAAAGACAGAAGAATTCAGAAGGCGCCATCTGTTGCAGACTTATGGAACGTACGATTAATAACAACAACCAACGTTGATGATCAGTTTTTTATTAATTATTAGTTATTAAGACCATTAATTTAAATAATAACTATCCTATCATCTAAGTTGGACCAAATTACATATATATGCCAATTTTCATGAATATCAGTTGACTCGTTTATGAATTTATTCGGAACATACACAGTGACACGGATTTTTTATATATTAAGAAGATTATAAGTGGTTCGGAATCAATACTCATTGTATAGGTATTATAAACTTTGAGAAACAATACTCTCAAAATTATGGGTAAGAAGTAAATGCCTAACTTGAAAAATTATTTAATTCATAAAAATTCGTCTCACTTGTACATTCTCAAACAATGTATCCGCGATATTTCCCTCAGCAGTAATACGAGTATTAGTCATTGTATTTACAAATGAAATCCATTAAACGCAGAAAATCAATGAGAGAGACACCGAGTTTTTCGACATTAAGGATCGGCGAGTGGTAAGTTTTCGCGACCCCATTAAACTATCGTCCAACTCTAGATTACTATAGGCATCGATTACTAACTTGGAATCGTTGGTTACCATAAAAACTCGATTCAATTCGGAATCGAATAGAAAGTCGCTAATTACTTTGGCTTTCGACTGCCCGAACGCTGAAAGGGCCAATTCATTGGGTCCTAATTAGAAAAAAGCAGGTAACCGTGAAGTGTTTTTGTTAGTATGGTTCTGTATGTTTCATTTTTTATTTTCTTGAAATCTTTCAGAACTTAGTATTGAAGTTATCGATATTAATCAGTCAAGTATCTCTCAGTTTAACCCCAATAAGGAGGATGGAACTTGTTTATTTTAGATAGTTACCGCCTATTAAGGATATAGGCCAACATTAAGCGACTTGTTTCTTATACTTATAAAAAAAATTATGTGACCGACAAAGCAACATTATAACCAATAAATAACAACTTACGTAAGTTTGCGAATATAATTATGTGAATTTGGCAACAATTATTTATTCTAAGTTACTACCAATATCAGCTGTAAACTCATAACTTATAAAATAAGCTTTGTCATACTCATTAAAAGTTTGTAGTAGCTTTCTAGTTTGAAGTTAACGCCCTCCAAATTCTTATCAACTTTTCAGACTTTAAAATATGACTAGGCAAAGTGGATACTAATTACTGTTTAATAATTACTAATACTTAATGTAAAACTTTTTGTTTTGACATTTGTAGAAATAATTAGGCTGGTCATAGGACGCACCAAAAGTGTGTAAATTACTACATATTATAAAACAAGTTGCATCCATCTACTCGTATCTGTCTGTTCCTATATGAGGAGTACGAGTAGGCGAACAGAAAGTTACATTTCCATTTTTTACCTTTTTTTTTATTATTTTTTTTTTACTCTCTCAACACTGAATCCCACCATATACACATACCGTTTCCGTTCATATCGCGATATTTCCCGTAGAAATTAATTTTTAAAAGGACTGAGTTCCTCCAAAATGTAACATTTCCTTCATTTTTATTACGATTTTGAACGCTTTAACAAAAACCTGTACAAAAAGTAACTTTTCCCATAGTAAATGCGTCGATTCATAGGCAGTCTAAACAAAAAGTAACTTTAAAAAAAAATAATTGCAACACCGACTATCTGCTGTCAATATCATCATTATTTGAATCGAAAAGTGGTCGTTTTCTGTTGTTTGTTTATTTATGTAATAATGGCAGAAGTACCTGTGGAGGAAATTAACCAGGGCAAACGAAAAAAGGATGTCAGGGAGAGGAGAAACATAGCTGAAAGAAATAACAAGTAAGTTTGATGGACGAATCTGATTCACTTTCTTTTCGTGCAATATTTTTTTGATTACCTACCTATCTAATGTAGGTATATTTTATTACTATTTTCAGATATGTGGATAAGGATCCTCTAGGTGTTAATTTTACCAAGCCATGCAATCATCCGCCTAAAAGTAAATTTAAATGCTCGCACCTAACTATCGCAGATGTATTAAGCAACAAGAAACTTTTTTATAGCCATATTGGGGAAAAAAAGCAGGATATATATTTATGCCGATTCATATCACCTTTTCCACCTCAGCGACATCGTGACAGCAAAAGTAAGGGAAAGTCTAAGCCCAGGAAGTTTTCCACAACATACTATTTATTGAAAAAGAAAAAGATGGTTCAAGTCTGTAAAAAATATTTAATGAATGTTTATGGCCTTGGCGTACGACGTTTACACACCATAGCTAAAACCATTACCAGTGGCAAAGTTCCCAAGGAAAATAGAGGTGGAGATAGGAAAGCAAAGAAGTATAAGGCAAAAAAAGAGAGTGTTATAGCCTTTGTCAAAAAATTAAGGGCAGTTGAGAGCCATTATAACAGACAGAAATCAAAGCGAGTTTATTTATCTTGCGATTTAAACATGACGAAATTGTGTAGAATGTATAACAACAGCGTCAGCACAGAAATACAAGTGAGGCCTAAATTTTTCCGAAACGTATTTCGTACCAATTTCAATATTGGTTTCAAGTCTCCAGCTTCCGATGTCTGTGGAATATGCACATTATTAAAAAATAAATTAAAATCCGAGAATGATCCACAAAGAAAAGTTGAAATTATGACACAAAAAAGGATTCATATTTTAAAAGCAAATTCTTTCTATGAATTAACAAGAAAAGTGGAAGCCAATTCAATTTCTTTTTGTTTTGATCTTCAACAGATCCACCCGCTCCCCAAACACCCCATACAAGACGCTTACTACTCAAGACAAATTTCATATTACACTTTCTGCATAGTGGGCATGAAGTCACAGTCCCCTCACTTTTACGTCTGGACAGAAAATCAAGCTGGAAAAGGCTCTGTCGAAATAGGCTCTGCATTAATTTCATATTTGACAAAAACATTGGTTGTTGGCCCCCACATTAAAATTTTAAGACTCTTCTGTGACGGTTGTGGGGGCCAAAATAAAAATTCCCATATTATTCACACCTTACTATACTGGCTCACAAAAATATCCCCTCCAAATGTAGAGGAAATTCATTTAACCTTCCCAGTTCGCGGACATTCCTTCCTTCCTGCGGATCGGGTGTTTGGACGCGTTGGGAAGGAATTGAAGGTACATCCAACTATTATTACAAAAGAAGAATATAATGATATTTATTCAACTTTTGGACAAGTTCATAAATTAGGTGAACATTGGGAGTTGTATGATATTAAAGGACTAGAACAAGTATTTAAAAAAATTGATAAAATACAGGATCTTAAAAGAATACATTTAAAAAAACTATCAATCAATTCAAAAATACAAGGCAGAATTCAAACTTACGAAAACTTTAAATTTAGTACAGGAGAGGAGCCTTTAATCAATTTACTCAAAAGAAAAAAGTCGTATGATTCTGTGACTTTAGATAAATTAAGAATAGGGCGTTTAATAAACAGGGTAAAGGTAAAAGACGTCATAAACTTATTAGAAAAAATATATGGAAAGGAATGGATTGACGATGAAAAGCTGCAGTGGTATAAACATGTATTAATTCAAGGAGAGGACTATGGAGAAATCGGAGAGGATGAAGAAGAAATGGAAACTTTGTGTGATTGTCTAGAACTAGAACCAGTATGTCTTCATATTTAAGTAAAAACTATTCATTTGAAAGATTAAAATTTGCGTGTCAACATTGATAATCGTTTTTCTTTTCTTAATGTGAATGTAGTAACATTTCCATTCATACCCTACCAAAAAGTTTCATTTCCAAAAAGAAGGCCAACAAAAGGTAACATTTCCAGGCACGTCCAACAAAACGTTACATTTCCAATTTTGAAACTGAAATAACTTAACGACCGATTTTTAAAAAAAATACATAATAATAAGTATAATCGGTAGGTCTATCTCACTTCGTCAGTTTTTACAAATAAAATTATAAAAAATATCTTATAATGATGCTTTTTTACATGTTCGTCAATTTCCCTAAAATTTTGTAAAATGGAAATGTGACTTTCTGTTCGCCTACTCCTCATATGTGCTTAGATTTTAAAAACCACGAAACGGATTTTAATGCGATTTTTGTATATATGTGAAGGTTTGTATGTATAACTACTGACCCGCCTCGAACGGGTGCAATGCTTTATATGAAATTCCCTTTTACGCAGATGAAGTTGTGGGCAGCCTCTAGTTAAACTACATTGACCAATGAATATTTATATAGCTAACAGAGACCAAGCAAATGTGTATAAATATATCTGTAATTAAAACGCGCAAAATGAAAACATTTAGCTTATCATTTCGCACAATGCGGATCTCCAAAAACTTGTACGTAAACGACAAAAAGTTGTGGAATCATTGTTTTGTTCCCATCGGGGCCGTATCGATTGGGATCTATTCTATTCGGTTAATTAAGCTGCGATTACAAACTCCTGGGGGTTATCTCTCGGTTAATGGATGCATCCTCAACAGAATTTTATACTAGCTGTGGTCGCGGCTCCGTCTGCGTGGATAATAAAAAAATACCAGATCATTTCATATTTATTTTTGTTTTATTTGCAACATCAGTTATTACTAAGTATGTCTTCATGACCACAAAACAAGTAAGTGTTTGAATATGTCTTTCAATTTTATAATTATTGGATAGTCTGTCTAAAACTCGAAGAACGCTCGACGGATTTGAATGCAATTCTTTGTGTATATTTCAATAGGTCCAAAGAAGATAAACACAAAGTTAGACCCGTTAGGTGGTGCTGGGACCGGTTTTCGTAAATGTTAAGTTAGATTGCAAAGTCTTGAGCTTCTACGTAAAGTTACAAGTCTCTCGGTATTCTACAGGTTACATTTTGGGGAGTGTGCGTTGGGACTTCACGACCTAATTCCCCCAGCACCCTTCTACCACCGGACGACCAGGGAAACGTCAAGGCGACACCGGTTCACAGTTGAAGTGCCGAAAACTCGTACTAAGCGTTTTGCTTCTACATTCATAGTGCGAACGGCCAAGCTGTGGAACTCCCTGCCTGAATCCCTGTTCCCCATGACATGAACTATAAATCTTGCGGTCTTCAAGTCGAGAGTTAATCGTTTTCTTTTAGGCAAGCGCGCTCCATCTTAGACTGCAATGGTGCTTACCATCAGGCGCGTTGTGGTCTAGCGTAAGCCTATTTAATATTAAAAAATGTAACTACTAAAAATGTATAATGTAGTTATCAAAAAGGTTTTAACAAATGAGTGGTAATTATATACCGCCATTCTAATTTATTTTTAAGCCACAATGGTTTCGACATGATTTGCATAAAGTACCAATTCCCCTTGCTCTCGTAGTCGCACTATATTTAGTCTAAATAAAGCTGAAACAATTTGTGCATAAATTCAGTGGTTCTGTAAAGTACGTTTGAACAAGTGCGGGGTATAAAAGTACTTTACGTACGGGTTAATGGACAGTAGAACAATTGGAGCCGCCATTAAACTGATACTTTATACAATGTACTTTATACAACGTATTTAATTGCGGCTAGTTTTGTAATTTTACAGGCTTATTTTAGATGCTTCTTAAAAAATAAGTACGTACCTACATAGACAGATACTGAGATTGCTACACTCTCCGTATTTTGTAATTGTTATAAAAGATACAAACTATCTTATTCTACACTAAATTAAATATATTTACAAAGTTGCTGTCAACTGATATATATTAAAAAAGAAAATGTGCAAATTAATCACTTTTTTCCGAACACTTAAAAAAGCTCTCTTAAAATGGCGTAACTTTAAAAGCCTTAAGTTCCTTTCTTGGATTTGTGCGTTTATTCAAATGCCCTAAAAGCCCTTTTCAATATATTTGCACTGAACACCTCCATTAGGATGGGTGGGTGAGCATTTACGATCAGAATTTCATATACCTACTTATGTACTTACCTATATAGCAATCGTACTGTGCCTATACATATATGGTATCATGACATTTTTATTGGCAACGTTGCTTGTGGAATAATTATAACTACGAAAGCTGAGCTAAGTTTGGACTGTTTTGAAACTATTTCGAATATTTAATCGTGTTCGTTTCGATTCCACCACCTAATTAAAAGTACGTTTAATCATAGAATTACGTTGGATTAGCCGCTAAACAAACGTAAAGCTAAAAGTGTGATAATTTTTTGAGAGATATTTTGTGAGATGTTTTGAGAGATGTTGGTGGACAGACCTTTTCTTTGTACCCATAAACTGCATTCGTACATAACTGAATGTACTAAAAATTACGCGACTTGCAAAATTACGATCTTTCAACCTCGCCCTTAGTATTACAAATTGGCTAGTAGAGGCCGTCGGCGATATCGCTGGTAATGCGATTTGTCCGGAAAGGGCCGCCGGCACACTACCGGATACGGCGTTTTTTACCCGCACCCGATAATCCACTGGAAACGGCATTAAATTTAATATCATTTAATCCTGTGCTGATGCGGACATTCTCGGGCAGCTAGCAACTTATCACTAATAACCTACCGCTAGTTTTCCTATAAACTGAAATCAACATAATATGACGGACTAAGCCCAAGCATGCACTGAAGGCTAAGCAGCGGAGGGCATAGAGTCCACCGAAATGTATGAATTGTATCATCAGAGCGCGAACTTGGCCGCTTGACATTTTGGTGACAACGGTGGCAGCCATGGCTTGTATTTATATTTTTCATAAGGTAGAGATGTGGAGGTTTTCGGAGAAGGCCTATATTCGGCAATGGAATTAATGGATAAAATTGTGACAGCGGATCTATCCAGTATCTTTAACTCTAATCGATTGGCTTTTTTTCTCGTAACAAAACTCGCCTTTGATGAAGAGCGAGCTGATGAAGTTATGCGTCATGCCATGTACGATGTCAATCGAGCTTTATGTTAGTTAGGGAAAAAAGTACTTAGTTTATCGATATTTTTTATGACCAAAACCCTACTGTACTTGGTCAACTCTTTTTACTATTTATATATTGTCCCACAAAATTGATAGTAATTTGTATTGCAATGTTACATAAAGGCAAAAAGCATTTACAATTTTAGCGTTTTGGTTGATAATATTGGGACGTTTTGGAAATTAAACATAATGCAATAAGTATTATAACTTTAATTTCAGTAAGTTTAAAACTACCTACTTGTGTAACAATGCCATTTTCAAAACTACTTTACAAATTGTTGTTTAGCGTAAACACGTGACGAAAATGCACCAGCAGCACTGAAGGCGGTAAAGAAACAATGAAATTTACATTCGCCGAGAATAGGGAAATATATTCCTGGTGGGGTTTCTTTTTGGCTATATTTGGTAAGGACTCGCGTATACACCATGTAGTAACTACGTCTCAGTAGTTTCTTTTATCTTTGATACCACCCTTGAGCAATATTAGATTATAAAATTGTTAATAAAGAAAATGGAAAAAATTCTTCACCCGAGTGGGAATCGAACCCACGACCACTTCAAACCGTGCCAGCCGCTATAACCACTAAGCCACCGGGTCAATTACTCGGATGACGAATTTATATATTTATATAATATTAGATTATATGGCACTGATTATTATTAGTGTTCACAATGCCCAAATTACGCGAACTAAGTGCGTGGCTAATTATACGTTCTGAGGTATTCAGGTTATGTGACATTTCGTAATAAATAACTGATAAAAAATAACAATTACGGAGTGTTATGATATCTTTGTTGCGTGCTTTTAATTCAGAGTATAGAATGCGTCTCTACCGAACAAGTCCGAACAACCCTATAACTGCGTTGTTACTCACTAAACATGGAAATTTTCACGTTGAAATTACGAGTGAGACACCATTACTTGTTTAAGAACCGAAGTTTTACCTATTATTTAAAATATTAATCTCTAATATCACACAACATGGGTGTGCGCCCATCCTTCTTAGAAGACACAGGTTGTTCAGGCATCCACTGTAAATCTCGGCGGGTAGTCAGGAATGCGCCCTCCATCCCCGCCACGACAGTTTTGTAATTAGGCTGCACGAAATGGCGGGGAGACTTAAGAATTTAACAGTACACCAACTACTACAACTCACAGATAACTCATGAGGCGCCACTTATTACGCAGCATCAGTGTTTTGTAGGCGAATTGAGTGAGTTTGTAACCACGCCGCGTTCGATTTCTACGTTGGCCACTCAAGCGCTTGGGTTGCTGACTTGCAGAATCAAGTTTTCCGTGAAAAGTTGTAGATCTCCGTATTGTTTTTGTTTCGCATTTAACAGAATATTGCCGTCCAGTCTGTGTCTTACAAAGAGAAAGTTTTCATTTTTAATTTTCTTTAAGAGAATGTAATTTAAAAGAAATTTTGTTTGTGTTTCATTTTGCAACATTCTTTGAGTGAACCATTCAGAATAACAACAATATTATTTAAATTTACGTGTCATACTTCCCAGCAGAGCCACCGTCATAAAAAGCGTACAAGTTTAACTCGAAAAAATGTATGTTGAACGTACATAATGTACATGCATTGTAAATAATTGTACGCAATACGGATTAGCGGAATATTGTACTTTGAATGTGGCTCTGCTGCGGAGCATACTTCCTGGCAGAGAGAGCCACCTAGAAAAAGTACTTAGGATAGATGTCAAGAAGTGGTTTTTCACGAAAGTTTATGTACTTATGCTGTTTTTTGTGTTTAAGTTGTGAAGGATTGAGTAATAAAATAAATCCAATGAAGATGATAATCATAGAGCCAACACGTGAACAAATGAACTTAATAGCTATGCGTTTTTAACATTTGCTAGATATCGTCATTCGTGGTTACTGTATTATGACGCCTTCCAAGCGGGAGGCGTAGGTTCGATCCCAGTCACGGGCCTGTACCAATGAATGTATTTCATGTACAGATTTTAATGTTGTAAAATTGTCACTTAGCTCGTGCCTCGGAAAGCACGTAAAACCGTTGGTCCTGCGCCTGATCTCTCTCCGGTCGTGTCGGCTTTCCGTCCCATCGGACTATGAGAGTGCATCTGTGTTTGCGCACACACTTGTGCACTATAATATCTCTTGTGTACCTGGACAATCTCCGTAGAGATTGGTCGCCTTGGCCAAAATACGGTCGGAGATCATGACTCAAGACAACTATAGAAGGTTTTTTTTATTTCTAACAATTCTATTTAGCTGCAAACTTGGCTAAACTCCAATGTTTCACTATTGCAAAAAGCAATACTGCATAAGTGCATTTTCAAATACCTATTAGGTTTGAAATTTAATAGCTTTTAATTTATTCAGCAATCTCGTAGGCTGAAAATTTCAATTTAAAAGCTAATTGGTTTTTACGTATTTCAGTTTCAATTATCTACGTGTTTTTGTTTATGATGGCTTACTAGAAGATATATCTTAAATTCTTTGTCTAAAAAGAAAAAGATTACACATATAAGTATACCTACATAGACAAAAATAACAGCCAATAGCAAAAATCAATTTAAATCACAGGTTACTATGAGATGGTAGGTACTCTTGAAGAGTTATAGGTAGGATAAGTAAATATAGATTCAAAATTTAAGAAAAAGCTTAAAAACACGTTCGGCTTTCGTTTCGCCCGAAAGTAGCGTATTCCTTAGATCCCCATGGGCCGGAGTATAATTTCATCAGTGAGAACATGCCATGTGATAATCTGGATAAAAGACGCTACCATAGACATGAGAGAAGCGACTTTATGTAGGTCATATGCGCTCATAACCTGCTAATAGCTGATCTTTTGCATTTTGCCCCGGATCTTTTACATACAACAGTGGCAGTGTGATCTCCTTCAGAATCCTCCAGATCTGGTAACATTATTTTAGAAAACACAGTCATGTGTATTGCTTGTGTATGTACTTTGTATTGATTCATCAGTTTAGGTGTTTTTTTACGGTTCAATTCAAGTCAGATTCAACAACACGTTTGGTGGTCTAGTCATATTGTACCTACTAGTGTGTGGGAAAATGTCTAAATAACACGCTTGTGTACTGTAATATTTTTATTGCATTTGGTTAATCTCCGTTTTAATATGATTTTTGTGTAAAACAAAGAATGAGTATATGTTTTCGCCTATCACCAAGGCCTCTCCCACACGTACTGTGCGTGACTAGAAATGTTATGCCTCCGCGGGCCAAAGAAAGGCCCTTTTTGTCTTCACGCCCGATAGGAATAAACTCACACTATATTTAGTACACTGATCTGCCAACTACATCAGCGGGTCCATCAGTTTCTTTTCAAAACTTATATAATATTGCTTTTAGTGAAGGTTTTAGTACTGTTTAGAACTTAACGTTTTGAGACTTTTCTCAAAGAACTCATGATAATAATTAGATAAAATATATAATAGTTATCGAGACAATCCACAAGATTGATGTATGAGAAACCTGTAACTATTATTTTATATAGCACAGACAGTCCCTATTCAAAACTGTAATCGGGATGCATGCCATGTACCTACTTTAGATACCTACCTACAAAATTCACGATAGTATTCCCTAAAGGCTAAAACTATAGGATCACGAAAGATATAGATTATAAAAACACATAATAATATGCTTGACTTTATCGCTTAAAGGAAGATCCCAGAACTCTCTAGTCTTCTCTTACTACTTTTATATACTATTTACAGAAGGAGATAAAAAACAACGTTGACCGACTCTACTTTTGTAAGGAACCGACATTGACAAGCCCCACACGCTTGAAATATACATTCAACGTCAACAAGTTAATAAGGAAGTATAAAATCAAACTTTATAAATATCTAGAGGAACCAAAAATATCTTGCATCGCGCCTTTGAAGAACAATAATATATTCTAATTTCAATGTTCATAAAGCTCACATCTTCACATTCTCAAATAAAATTAATTTCGTAATGCACCCTAAAAGATTAAAGACATCTTCAAGTAGGTGCCGTACAGAATACGAGTATAACCCCAGGTAGCTGCCAGTTAAATATACTTTAATAAGCAAGTACTGTAGCCAAAAAGTACGTATATATCCATTAGAAGACAATTTTTTTGTTATTACAGCTATTAGAGCACTGCATATTAACGAATCCTACTTAAAGTTTTATCCGTAAATCGGTCCTGAATTGCCCTTATGGTGCCAGTTTGCTTACTAAATACCTACATTTCTATCCGTTGTCGTTGTAGTCGAGTCCATGTTCGCTCTACATTTAAAGCTGATTGCATAAATTGGTCAGTAAAAAATAATAAAGTAAACTGCAATTAAAATCTTAAAAATTATGCTATTTTTTATATATATTATTTTTACAGAACACTGTTACGCAACTATAGGTACATCGTGGTATTCGCTCAGGTGCTCTTCGAACGGGTGCTCTAAGTAGAATACTTCCAGTGTCAAAACATAGAATCCTTAATTTCAGAAGTGAAGTTTTTGACGGATAATAACGCAGACTTTTCTTTGCGTGACGATATCGTAAACGGAACGAAACAGGTTCATGCTTACTCTACAGGTGCTACAGGTAATTGAGTGTACCTCGAGCGAGAAAAGGGGGCTGTAGCTTGTACGCCTTAATAATTAAACGCTCTTCCCGAGGTTTCAGAGACACGAGGTCAAACTAGCGGGGTCTAATCCACCTTATTTCTGAATGAACGAGGTCGAATCATGGGATGTTTCTAGCTACCATCACTTACATAAAAAATGGTATCATTTTTCTTAACAACTTACTCAAAATCTCTTGATGTTTTCTTAAGACTGTTGCTTAGTCAAAATATCTAATAAAAATGAAGTCTCAGTAAATAAATATTTGTCATATTTAGGGCCAATTTTCACAATGGTCAGATAGCCTATCTGAAGGACATAGTTGATGCTGCCTTTCTCTAAAACTTGTTCAACATAGGGACAGCACTATCAGTAATAACTTTATCGGTCCTTAAGCTAATAGTAAGCTTAACTATAATAATCAAACATCTAGCCCCTTATCCATTAAAATTGGAATCAGATGGTTTGTTTAACGGAAACACTCACCTAAATTTATAAAAAATATATATAATATGTAATATGTAAATTTAAGCAACCGTTAAGCACGACATTTGACAGCAAAACGAATAGAATATCTGTCAAATTAAGAGTATTAAAGCCCTTTGTCAACATCGAGGTTACTAGGCCTCCAGAAATCGCATGATACACCATGTTTACCTTGCAAGAAGTACACCTTCAAACATGTAGTTCAAAGCTCCAAGAAAAAGTTTTTAAAAAAAGATAAAACTATAACAATTCCAGTTGAAATAGAACATGTTCAAATAGGTTAACTTTCACCAATTTTATCGGGATCACGGGTCAGTTACCTTTTTATTGCACGTGCGGACGATAGACCCCGTTTCGCGAAAATACCTGTGATTAGGTAACTGATACCTTTAGCGTGTTATGATGTTCTGGTACCTTTAACGGCACCTAAAGAACTGTCTATCCATATGATACCATTTAATAGATATCGAAACTGTGTTGTATTTAATAAGTATTTTTATTTCAGCGCTGTTTGAATGGTAGTCATATCTTTAAGCAGCAGTCAGATGAAAAGGGACCTGAGCGGTAGTTATACATAATGCACGGTAGGAGATTGACTAAACGCATCCTATACTTCTGTATCTTCTTGTGTAATTGCAATGTTATTTTTGTGTGTCTTCTGATTGTTATAATTATTATTTTATTACTGTCTTATATCTTCTTTTTTTGGCTTGTGTTGACTGTGTATGTGTAGAAGCCAATTAAATAATATTTTACTCCTTTATTGATCTACACAAGATCAAAGTAAAAATTGTCAGAATACAAATAATTATTTTGTTTGCATATAGATACAATAATTACCACTTTACGTACCTCATTATAAAAAGTGTAGAATTTAAATAATTATCTCTGTATTAGCGACTATAAAATAATGTAAAATTATTAATAAAGAAATTAGGAAAAAATTCCTCACCCGGGTGGGAATCGAACCCACGACCTCTGCATTCCGTGCCAGCGCTCTTACCACTGAGCCACCGGGTCAATTACTCGGGTGACGAATTTTTCCATCTCTTTTTGAAATTACATTATTGGAAACGTTATTTTTCATCCCGATAGCTATACATAAGCCAAATCTCGGCAAACAAAGCTGAATCCCTCAGCACAATGTTTTAATGATGAAACGATCAACCATATCCTAACGGATTATATTATAGAGAAGTGTTTTTATCTTAATCAAGATATTATATATTATAAAATTATTAATAAAGAAATTAGGAAAAAAATGTCTAAAAACTAATTAAAATCCCGCTAAAACCATGACTGCACTAGCTGCTGCGGATGACAAGCAAAAACATGCAACGCTAAAGTTCGCGAACAAACGCCGACGAATGCTGACGATGAGTGTTTGGCCAGAACTGAGATACGCGGAAGTTGGTAGCGATTTTGTTATCATAGCATTAGCTTAGTCCTCAAAATTAACATTTTGTAGCCAAAGTAAGATTGAAAACCAGCGCTGTTAGCATGGTAGGCAACCCCTACGCTGTCTCAGCAGCATCCAGCTGAAAAGGGACCTGTTTGGCGGTCACACCTACCCGGGATGTAACTGACAGGCTCCACATTGGGTGCACAGCTTTTTTGTAATTTATATTGTATATACTCGTACTTAATATGCTTTTCACTAACTTAACGAAGGCAGGAATATCTAAGACCAACTTTGAATGCGTAGCAATATTACTTTATCTAAATTGTAGCTATCAAAAGCTTCCTAGGATAGCAGTGCCGTCATATAGCGGCCGTGGAGGAACACTTTACGTATCGGCACCGTAAAGATATCTGTCTTTTGCTTTCGCACGACCGCTATAAAACCACGCCGCTATACTAGGAAACCATAGCTTTAGACAGTTTTCGATAGGTATAAATGTAGTTTGATCGCTTCCTGAAACTGAGGCTTTTGAAATTTTATTAAACTTATTCGTATCGAAGGTTAAGTTAGTATCTAGTTATTATCGCTCCGCCTATCGCTAACCGCTACCCTAAGTACCCCCGTATTGTGGACAAAGCGGATCATCTTCAAGAATCTTTAGTGAAGTAATCGCCCATTGTTAGACAAAGACACCAAACTAGATAGCAATATTGTTGTATTCGTGTTAAACTGATGTACATAATTTAAAAAGGGGGTTATAGCGATGCGTAGTATTTATAGCATTTATAAAAAAAAAATATTATTAACTTGTCAGTGATTTTAACATGGGACCCCTCTATACTAAGCGCGTCTACAGGATCTCCTTAGAGATCTTGCAGTTCTGGTTATATCTGATATACAATTCTTTTTTATTTAGTTTATCCCGAAGGAAAGGCAAGGGGAACTAAGCCCATACAGTCATTGTCTTTAGTAAATGATTTCTGAATTTATGATGGATGACAATGAATGGAAACGTCGGGAAAATCTTCAAAAACAAGTTTAAAGTTAGTCAAAACGAAAAATAATTGCAGAAACAACTTACATGGGCCCATAAAGAGATCGTATTCCGGCTAAAGTTTTACTCAGCTTACCTGCGTATAAAACCATGCACACGCACTAGATTCACATCACAAGTGATCAAAATATAACTTATCTACCAGAAAACATCACTTTAGTTACTTTAGAATTTTTGATTTTCACAAGAAAATTACCCCCCTTCACCTTTTCCCGCCGAATCCTGATATTCCATATATTTGGCTGTCAAAAAGTATAACGAGGTTGTAACTTCATGCGAGATTTATTAGTTGCAGGGCTTTTATGTTACTACTACCTATTTTATTTAATTAAATAATTTTACCCCATTGGTAGATTAATTTATTATACTGGGTGTAAAAAGACAACTTTGTTCTTTTAATACCTCGTATTCTGTGTAACATCACGATCATTTTTTTCTATGGAAGCACCCCTGGGAAACCACGAGTTTCCAAGATATTGAGGTCCAAAGTTACATTAATATTATCATTTTTTTTACATAAATCCATCTGAAATCGGCTAACAAACATTTTTGTCATGTTTGTCAAAATGTTATAATGTTAGTTTTGTAGGTACATTTGTACTTTGCGCATCAAACGAATACATTGCTTGCAATAAAATGACAGTATTTTTTCATAATTTTTTTGTCGTTTCCCAGGGTTGGTTCCATAGAAGAAAATGATCGTAACCTTACAAAGAATACGAGATATTAAAAAAACCATTGTTGTCTTTTTACACCCTATATGTATCTTTGGCTCTGTACAAAACTGCAGTATAAAATATCAAAAAACTCATTGTCCTTTAGAATTATAAAGCGTTTGTCTATTTCTTTACTCCAACTACTTAAACCGTTTAAGAACAACTTTGAAAACCCCTTTTAACTTTATCCGTGGATCTGACTCGGCTTGTTATTTTAATACGGACCTTTTGAGTGTTTTAATTAAGTTTTCTTAACTTCTGATGTATTTTTCTTGTTGGGTGAAAATCATAGCAACAACGTGGAAACGTCAGATTTAATCAACCATTAGGATCATTTTATGTCGCGTGGTGCCGGCAGAGTAGAGTTTGTACCACCCCTGCCTGCCCGTGGGTATCGTACGCGGCGATATAGGCTCAATTTACACCGCCGCGGAATGGAACGGAAGCGACTTTTTGCTACGTAATCGTATATAGCATAATGAACTTTATATCATTGTTGTAACACACAAATTAAATACGAGCCAAAAAATTGGACGCGCGTCTTCCGCGGAATCCTCGCGCATTCTCGAGAATTCTCCGGTGATTATGACGTATCGGAATTTGGAAATCGACGCTGATGATATAAACTTCATTATGCTATATACGATTTCGTTGTAAAAATTCGCTTCCGTTCTATTCCGCGGCGGTGTAAATTGAGCTTAAGGGAGGTGGGCAGCAGCGCCTCCCGTACTGACAACATAATCTAAAAATTACACTGCGGTCACCAACCCTCCAAAAATAAGTAACCATTAATCGAAGCTCCTGACTTTCTCCGAACTTACGAGTACTACGCATCAAAGGATAACCAGATTCGCGCAAACTGATCGAATAACCGCTGCGATATTCCTCCGCTTCATTAAGTAATTGTTGAGCAGCGCCGGTTTCCCGCGACCAGGCTGCAAGAAACAAAACTAATGGCGCTGGCAACACGAGAGCTTGGAGCTTTAGCTGTGGTGTGACTGACAAGGGGTAGCGAAGAGGTGGCATGGGCGGAAGCGGGTTTAGGGCCGAGTAGCATTCCAGAGTTCAGACGGGCAATGTTAATAAAAATAATATTTACTTCTGTTGACCGTCTACCATTTATATGTTTACGTATCTACTTGTGCAAAGTAGGAGAAATGCGATAGCGAAAGTTGTCGCATTTTCGTGTTGCAATGGCAACTTGTTTTGCGATTGCTGTTACGGAATGTTACGAGCTATTACTTGTACCGTTTTAGCATTTAGGAGTATTTTCCTAGATACGTAAGGAGCGTTTGGCATTTAAAATCACAATTAGAACATCATGGTCTTCTTTGAGTGGACTTAGTGGATAGTCGAGTATCTAATTACAAAACCGCGCCTAGCAAAATTTATGGAATACAGTCAAATTAAAGCAAGTTTTAGCTTAATAACACGGTTTGTGTCATTCCGGAGCGATTGCGACCTTAGTGACTCAAACATAGGTAATACCTATCTATATACTTATTGAAAACGGTTTTACATTAAGTCTCTCATAGAGGCTTAGTAAACAACGGTTCTTTTATCTCCATTTGCACTCTCCCTCCATCCGTCCACAACTTGACCCACTCTATAATTTATGGTCGGACGCCAGGACGGGACTGGGCAATTAGCTGCAGCGTAACGAAGGCGTGAAATAAATATCATTTCTAGATTAATGTCGCACCGCTGACAAATAATCTAATATTATTCATTGGGACGGGGGTTTTTTAGCATCTGTGGGGAGGAATGGAGCGTCTTGTTAAAGATAATGTGTAATTAATAGGCATACTTGCTTTAAGAAGGAATAATCTGTTTTATAGATACCTACTCGACAAAGTTTTTTTTTTGTTCACACACTTCACAACACATTGACCTAGTCCCACACTAAGATCCCTAAGGTCTTGTGTCGTGGGTACTAAGCAACGGTATATAAATACATAAATAAGTATAGAAACATCCATGACTCGGAAACAAACATTGATATTCATCACATCAATGTTTGCACCTACCGGGATTCGAACCCAGGACCAGAAAGTTCATTTTACTTAGGGCCGATTTTACCAATGATCAGATAGCTTATTTGAATTGGATGATGTATTTCTCTTAAACTCGATGAAGCATCAACATAGACAGAGCATTCATAGTTTTCACTTACCTACCGGGACTCGAACATAGGATAGTAGGCCTTCCTTCCTGCAGGGCCACATAGCCCCCATCTCATAGTACCTACAATAATTATTATTTAGAAAGATATAATATAACTACTTATATAATACTAGTGGACGCCCGCGACTTCGTCCGCGTGGACTGCAGAAAAAACAAAATGTCTAAATTATCCGGGATAAAAAAAAAATCCCGGGATATAAAGTAGCCTATGTGTTAATCCAGGGGTGTCAGCTAACTCTATACCAAATTTTATTAAAATCGCTCCAGCCGTTTTTACGTGAAAGAGTAACAAACATCCATCCATCCATACTTACAAACTTTCGCATTTATAATATATAACTTTCAACCCTTATTTCACCCCTTAGCTGGTCGAAATTTCAAAAATGCTAGAACAAATGTTTAATGATTTCTTATCAAGTGCTTAAATATAAAGTTTCATGGTTTTATCTTTTAAAATTAAGAAATCCCATACAAACTTTCAACCTCTATTTCAACCCCTTCATCCCTTTTTTTCGAAATAAAAAGTAGCCTATGTTCTGTCTCAGGGTCTAAAGATTGTCTGTACCAAATTTCATCAAAATCGGTTGCGAGGTTTAAGCGGGAAAGCGTAACAGACAGACAGACAGACAGAGTTACTTTCGCATTTATAATATTAGTTGGGATCTTTCTAAATAAAAATTTACCTACGTAAAGAGACATTCAAAATATTCCTACGCCAGCTTTACCATTTTCAGCTCATTAAAATGACAATAGGCAAATTAAGCTCTTGTAATCCAATTTTATTAATTCACAATGAATAATAGGAAATTTTCATTTTGTTCATGGAGTTTTGGACTGCCCAAATTTTGTAAGTAAGTAGACATTTCACTCAAAAAAATCATGAATACATATCACTTATTATTTAATAACTGCATGTGCCAAAAAACGTTAAGGCCAGAAAGATCTATTGCAGATAAAGCTAACAAATCGTGCGATGATGCCATGACATTAAGTTTTCAACTAGGGAAAGTTTTGATTATAAGATGTAAGTAAGTAGGTAGGTACTAAGTACATAATTTATTTAAACAACATTAACTTACGTAGGTAACACATAGACCGGCATGGTTTTAGGGTAGCCGACGGGATAGTTCGTTTGAAATTCTTACGAGTACCAATAGGAAAAGATGAAAAAGACCCTCCGAAGGGTCTTTAGCCGTAATCATTACCTCAGTACGGAAGCCACTTTCTAGGAATCATGCTCAAAATGTCACTCCCAATCTAAAGCTGTTGGCTTGCACCCAGCGCGATAAGGTGTAAGTGGAGGTCATCTATGTAGTAGGTAGACGATACAAAATGACAATTAAATGAGTGGTAATATACATATACAGAGTGTAACAAAAAGGGTATGTTAAGCGAAAAGCTATGTAAATAGCCTACTGTAGAGAACCTATCCACAAAATTTGAGACCCGAAATCACATGTTTATTTTTCCCGATAGTATGGAGAATTTTTAGTATCTCAGGAATTTTCATACAATCTTGAAAAATAAAAATGTGATTTCGAGTCTCAAATTTTGGAAATAGGTTCTCTATAGTGGGCTATTTACATAGCTTTTCGCTTAACATACACTTTCTGTTACATCCTGTATATCATGTACCTATATGTATACGTCCGAGACTCAAACGTAGTAGATAATTCACAACCTTAAGTTGAGTGTGTTTGCTTGAGATGGTAGCATTTTCTTTGACATTAGGGGTTATTTGTGCTGAACCGGCCTTCACATGAGCGTCATCTCTTTCCACATGCATGGAAAGAGTCGACTATGGACTATGGAACTCGGGCATTCTCTCATCTCTTTCTCAGGCGATAAGCTAACAACTTGTCACTACTGTGGGGTGAGCACGAACCTTTTTACGCGGCGTAACGCTAGCGGCTCGCTAACAAAATTTTAGATTATCTTGTTAATTTATAAGTATACAAGTTTGAAATTTCTCAAGTATATAAATGAACTGTATTTCTAATTATTTATATAAGATTCAGTTACTACTATTACAGAAAACTCGTTTAATCGGTCTTCAAATATCTGTGTGCACGCCGTGGCCGGTGCAAAATAAAATTCATTATAAGTTTTTAATTAGATATAGAAGACTAATGAAATTTCACTACCATTTAAGGGCAAGAATTACCTAAATAATAACGTTTTAAGTTTGTCTTTGGAGCGCTCATTGGAAGTGCTAGGGCCAATTAAAGCCCATTTCTATTTACTGAAATAACATCAAAACTGTGTATTATTGTAGATTATTTTATTGTGTACCAAATTATAACTAATTAGCCGGATGTCCTGTAAAAAAAATATAATTATCCGCTTAGTCAATTCTGGGTTTCAGCAAATATGCAAACGTTACTCCAGCAGGATTTTGAATATCGTCGCAGCCATAGCAAATACGAATACAAATTAAGTTTTAACATTCATTTCTAATTCATATCTAATTATTTACATAACATTTATTTCAAAATATCCCTTACAAAAAAAACATCTTGCTGCGGCAACGTTACCCCAGCCGAATTAGCCGGGTCAGTTTTTCTCAAATAACTTAAAAACTATCACTTTATCAAATTTAAAAATAGGCTTACCATTTACAGAAGCTGTATTTCTAATTATCTATCACCCTTAGATGCCCATTTGCGCTACTTTTCAGCTGGCGTAACGTTCTCGAATTACTTGATTGGACAAAATTTATAGTGTCCAGTGTTTGTGTTAGTTTTTTTATAGACAGATATTATTTCTCGCGAAAAAATCTTACTACGCGCGTCTACGTGCATTTATGCAGAAAAACGCAGTAAATTTACTCAACTTTGGACCCTAATATCTTGGAAACCAGACACTTCCCTGGTATGCTTCCATGGAGAAAAATGATCGTGGTGATGAGGAGATTCCGTAGTATTCGGGAACGTTGACGACCAAAAATCACCTTGTATGTATCTACTACCAGCTCATAATAAGTCATATAAAATACGGTACCTATAGAACTAGAAGTTTAACCTACCTATCAAGAAACCACTAAATCGATTTTCACAAAAATTTAGATTACATAAGTAACTAAACCAGTGCGACGGAGTTGGCTTCGCGCCAGGACTTGCAAGTCAAGATGCATCGCAAACGGTTTAACGTTTTGTAGAGAATCTTAGTTCATTTCGATGTTATATAGGTAGTATCTCTAGATACTCGTAGCTATATTGCTTCTATAGGTATATATCTATACTAGCGCATTTTTGCGGCAAGGGTGAGAGGTAAATGTTTTATAACTATAAATGTAGGTATAACTATAGAGCCGTATGTCTGTCACTTTGGTCTTCCGCCGGATAATCTCGTTTCGGACTTTGTCCTTTAGTGAGATTCCGAGCATTGACCTTTCCATAGTTCTCTAAGTGACATGCACACCGATTGCAGCCAGCCAGCCTCACCGTCAGATGGTCAGGTTCCACGTCTCGGCTCCGTAAGTCATGGCTGGCAGAACGCACTGATCGAATACCTTGGTCTTGAGGCATTGTAGCAAGAAATACATAGGTATTATAAGCTATTTAGCGATCAGAGCCTCGTCCGTTAAATAGCAGGGTGCACCACAGGCAGGTGAGATGAAATTGACTTTGGGTATTATTAGTCGAACCCACTAACACCCTCAGATCAGTGTATTAAAGATAATATAATATAATAAGGAGACAAAAATTACATCAACATGTAGACTTTTATATAATTTATTTTTATTTAACATTATTACATAAGTAGGTACTTTATAATAATGTGCAATATAAGCTTCAGTTATTCCATAATGGAAATAAACAATTACATATGTACCTTATCAAAGAGAAAATTCATAACAAGGTGTAATTTTCGTATTATTTTTATCAACTAGATACCTCGTAGAAAAATATTACAACAAGTAGGTACACTAGAACTATACAAAATGTAGTCAATTATAATAGAAATAACTAGCTTGGGCTGTAAGCTAAAATACATATTTACAAAAACTAAGATATACATCAATCTTAAAGGTTTATCAAACCAAGCAGTCGAAGCGAAGATTCGAGAAGTGGCTGGCTTGTATCTTGTGTTATATTGCATTAAGCATATATTATTTATTATTAAATATAGTGTGGTTAATTCCCACATCAGCACATCTAAATAAATGGCATTCTATTAGTAAAAATGCCATAGAGAATGTTTGAGTTAACATTGCTTAATCTAACGAGATGTCAAGTGCCAAGCTATTTTATTTGGAATTTAGCAAATAGAATGCCCCTTTTCTAGACCCCCCTTAGAGCCCTTTAAAGGGCAGATATCCCCACTTTAGATGCTGGGTTGATTCCCTTTTCACCAACAAAATAAAATAACCCACAAAATTAACGAGGATAGTAGTGGGCTAGATATTCTAGCAAGCTAATTGATATGAAAACACATATTTATTAAAATTACATCAAACAAGTCACATATACAACATAAACAATATTGTAGGAATCGACTGCGTAAACCACCATCTTTATTAAACAAAAAAAATAATTAGGGAATAGTATTAATTCCAAATAAGTTACATATAATTTTATAACTATATAAAGACATTTATAAGACTTTGTTTGTTATAGTTAGTGTTTCATCTCACACCTTATCTCTAACCAAGGGTTTTTTTAAATAATAAATAGGCTTACGCTTGACTACAACAGGCCTGATGGTAAGCACCATTGCAGTCTAAGATGTTAACCACAGTACAGTCACATTACATATTAAAAAATTATATATTTAGTAAATGGGAACTATCTAGCAATATATTTTATTATTGCTTGCTGTAATAACTTGGTTGGTGATCTGTATAAATCTTTATTTATATCTATAAATTAAAAGCTTAATATGATTTCAAATGGTAGCTCTAACTAAAAATATATACAAGCTCTTGGGCACAGTTCGGCGATTTTTATACAAACGTTACTACCTACATATACATACCTAAATCACTGCTAATAAAATAGAAATTAGTTCTTTAAGAGATTACAAAAATTAATCACTAACTAGCTACTAATAAAAAAGCAACTAAATAAATGTGACTTCAATGCCTTAAATCGATTAATATGGCTGATTAAAACACAAATTAGATTTAAAACCTTACTATGACTACCTCATGTTATTCTGGTATTCAAGTCATAGTTTGTACGTAGAAAATGGAAGATTTTTGGCATATTATTGGCATTTATAAAAGGAAGTATTTGACCAGTCAGTGGGGATGCTTTCTAGGTCTAAAAATATGCTTCTATCCCGCTCTGTATACTTTATTCTTTCGAGCACCAGGAATTAGGTAATGTGTAAGGTGGAAACCGTAGTTGAAGGTACTATTTTGACACTGAACTTTAAGAAAAGATTGTGAACCACAAGTATTGTTATACTTGTTATAATAATGTATTGATTTGAGAACAACCTATTTCGATGACAGTAGAATAAAGAATATACCTACACTATAGACATCACCATTACGCGGAAAGGCCCTGTTACACAAACACTCAGTGAATAAACAATAGACATCAAAATAATCGCATCATCGCCGTTAAAGCGATAATCTAGACCCAATACCCACAGACCACGTTAAAACGGTTTAAATTAATAGTAACAGCGTAAGAATTTTTAAATAGGCACAGCGTGTCTGATATCTCAGTCATTTCTATAATCTATGGTTATATAGTAACAATAATTTCGAGGAAGAATCTATGCATATTAAATTATTCTTGCATATACTATACATGGTATATATAGATGGGTATGATATAATACCAATTTTCATAATTTATCTTAGCCAAAGTAAAAGTTAAGAGCAGCTTACACAGCCCTAAACTAAACGTGAAAACTAAATTTTCATAATATAGGCACAAGGGAATCGATAAATTATAATATAAGAAAACATAGTCTCTGTGACTATTGATATCCCTCGTAGTAAACGTGAGGAAAGGAGAAACGTTATAATTTACCAAATACAACGAATAATAACGCAATGTACAAGCTAACCTAAAAATATGATATAACACAGTGATCGCTGTCGGTCGGCTGCAAAAAACGTCCTTAAAGCCCATTATTTGTAAAAATGAGGCAAATAAAAATATGGGCAATTTCACATGCAGGTAAAAAAATTATTTCATTACGTTTCAACACCAATAATGTTAAAATTATGTCAAAAATAATGTTAAAATTTACCAAAAAAATAAAATTATATAAGTAAAAGACTTACGGTATAACGATATATACGTATACCTGCTTTAAGATTATGTGACCAAGAGGACAAATCTCAAAATATTTGACATAAAAACCATAGCAACGACGGTGTTTTCTGGAACATACCGGAATAAAAATAATGTAAACAAATTGTTTAGCTTTAAAAGTAACAGAGGACTTAATTACTCGAAATATTATTACAATATCAAAATTGAATCGCGAACGCTTTCTGCAGCCGACCGACTCATAACAATACCTTACGACATATATATCAGTATCTGAAGAAATCACAATAAATACCTTACAAGGTACTCAGTGTTCAGAGCGTCACATACTCTTTGATCTGTTGCAATGTTTCTGTGTCCGTCGCTTGTATGAGTGTGTTGTATGCATCCTGCCCGATTTGGCTTTTCAATGTGTTTAGCTGCAAAAGAAGATTGGTTACAGTGAGCAGAGCTGGGTAATGTGTTAAAGGTCTGACAAAAACAAGATCTAATTGTTTTTTTTATTTCGCGTTATGTCTACAGGTTTGTGTGTACCGGGGCGTAGTGAGAACAAGAATAAAGTGCTTCACAAAATTAATAACTACTAGTTCATAAAACTGAGGAGTCAGTAAAATATCTAACGCATCTGCATCTGCGCTACATGACTAGTGGGTCATGATGTATTAGCAGTGCATACTCCTAAAAAGTTATTAAGGTAACCAACGCACTTGTATCACTGCGTGACATCCGCAAGACGACACGAGTAGACTGTAAAATGTTTCACAGAGTACTCGCAGCCTGAGAAGTCGGTAAAGTATCGCAACTCTACGAGATGCAGCACATAAAATACCAGTAGCTCATATGCCTAAGAAGTCAGGTACCTGTTTCTATATACTGCGGCGCAGGTCGTACATTAACATTACTTCAACGTGCTTCACAAAGTACCATGCTTCATAAAGCTAAGAAGCCAGACCCACGCACTATATCTAATGCGGCGACCAGGATTCCAGCAGCTCCTAAACCTAAGCAGCCAGTCCACGTATCTGTATCTAAGTGATGCGGTGCACAAAGTACCAGAAGCTCATAAACATAAGAAAGAAGCCATAACCTACGCACACATGTATCTGCGTGGCGCGGCGTACAAAGTACCAGCAGCACATAAACCTAAGCAGTCAGTAACATACCTATCTGCGTAACAAGGCGCATCATTACTTCAAAGTGGTAACTATGGGCAATAACTCCCTATAGCATTGCATGTGGCGTGCTCCGGGGGTTGCCTTCGTCCATCAGTGGACTGCAATAGGCTGATGACGACTTCAAAATGCTTCACAAAGTACCAGCAGCTCATAAACCTAAAGAGTGAGTAACCCACGCACCTGTATCTGCGTGACGCGGCGCAGGTCGTGCGCGTGCGCGAGGCGCGTGCGCGGCGCGTCGTGCGCCCCGTCCCGCGCGCTGTCTGCCGCCAGGCGCGACGCCAGCACGTCCGACGCCGCGCTGCTGTATGTGGCCACTAGGCCGCTGGAATAACAACTTGCTCACTAAACGGTAAAAACCCCCCTATGGCAGTGGCCTTGTGGCGTGCTCTGGGGGAGGCCTAGTAGACTGCAATAGGCTGAAGTCAACTAAACGGTAAGGTACTTGGCTGGAATCAATCTTTGTTCGAGATGAGCTCGCCTTTGTACATTAAATTTGCATATGTATGTTCGAAATGTGTTTTCTGTGTAAGTACAATAAAGAATAAGATTTATACATAGACAAGAAGACACTAGACCCAGCTTTGCTAAAGGCATGTGTTTACCGAGATTTGGCAGTGACATGGCATAAGGCTGCCTATCCACGAATGGTGGAATGATTGGTGTATGGTTATTTAGTGGATATCAAACGCATTATAACAACGTAGCATAGAGAAAATAAATTAAAAACCTAAGATTTACGATAAATGTACTTATCCATCGTATCATCGGCCGTGTCGGCTTCCGTCCCATCGGACTATGAGAGTGACGGAATAGAGAATGCATCTGTGTTTGCGCACACACTTGTACACTATAATATCTCCTGCGTACCTGGTTAATCTCCGTAGAGATTGGTCGCCTTGGCCAAAATACGGTCGGAGATCATCATCATCGTCACTTATCCATCAACTCGTATGACTCCAGGGAATCATAGAAAAATATATCCAACATAATATAATATACCATTAACGTAATGTAACTTACTCGACAAAGCTCCCATCTTCTTCAGTCTTCATGACGTCATTGAGCACTTCAGTCAAGTTGAGCAGTATAGCAGGGAACCGGTGTAGTACCGTTTGGTTTTGCGTTGTTAGTAGCGCAGCCAAGCCTAGGCCTGTGAATAATGTTACTTTTATTTTTAACTAGTGGACGTCCGCGACTCCGTCCGCGTGGACTACAGAAAAAACAAAATGTCGAAATTATCCGGGATAAAAACATTTTCCCATGATAAAAAGTAGCCTATATGTTAAATGGGACCTGTCACAATATATATTTCTGAAAACTGCATCGAAATCGGTTCAGCCGTTTCTGAGATCAGCGTGCACAAACGCACAGACAAACGGACAAACAGACAAAAAATCTAAAAATCATCGTTTTGGGTTCTATTGCGTTGATAAAGGTCTCCTATAATATTTTTTCTCATATATCTTCCATGTACAGACAGCGATCCGTTACATTTTTATTATATGTACAGATTTATTCAACAAAAATCCACAAAACAGTTATAGTTACACTTAAAAAGTAAACATTATGCAAAGAAAGAAAGAAAGAAAGAAAGAAATTATTTATTCAGCATTCAAAAATGTTTCACAATACAGCCAAACAGAAAAACATAATTATGCTGAAATGGACCCAGCTCAGCATACAGCTGCAGACCAAAACAGATGGCCTGCAGCGCTGGTTTTCAGCTGGACCCGTATATTAGTGTTCCAGAATACACTATAAAATATAAATCAAATTTTCAATATGGTAACTACATAAATGCACAAGCTATTTATACAATTAACCTGCTGGTTAATTGGGTAAACTATAAAATCAAAACATATCTTTACATTTATTATAAAGTAAGTATATAAATATAGATAGATAAAATACAATACAATACTATACATACAGATAAAAAATAAATAAATAAAAGTATTTAAGAATAAAACATATATCAAGTTCACAATAGGCAAAAGTTTTTTCAAAATAATAAAATAATTATAATAGAATTGAGTGGGTAGTAAGTAGATATTACGAACCAGAGAACGTTAAACCAGAGAGTTGCAAGTCAAAAATTAATTCCTTAAAATGCTTCTTAAAAATATTTATATTTGGAAGGTAACGTATTGGGGGAGGTATATTATTCCATATTTTTGATGCAGTATATTTAAAACTACCCTTAAAAGCTGTTGTACTGTGTGGAGGAATAGCGAGGCGAGCAAGACGAATAGATGAAGACCAGGAAAGTTTACTGTATAAATATGATGGTGAACACTTATTAATTATGCCAAATAACAGGGATGCGTAGTGAAAAGATCTCCTTGAGGACATGTTCAAAACTTTGGCGTACTTTAACTTTAACTTTGGAGACTATCGGACACCTCTTATCTACTATTATAATAGTGAAAAACCGCATTAAATGAAATCTAGTACTTTTTAGCATGATGCCCACATTAACATACATACATATAATCACGCCTTTATCCCTTACGGGGTAGGCAGAGCACCAAGGGCCGATAGGACCACATGGTGCCACTTCTGATCAGTTTTGAGGGTATAGTTGAGATGTACAAGTTAGATGAGAGTAAACATACAGACAGACAAAAAATCTAAAAAGTTTTGTGTTGACTTCCAATGGCTCTCAGAAAGCCGCTATATTATTTTCATTGCAGCAGCGCCTCCTGTGTTGTGAACATAGTCCGAAATCACACTGCAGTCCCCAACCCACACCACCCAAACAACTGGAGAAGGCCTACGTCCAGCAATGGACTGCAATAAGAAATAAACTTACCCACAATCTTCCACCTCTCAACCTGTGTGACCAGGTTCATCTTCTCGGTCCACACATGCAGCAATCTATCCAGTACTTTGACCGGGTCCGAGTCATATTCCGTCAAACCGACGGACGCCTCCGCCACACCCTTGTAGAATAACTCCGAGGAAATGAGGATGACTCGGGATAGTAAGCAGAGTTGTATGGACAACACCATTGGTAGATCCTCGCCTTCTAACACTGAACTGTAAAGGAAGTTAAGACCATATTTTTCGATAGGAAAGTTCTGATAGATGAATTTGATGCTGTTTTACTTTAAAACATGTAATAATAATAATAATAAGCCCGCAGGGCAGCTTGTGGCGAGCTGTTGGTAGGTAGCGTTCCCACGGACCTGAAGTACTCCCGGGGGAAGACCCTCTTCCTCATCTCCGGCGCCGGAGTGAGGTCTGAAGAGGAACAGTTCCCCCAACTCTGCCTTGCCTTCGCCGGCCGGGCAGAGTGGAGTCGCGAGAACTATGACAGCTCGAGGGTGGACGTGCCCGTCAGTAAGTGGCGAGTTGGCTTCGGTTTAAAGTCCAGGGGCACCCCTCCACCCTAGCCGCTCACCAAATGTTGCCCCCTTTGTCGCTCCGTGCGTGCGGCCGTTTCAGGGGGCCCATGAAATGAGTCGGCGAGTCACCGCCTGCCCCCAAACAATTATGAGACTTGGTTGTAATGGTAGGCGTCCGTTAGTCTCCTTCAATAGCCCAGTTACCCAACCCCACCCAACATTCAGCCCCATAGCCCATGACCTTTGTTTCCATCGCATGACATAGATCTGCACTCCAATAGTCTTGCACATGGCGGGGACCATCGCCAGGTGTATCATATTGTGCGGTCGGCAATGGTATCCGCCATTTGTAACCCACATCATATTAAAGTTCTCTAAAAAGGGCCTCTACATCTTGGCCACGGCCCGATGCACGCCTCTCAAAGGACCAGGACTCTGTAGTCCCGAGAATTTAAACAGATATAATAATAATAAAGACAGCATAAACTTTATCCTTCCAATAGACAATCTGACCATTAGAAATATAGGTCCTAAATTTTTTTTATTTGTTGCTCCAGTAAGCCAGTATCAACAGATGCGACCATTGTTTGTATGTAAAATTAATCGCCAGTTTCTCAAACGCTAATCATCTGTTGACCATTGATTTAAATGTCATTTTACTATGAATTTACCACATTTACAGTTAAGAGGTCTTCGAGAATCTAACGCTATTTTTCTGATTTTAAAGTCCACAATATTTTTATTTACTTATTATAAAAATTATTAATTATTAAAATTATAATTAAACACATACTTACTGTATAACCCTAATAATAATCGGCCAGATAACTTGCGCTCCTAACAGCGTGTTTCTCTCAGGAAAGGTGACACTGACACATAATTCCGCCATTTTAAGAACGGTTATAATCCCTTCGTGTCGCATATCAGAGAGCATGTCTTCTAAAATCGCCATACATTTGCCCCCTCTGCCGGATAGAAACTCCTCGGGGCAAAGCAATGTGTACGCTTCCATTATGTAGACTACTATCCTTAGGTGCTCGCATGATTGTACTGAAATAGAATTATGTAAGGATGCTGTTAGCTTATGTTATCTTGGTACATCCTAGTTGTACTTGAATTTGGTCCGCATGAAATTCATAGCCTATGTAATGTATACCTGGCAAGTTTCATCAAAATCCGTTCAGGAGTTTTTGCATGAAAGAGTAACAAACATACATATACATCCGTCCTCAGAAACTTTCGCATTCTTAATATTAGTAGGTCGGCAGTGCTATTCTAGCACATTATTTTTCCTCGACATACTATAACAAAATCAACGGTACTGATTGGTTGGCTATTAAAACCATAGACAAGTTAATTCGCCACCGCAGTAGACACCGTTTCATAGAATAACTCCTATGCCTGATCTCGAAACTAACATCTCCAGTATACAGTGACACAGATAATGTAGTCATACACATAGTAAATAGCGGTGATAGCCCAGTGCCTTCCAAGCAGGAGGCGTAAGTTCGATCCCAGTCACGGGCCTGTACCATTAAATTTATTTCATGTACAGATTTTAATGTTGTAAAATTATCACTTAGCTCGTGCCTCGGAGAGCACGTAAAACCGTTGGTCCTGCGCCTGATCTCCCTCCGGTCGTGTCGGCTTTCCGTCCCATCGGACTATGGGAGTGAGGGAATAGAGAGTGCATCTGTGTTTGCGCACACACTTGTGCACTATAATATCATCTGTGTACCTGGCCAATCTCCGCAGAGATTGGTCGCCTTGGCGGAAATACGGTCGGAGATCTTATTATTTTAACTATCGCCATCATCCATAGAACAATATAGTGAAACGCACTACAGCATGACATAACACGACAATAGGTTCGACTCACACAATATAGGAGGCAGGTTATCGGCGAGCTGCAATAACGCCGGGTCCCCAGCGGTGGAGGTTTCCAGAACAGCCAGCCACAGCTCTAGAGCGTCTTCTAGAAGATACACGTGCGCCGGTTCCGATAGATTGGTGGATTCGTTAACTACGTTTAGCACCCACGGCCGAATACTCGGCGCGCATTCGCCTAGAGCCTGGAAAATGTTAAGTACCTAATAAATACATAATAATAAATAATAAATCTTTGTTTATTCCATACAAATATAGAGTGATACAAAAATAACATCTTAAGATTTTTAGGTTTGGAATTCTTATACAATTTTTTTTTTTTATTACAATTAAGATTAAGATATACGAGTATGTTTTGGACTAAGATTTTTTTTTTGCATGGACCCCTATCTTTGGCTGTGTTTAGCCATTCGCGGCCTCCTGTTGTCGCCAATTCATCAGCCCATCTTGCTTGCGGGCGACCTCTCGCTCTTGTTCCTAGTGGTCCGGCCCATTCTACCGATCTCAGTGTCCATCTGTTGTCGTTGTATCTGGCAACCTGTCCTGCCCACTTCCATTTCCTTTGTTGGGAGAAGGTTAAAGCGTCTGTTACTTTCGTTTTCTTGCGGATGTCGGCATTTCTAATTTTATCTTTGAGTTTCAACCCCACGCTGCTTCGTTCCATACGTCTTTGGGTGGTCTGGATTTTATTTCTAGTTCTTCCGTCGAATGTCCACGTTTGAATACCTAATTAATACATAGACACATAATAGTCATACACTGTTTGGGAAGTGTACTCGTAGTATACAAATTACGCACTCACATCATACCAGTTATGACTGTTAAGTGCTACGTTGTAAGCGATGAGCCTACCGCCGCTTCTAGGCATCTAATGGTCTAAATAATACGCATGTAATACGTATGTTATTGTTACATGTGATAACCTGTAATTGGCTTCTTTGTTGCTATAGAATATATTATATTGTTTTATAAGCTGTTGGTTGTCCACAGAGCGAAGTAAATAAATAAATGTATCTCTTTTATAGACAAGCTCACCTTTGTGCTAACTGTCTTTTATACATATACAGGATGTAACAAAAAGGGTATGTTAAGCGAAAAGCTATGTAAATAGCCCACTATAGAGAACCTATCCACAAAATTTGAGATCCGAAATCACATGTTTATTTTTCCCGATAGTATATCTCAGAAATTTTCATACAATCTTGAAAAATAAAAACGACATACATACAGACGAATTGATAACCTCTCTTTTTGAAGTCGGTTAATAAAGAATACAATCTATCTATTCTATAAATATAATAAAATTGTAACTGAAATTGTCACTGAAATTGAAATTTCAGTGATAAGATGTTAAGCCTGTTAAGTAACGCTATCAGCCCCTCTAGCATGACCACGCATCGTGGATATCGTATCGTACGATATAGTATCGTCTCTATACAAAATTCAACATGGCGGCTATATTTATCTTATTTTGACAGGCTAAATGGTCGATAAATCGGTTTATCATATCATGTTTCGCAGGTCATGCTACTTATGCTGGGTTGACAATGCAGCAAGTAGTATAAAAATATTGTTGCTACAGTATCATGCAGCTATCATGGGGTTGACAAATCGTGATACTACAGTGTTATACAGGATGTTTATTTGTTGCCATCCTTAACGAAGGGTACGTACTCTATACATCAAATAAAGTAAGTTTATGCCAAAAAAATGCTGGGAAATGATGTAAATTTTTTTGAAAAAAAAATTAATTACTTGATCGGGCAAAATTTATAATGTCCAGTGTTTAATGCTAGTTTTTTCATAGACAGATATTAATTTTTTTTCGTGAAAAAATCTTACAAAGCGCGTCTATGAGCATTTATGCAGAAAAACGCAAGTCTATTTACTCAACTTTGGACCCTAATATCTTGGAAACCAGAAACTTCCAAGGTATGCTTCCATTGACAAAAATGATCGTGATGATAAGGGGATTCCGTAGTTTTCTGGAACGTTGACGACCAAAAAACATCCTGTGTGTAGTTATATAATGTGTGTAAATGTTGAATAAATAGTTCTTTATTTCTTATCCCAAACAGCGTCATCTATCGCCACCAACCTTAACTAAGTAGAAAAGTCTTAAAAATCATGTCAAAACAGTATTTTGTCAAACAGCGCCATCTACCGCCACCAACCTTAGCTAAGCAGAAAAAAGTCATGTCAAACAGCATTTTATCAAACAGCGCCATCTACCGCCACCGACCTTAATCAGGTGCACAACAGCGGACAGCGCGGCCGCTTTGAGCATGTTGTGCGACGCCGCGTGCAGCCACAGCTGCGGCAGGTAGCTGAAGAGGGAAGCTGTGCCGCCGCTGTCGGCCGCGGCGGGCCCGCAGCGCTCCATTATGTACGATATTACGTGCAGTACGTGCATTTTTGTATCGCACTCTTCGGATTCCACCTGGGGGGGGTAAATATTTAAATCAGTAACTAGGCTCATGACACCGTGAGCTAGTTGAAGAAGTAAAGACACGGTTTTGTTTCCAAAAAAGATGTAGACTGAACTACACCCATTTTTAGCTTAGCGTAACATTTCTGTTGATTGATTTAAAAGTGAAAGTCATCACCATAATTTAACATCTTGTCTAAGATTTAATTTTGATTAAGTAGATTAATCAAACTACATAAAACATGTGGCGGGTGGTAGTGTCGGCAGAGAACAATAGCACCACACTATGTATGTCCGTGGGAATCCGTAAGTAGTTTTGGCGTGAAAACTAGGCAGGCCGACAAACAGGCAGACATAATATAATATATAATATAATAATATACTTAGGTAAGGACATAAAATGCAACGAGTTATAATCAAAAGTACCAGCAGTGTATAAGAGTGAGCGAGTGCAGCAGCGGCGTACGGCGCGAACTGCTCCACTTGGAAGTTGAAGTCGTCGATGGTACAGCGCAGCGCCGCCGCCGCCGCCAGCCGCACCGCCGCGTCCTCCTGTGCGTCCCCGAGCACTCCTACCAGCGCCGCATACATCGCGGGGCGCAGTGCTTGCGAGGCGCGCACGCCGCACCACTGACCTAGGTATAAATTTATTCATTTACTAGTTGACGTCCGCGACTCCGTCCGCGTGGACAACAGAAAAAACAAAATGTCGAAATTATCATTTTCCCGGGATAAATAGTAACCTATATGTTAAGTGGGACCTGTCACAATATACTCGTATTCCTGAAAACTGCATCGAAATCGGTTCAGCCGTTTCTGAGATTAGCGTACACAAACGCACAGACAAACCGACAAACAGACAAAAAATCCAAAAATCATTGTTTTGGGTACTATTGCGTTGATAAAGGTATTCTATAATATTTTTTCTTATATATCTTCCATGTACAGACAGCGATCCGTTACATTTTTATTATATGTATAGATTTACTAGCGACTTATACATCAATCATACATTGCTGGTCGCAAGGATTGAGAAGTACGCACGCCGCACCATTGACCTAGGTGTCAAGTTATAAATAAGTGTGTGTTTTTAGTGTAATTTTCAAGAAATAATAGCCCATTGGTTTATAATAATGATCCCCGAGCACGCCTACCAGCGACGCATACATCGCTGGGCGCAGCGCTTGGGAGGCGCGTAGGTTCAAATTATGTGTTTTAAGTGACATTTTCAAGAGGTAATGGCCAAGGGTAATTTCTTGATTGTGATTATGTCAAATTATAGTAAATAGACAAGTTATAATACATCTTACTAATATTATAAACGCGAAAGTTTGTAAGTATGGATGGATGGATGTTTGTTACTCTTTCACGTAAAAAAGGCTGGAGCGATATTAATAAAATTTGGTATAGAGTTAGCGGACAGATGGGCTACTTTTATCCTGGGAAAATATTTCAATCCAGGAAAATTTTGACAGCTGTGAAGGCTGTGACACTGTCAGCCAGTAGAAAAACAAGAAAATTTTACTTGTTTTTGGCACAATAGAACGAAGCAAAAACAAAGTGTTACTGCCAGTCTAAAGCTTGATTATAACTCTATAGTCAAGTCAAATAATGCAGGCAAATGTCAGATATTCTGCCAGTTACGTGCAGGTAGTTTTTCGATATAAATAGAATATAGGGTCAAATAAAATGCTTTGGCCTGAATGACTGACGAGTTAACGCACAGCCAGCATATAGCAATGATCAGAAACCTGACACTTACCGCGGGTGTTCTTTGTATTACGATAATTAGTATTACTATATTATAGAATATTGCAAAAAGAATTCAAAACAATAAGGCGAAAAAAGAGACAGTATCATTTACGGTGATGACCTACGGTGCCGAGACGTGGTCTCTAACTATGTGCCTCATAAAAAAGCTCAGGATCGCACAGCGAGCGATGGAGAGCTATGCTTGGGATCTCTCTGCGTGATCGAATCAGAAATGAGGAGATCCGCAGACGTACAAAGATCACCGACATAGCTCAACGGTCCAGCAAGCTGAAGTGGCAATGGGCAGGGCACATAGCTCGAAGAACTGATGGCCGATGGAGTCGGAAAGTTCTAGAGTGGATACCACGTATCGGCAAGCGTAGCGTGGGAAGGCCACCCGCGAGGTGGACGGATGACCTGGCCAAGGTTGCGGGCGTCGGTTGGATGCAGGCTGCTTCCGACCGGTCGGAGTGGAGGTTGTTGGGGGAGGCCTATGTCCAACAGTGGACTTCTCAGGGCTGTAAATGATGATGATCATTTACTTACCGATTAATTGACAAACTCGCCTTCTGATAATTCTGTAATTATTATCCTTAACTTTTAATTCTTGACTTAGAACATTTGTAAACCACTCATCGAAGTCAATCTGCAAAAAATTTAAACTTTTTATAAATCCTGTTTCAATAAAACGTTTTAAACAAATAATAAAGTACAACTTAAAAATCTAGAGTAAACAGTGTATAACCACAGCTTTTTGGTTTTACACTATAATTAAATTTTTGGTTTTTACTCTAGGAAAGGTTTCAATTCATAATTACGACGCTAGAGTCTTTTAGCAAGCGAACCTCGATGCACTAATGTATAACGAGTTATGATGATGATGCCCGACCGTATTTCGGCCAAGGCGACCAATCTCTACGTAGATTGGCCAGGTACGCAGGAGATATCTATAGTACACAAGTGTGTGCGCAAACACAGATGCACTCTCTATTCCCTCACTCTCATAGTCCGATGGGACGGAAAGACACGACCGGAGAGAGATCAGGCTCAGGACCAACGGTTTTACGTGTTTTCCGAGGCACGAGCTAAGTGACAATTTTACGAGTTATAACAGTGCGTCAAAGGATCCTCATCCGCCATCCAATCCTCAAAAAAGTTCTTTTGAATGAAATTGTATTAGGCGTTTTGAATATGGCGCTAGTTACTATGTGTGTAACATTGTCTGTGTTACTGCATACAAAAAGTATTATACCATACGCCAACGCTCCTGGCACGAGCGGGCATATAACGTTCTATGACTGGGTGAGGAGGAGGGTTGGAGTATAGTATAGTTCCGAAATCAATCATAGGAGTTATTCTATAAAAACGACCCTAGGAACCTCGGGCGATCATCATTACTTACATCATCATACAGATCGAAGGCCGCCAGCCCCACAGCGTTGTATATAGCGTCCCTCCTCAGCACTGAGGGCAGGTCCCTCCCGTCGGGCAGCGAGGCGAGTAACCGAACCAACTCGGGCGCTAATGCGGCACGGAATTCGTGGAGAAGCTCCATTAGCACTGACTCGGTACATGGCTGTAGAAATAATAGCATTTATACAGGATGTTATTTCGTTGCCACCCTTAACGAAGGGTGTGTACTCTATATATCAAATTAAGTAAGTTTATGCCAAAAAATGCTGGAAAACAATGTAATTATTTTAATTACTTAATCGGGCGAAATTTATAGTGTCCAGTGTTTGTGCTAGTTTTTTTCATAGACAGATATTAATTATTTCTCGTGAAAAAATCTTGCTACGCGCGACTATGTGCATTTATATAGAAAAACGCTATTATTATCTACTAGTGGACGCCCGCGACTCCGTCCGCATGGACTACAGAAAAAAAACAAAATATCGAAATTATCCGGAATAAAAACATTTTCCCGGGATAAAAAGTAGCCTATATGTTAAGTCCTGTCGCAATATATTCCTGAAAACTGCATCGAAATCGGTTCAGCCATTTCTGAGATTAGCTTGTACAAACGCACAGACAAACAGACAAAAATTCCAAAACTCATTGTTTTGGGTACTATTGCGTTAAAAAAGGTATTTCTATAACATTTTTTCTTATATATCTTCCATGTACAGACAGCGATCCGTTACATTTTATTATATGTATAGATTTACTCAACTTTGGACCCTAATATCTTGGAAACCAGACACTTCCCAGGTATGCTTTCATGGAGAAAAATGATCGTGATGATGAGGAGATCCCGTACTTTTCGGGAACGTTGACGACCAAAAATCATCCTGTATAAACCAGCCATTTCAGTAGTTACTACCAGCCGGCTTTTTCAAGTCACGCTATATTGCCATGTATACGTACTATGAAGTCATAGCGAATTGTACTCGCTCCGCCATAGCTTAGCATCAGTGCAGTGGAAACGGTCGTATAGCGTAGCTGATACATGTTTACAGTATAAATATGAAGCAGGTCTCTGATGAAAAAGCACCCTAAGCGTAGGTACAAGATGTTGGATGTCATTTTGACTATAGTCTTCACACACTCTCAGATTTAACACGATAGATAAAGTTGCACAGATTTCATCAGACAGACATGTAATTGTGGCTATTTTAGAGCTGTCAAAGATTTAATAGAAGTTATATAATGTAATGTAAGGGATAAAGGCGTGATTATATGTAGGTATGTATGTATATGTGTGATCGAATCAGAAATGAGGAGATCCGCAGACGTACAAAGATCACTGACATAGCTCAACGGTCCAGCAACCTGAAGTGGCAATAGGCAGGGCACATAGCTCGAAGCCATCAGTTGGCCGATGGAGTCGAAAAGTTCTAGAGTGGATATAGCGTGGGAAGGCCACCTGCGAGATGGACGGACGACCTGGCCAAGTTCGCGGGCGTCGGTCGGATACAGGCTGCTTCCGACCGGTCGGTACCAGTGGACTACACAGGACTGAAATGATGATGATGATGATATAATGTACTCACCCTCATACTATACTTCCAAGCCTCCCCTGCCTCGTCAATAGCAAAGCTCTCAGGCTCAGCGTCCCACAGCGCCAAGTCATCAGCACTTAGCAGGAAGTAGTGTGTCACGAGGTGACGACACATGTGACAGACGGTGTTCTCGTCAAGAACGGCCATCTTTGATTGGTGCGCTTGGATAGTCACTGGAATCGAATTTGGAATATTTATAACATCCTGCTATCCTGCCCTTAGCTCACTACTGATTTCTTAAGTACCTAATAAAGATTGAACAATCTAAGACATGTTAGTTACACTATTTATAAGTCGAGAACGGCTGTACCGAGAACCAGGAGCCGGACATAGAATATTTTTTACATACATACATACATAATAATCACGCCTCTTTCCCGGAGGGCTAGGCAGAGAATACGGATCTCCATTTGCTACGATCCTGACACACCGATATTTTTTATCTTGGGAAAATATTTTTATCCCGGATAATTTTGATGTTTTGTTTTTTTTTTTCAATTTTTTTGCAATCCTGGCAGACAGTCGCAGTTGTTTTTAAAGCTACCTAGCAGAATAACGCCAGCTTACCTTGGAATTTGTTGAATGAAATGTAATTCATTCACATTCTGATATTCTTTCTTAGACACACAATCATTGAATATAGTGACTTTACATAGTTAACATACAGAAAAAAATACTAAGTCGAGCTTAGAGATTTCATCTAGCAAACTCATGGACTGTCAAAATTTACTATGTAAATAATATATATAAATGTATAAATAAATATGACGACATAGCTGTTTTAAAGTAGAAATAATGTAAAATGTACAACAGATATTTGGCAACTTTCAGACTGCTTATCACATAATAAATCTATACATATAATAAAATTGTAACGGATCGGTGTTTGTGCAAGCTAATCTCAGAAACGGCTGAACCGATTTCGATGCAGTTTTCAGGAATATATTGTGACAAGTTCCACTTAACATATAGGCTACTTTTTATCTCGGGAAAATGTTTTGTTTTTTTCTGGAGTCCACGCGGACGGAGTCGCGGGCGTCCACGAGTTAAAACTATAAATAATAACTCACTTGGCTCTTTAACTTGATCAACATATTTGGGTAACTTATACTCCACACACTGGAGTATTCCCTTCAATATATTCAGGCACTGTATTGTAAACCTCTCATATATCAGTGCCATGCCCTGTTCAGTGAAACAGTAGTAAATTGTGAACTCTAAAGATGTCCTTATTAAGGGCATGTATGATAATGGATGGTTGCTTAAAACTCCCAGGGCAACCTTAGTGAGATGTATAATGAACTTCTCGCACAGCTCTAGAAGGTAGATTCCGCGACCCTTTAGGAGTTTTCCTGTAACAAATGTAAAATATCAGTTGCACACATTTCATCATCATCAATTCAGTGATAGGAAGTCCACTTCCACTTCCACTTAACACAGAAGAAATTATAAGACATGCTCATTATATTACATTGCGGTGTTTTGAATAAAGTGATTAATGTGCTTTTAGCACAGTTACTACTCAACTCATGCATTGTTTGTTATTGTGAGATTGTAAGATGAAAAAATATAATTCATTGAGTTAGAATGATTAAATAAATAAAATAGTACTATACATACTGCACTCCAAACTAGATTTGGCCCTTTCAAACAACACATTCAAGAAGGCCATAGCATCTTGACTCTCATGAGCTTTCTTGAACCCAAAGACAGTCAGTTTCCTCAAGATCCTAAGACAGAGAAGTGCTTTCTCCAAGTGTTCTGTGATCACCTCTGTCGCTGCCCCTTCCTGGATTCGGCTGAGGAAGATTTCTGTGTTCTCATGCCATAGATTCAGGATATAGGAGTACACTGTGTGTGTTAATTCCTGGAAATAGAAACATTATTAATGTTACATTGTTATTTTGTGTGTTTGTATATGTAACTAGGGATCCGGACAGGCTTTGCATGGGTGTAAATAATCCCCTATCACATGGACATTTTTCTCATTAAGAACCATCCTCATACTTTAAGGAATATTCTTAAAAAATAATTAGCGAAATTGGTTCAGACATTCTTGAGATTTGCGCTTAGCAACACACTTAATAATTATCAAGCGCTATTATAATCAATACCTATTCATTTTTATATTATAGGAGATAATTTTTTTTTAAAGGTATTAGGTACCTGAAATGTCCTACGATCTCCGGCCAATCTCTTGGAAGCCAGAGCCTTCACCAGATGGTGGAAGATAAGCAATGACCTGTGCTGGACCAGAGCTTGCGGAGCATTCAGGGCTCCAAGGAGATCTGGCACCAAGTTTGGCCAGTGCAGTGGACAATCAAACCTGTAATATTTCTGTTTTAAGAACCATGGCTAACAACAAGAAAAATTGATAGGCTATAGAGAGCTTTAATATTGACATGCGTGTAAAATGATAATTTTATCTCTTTGACATAAACTACAAAAACAATACACACAGATGTGTTCCTAGAATGGGGTAGCCAGAACTGAGGGTCACAAAGACCCCACAGCCACATATATATATAGCATAGCAGGGCCAGATATCAAAGATCTGCAACCAGTTTCTATGACTTTGGCAGTTAGGGTTAACACATTGGCTGTCGACAGATTTTCATAGCATGCCAACACCAGTTCCACACCTAGTGCAAAAAGCATCGGTGGTACTTCTAGCTAGACAAATAAATGCAATTATTCTGCTAACAAACAGCAGCAGTGAATGAGTTAAGCAATTACCTTCCAATCTTAGCAATTAACACAGCTTGTTGTGTCGCTATCTGTGACACTGGCTCACTCATAATATTTGAGTTCAACAAGCCCTGCCGAAGCTTCTGTTTCTCTTCCTCTGAGATTGCATTTGGAGCATTTTTCCTCCAGTAACGATCTACTCCATTCTTAAAGCACATAACTGCTAGCCATCGTACATTGACATCTATGGAGTGATTTGACAGAACCTCCTGTAAAATATGTATATTGGTGTGTACTATCCAACTGATGGTAATGTAAAAGTGAAAAAAAAACATATCACATAATGTATAAATGTACCTGCTAAGTACGCCTACCAAAAATACAATTATTGTAAATGCTCATTCATGGTAGGTATTTTACCAGAATTACTACAAATGTAACTTACCAGAAGTACAGAATAGAACCCAGGTTCTATTTCCCATTCCTGTAGCTTCTTTTCAGCAGGCTTCAGAATCTCTGTGTCTTGACTAGTGGCTCGGTTTAATGTGTCCAATAGTAATGCATAAATGTTGGGATCCATTTTTTATTTATGTATCTGTCATTTAAATACAATTTTATTTTCCTTATTGCTCACTACTGTTCTATTCTATGTTCATCTATGATGTTTAGTTTAATGTCATGTAAAACTAAACTGTTATTGTATAAAACAACTCACAGTATTTTTTCAAGGTATGGATTAGAATTCACATATAGATTACTGTAAATCTTAAGCTTAACTTAAAAGTATTATCAATTCACAGATTTTTTGCAATAACAAGCAATTTTGTTTCGAAAAACAATCAATAAGTAATAGTTCATAGTAGGACATCATGGTGAATATCTTTGTGTGGTATTAGGATTGTTTATTTGCGCGTTATGGTAAGGAACGATATTCTAAGATAAATGTTATTGGGTAACTTACTTTATACTCACTTTACGTATATTTCGCAGTCAAAAGATAATCGACATAGTCGTCATAACCTAACACTTATGAAAGATCTAGATTTTAGAGATTTACCATAAACTGAAACTATAATGTAGTTCTTAGCTAAACCAATATATTTCATAGATTATGTTACTAGGTTCATAGCGTAATACACGAATTAAATTATAAGATATTTCAGGAAAACACCGCTGAAAAAACCCAACTTTTTTTTTTTTTTTTTTAGTTTATCCCGAAGGAAAGGCAAGGGGAACTAAGCCCATACAGCCTACCCAACTTTTTGCAAAGGAACCAACCATAGAGAAAAAACGATTGACGTTTTGTGTTTTTTGATTATCCCGAAGGAAAGGCAAGGGTAACTGTGCCCATATAGCCATAGTCGTATAATATTGGTGATTCCTGAATTTATGATGAATGGAAACGTCGGGGAAATTATCGTAATCGAGTGTGAAATTAGTCTTTAAGGACCAATTTTTCGAAACGTTAGATTAAGTCTCTATCATTATTAAGTTTTAGAGAAAGACAGCATCAACTTTATTCCTCTGATAGGCTATCTGATGTTTGGAAAAATCGGCCCTAAATCAAAAAGCAATAGTGGCCTCGCGATTAAGGGGGCCTCGAAAAATTTTCGTCGTTAATTTTCCGTGAACCTAATTTCGCCGACAGCCACGCATGGTCTAGTGCCGCCACTGTACATCAGCCCATGAAGAAATCGTTTTCTGAGTCAAGTTTTACTCAGCTTACCTGCATATAAAACCATGCACACGCACTAGATAATAAAAAAATATATATATAACTTTCCTACCAGAAAACATTACTTTACGGACAGATGCGAGCCATAGGTATACAAATAATTTTTGATTTTCACAAGAAACACAGGTTTAACAATAGAAGTTGAACGAACGATGTTTTTCCTAATTAACCGTCTATTCCATGCATAAATTCCATGCCACCTGTACAGTGCCGGATTAAGCCTGCGCGGGGCCTGTAGCAAATTCTTTCAAGAAGCCCTTGGTTTGCTTTAGGTTCTCATGTTTAGGGGTATTAAATAAAACAAAACTGTTAGGTACAAATAAACTTTTCTGGATTTACATACATACATACATATAATCACGCCTTTATCCCTTACGAGGTAGACAGAGCACCAAGGGCCGATAGAGCCACATGGTGTCACTGTCATTGCTAAAACGCGAAATAGGTTACAATCGGGTAGACATTATCAAGAATTTTTGGAATTTACGAGTCCCATAATTGAAAAGCGAAAGACTGCTCAGTTATACATATAATAAATGCGCGAGCAGAGTGAAAGCGAAATTTTTTCTCATATTTTGCCCCGCCTGCAGCGAGACATTGCGACTACTTTAGTTACCTATTTACTACCTAAAATTCAAGTTCTACCGAGAAATTGTGACTATTGTCAAAACAACCGCGAGCGGAGCGAGCACGAAAATAGGACCACTTGTACTGATCTAAATTTTGCATCTCAAACTCAAAAATAGGCTCCTTGTTCTCGTAAAATTATGAAATTGCCTAAGCTGACCTAAACCACAGGGGGTAGTCATGAACACCATTACAATGAATCCGCGTTTGGCAAATAACCTAATAAAAGTAGGATAGGCTGGACACGATATTATAAGGCTTGATTATGCCCGGCTTTATCCTTTATTACGCCTACCTACAAACCTACAAAGGCATGATTTTTTTGAAATCACTGTCCGATACGAGTAGGCATTGGAGCGCGGGACCCCCAAGGCGCGGGGCCTGTAGCATTTGCTACTATTGCTATATGGCTAATCCGGCACTGCACCTGTATGAGATTCCTAACTCGCTGCGTAATTTTTTGTTTGTCTTGTATGTAAGCTAAAGGTGGACATGTAGAACAGTATCAGAGTAATTCTCTCCAGCAAGACTCTTAGAGCTCATACTGTATACCTACATGTAGCGTTGTACTATAACTTGCCCTATTGTTATGTAAAGCGTACTTAAGTATGAAGTACCTACGGGTTGTTTAGTACCCACCCTAAGGTAGGTACCTATACCTATTTTGGGTCCACATTACATTCAAAATAATATGTGAGACCAGCTAAATACCTTCTTAGTTTTTAGACCTATCGTAGCGTAGACAGCACTTAATTATTGTATGTAAAAACTCACAAGTTGCTTAATCACCTGTTATCTCTAGCCGTATCATACCATCGATTTGGTGATATTTTAGACAGCTAGGTAGGTACTTACTTAATTATTAATACGTTGTACGTAGGTAATACGTAACATAATAACAATGTTACTCTCCGTCGTAAAAAATAAAATAAATCAATGCATTAACAATGTCGTGGGAAGTTTGCTTTGTGCATTTGAACAGTGATTCGACTGGTAGCTTCTACTCTGGTGATATAGTGACGGGGTCTGTTACTTTGGAGTTTAAACAAAGTCAAAAAGTGCAATGTAAGTAAGTGTACGTAGGGAGAGTGGGTAACAGTGGATCACGGGGTACAGTGGATAATCCACTATTACTCAGGATGTGATGTTTATACATACACACACTGAAACGTGTTTATTGCCATCAATCTATTTCCCCTTCCAACATACTAATCGTTTACACAGTGTCAAACCGGAAAATCCCACTGCCAGAAGTCGCCATCAAAAAGTAACGAAAGCATTTTTTCACGTGGTTTGAAAATTTGTTTTATATCTTAGTGAATAAGAAATCATATATTTTTTTATGTTTTTCATACGCTTGTAACATTCCTAATACTATGTAAACTAGGTATGTTAATTTGTCTGTATGATATGTATTTTATTTTTTACATTCTTATTTCAGAACCGCGATTGGGTCATCTTTTAAAAAATTATTATGAATTGTCAACTCTAATTCAACATTTAAATCATAGGTAGATTATATAGATATCAGCGTAATTTCTATCTAATCGGTTGATTGATGATTCATTGTCCCCCACCACATTGATCCAATGTTACCCATTGCCGGATCACAGTGGATCATTTTGCAATTTTTTTAAAAGTTGCTATACGAGAGCTGTTTGATAAGTCCTTTTAAAAACTATTTGTAAAACCTTTTTTCTGGTAAATGGCGTTAACACTGGCAGGCACAATCTTTCAAATGAAGACTGTCAAAAATTCAGCAAAAAAAAACAAGTTTTTGTCAGTATAACCATTGTTTAACTGTGATCACTCGTAAATATTCAACAACTATGGAAAAAACTGAATTTCGTGCCGTTATAAAACATTTTTTTATGAAGGGTTGCAGTGCTGCCACAATAAAAACTGAACTTGATTCTGTTCATGGCACTAACGCACCAACGTTGCAGACTGTTTATAACTGGATAAATGATTTTAAACGTGGTCGGTCAAGCACATCTGATGCTCCACGCTCTGGTCGCCCAATCGAAGTCACTACTGAGGATGTTGTTGAAGAAGTCCATAATATTGTACTCGACGACCGCCGAGTGAAGGTGCGTGAAATAGCTGAGAACACAGGCATCTCCACTGAGCGAGTACATAAAATCCTGCATGAAGATTTGGGTATGACAAAGCTGTCTGCACGATGGGTGCCACGTTTGTTGACAATCGAACAAAAACACGAAAGAAAGCGAATTTCAAAACTGTGTTTGGATATGATGAAGCGTAATCCTCGGAATTTTTTGAGTCGATTTGTCACTGTGGACGAAACTTGGGTCCATCATTATACACCTGAATCAAAACAGCAATCAAAACAATGGATGGCGACTGGTGAACGTGCCCCAAAGAAGGCCAAGACTGTTTTGTCGGCTGGAAAGGTCATGGCGACAGTCTTCTGGGATGGCGAAGGAATCATTATGATTGATTACTTGGAAAAGGGAAAGACTATCACTGGCCGTTATTACGCAGAGTTATTGGACCGTTTTAATGCCGAATTGTTGGAAAAACGACCAAAATTGTCCCCCAAGAAAGTCCTCTTTCATCAAGACAATGCCCCAGTGCACACGTCAACTATTGCAATGGCCAAAATCCACGAGTTGGGCTTCGAACTGGTTCCGCATGCTCCGTATTCGCCGGATCTAGCTCCGTGCGATTATTACCTATTCCCAAATCTGAAAAGATGGCTTGGAGGGCAAAAATTTTTGACAAATGAGGACTGCATCGCTGGTGTAAACGCCTATTTTGAAGACCTCGACAAAACATATTTTTTGGAGGGGATAAAAAAATTGGAAACTCACTGGAACAAGTGTTTGGCCCTCAAAGGAGACTATGTTGAGAAATAAATGTAAATTGTTTAAAAAAAATAAAAATAAATTACTTTTTAAAACGACTTATCAAACAGCCCTCGTAACTTGTAATTTTATGTAACGAAAGCCTTCAAATGCCTTTTTCTTATAAAGATAAGATACTAAAGTTATGATTGCATTTCAAAGATGAATAATTTTGCCATAAACTTTCCAGTTGTGTTTAGTTAAAAAAAAGTGATCCACTGTTACCCATTCTCCCTACTAAATTAGCGAGGTTTGTGAAAAAGGATCTATCACGTGACAGTCTGTTACGGCAAAATTACTAATAATCAAAAGTTTATATACTTAACGGAGACAGGTAGGTACCTTTTAACCAAGTCTATGCTCTTAACAAACCCTTCTTTTTATTAGATATAATCTCCATCTTACACTGCAACGGTGCTTACCATCAAGCGCGTTGTGGTCAAAGTAAGCCTATTTAATATTAAAAAAAAAAAAAAAAAAAAAAAAAGAATTCTCTTTGAGTCCTATTCAACTATCGCATACATTTTTTTAATAGTTATACAGGGTGTTTGCAGAATTCTGCAAATAAAAATACTTTTATTATTTTCAGATGCCGATTTCAAAGTGGAAGGCTTAGCTAGCGCATCATGGACTAGACCTATGCCAACTATTCCATACATCAAAATATACTCCGAGAAACAAACCATTCTCGACTTAGATATAGATTTATTTCAGGAACTTCGAGGTACCTACCTACCTATCTAATTTATATAAGTATTAACGGATAGTCCATTCTGAACTACCGACCTATTAGGCATAGAGAGCTAGGAAAAAAATCTGGTTCTACATATTATCCTATTATTCTCCTTATAATTTCAGAAAAGACAATCTCTCCAGGCATATACACTTTCCACTTCCATTTCCATCTACCGCCGGAGCTTCCATCTACCTTCGACAGCTCTATAGCGAAAGTACAATACAAAATTGTTGTAACTGGTAAATCGTCATACAGGTTCAAGCGTAAAAAGGTTGTACCATTGGATATAAAGGCCAACATAAACCTAAACCACATTGAAGATTATCTGGTAATTATGGTATTATCAACCTATAGCCATCCAAGAAATAATGGAGTTATTCTGCCGATAAGTAGTTATTTGGTTTATTTGGAGTCATGCCAAGCGTGCGGGGAACGGAGACTCATATCAGTATCCAAGGATGGCTAAAAGTTTAGAATAATATTCGTAAGATAATCTGGGGGCACGGTAGTGTCCCGCCAAGACGAGCCAAATATAAAACAAAAGGGCACTACCTACGTACATAACTTTTCTCGAAGGGTTTCGTCGTTTTTTTGACGTGAAACGTCTTTAAAATCGCGCCGAAACATACGGGTACCAGGTTTAAAAACTGGACCGTAACGAAAAGGTCTATATCATCGTACCTTAATAATTAAAAACTATTAGTCTTAGAAACAAAAATGTGGTGTAAATATTTCACTTATATAGTCAGCTCGCTGTTATGACATTGAGTTCGTGTCGGGGTCAAGCGGGGCGGCGGGGGAGGGATACTGCGATAACTGTGCGAAACCGGCGCTCACGCTTGTTTCTATTCAGTGTAACTCGTGACTCCGACTTTATAGCGTGGTGATTCTTTCGTGTGTTTGTCAAGTTTATTTGAACCGATTGATTTATACAAAAATAAGTGTAATTTGGACAGTATTTACCTGTTCTTTTTTATTAAAATACTTAAAACAGCGTCCATCTTGTTTTCATTTCAATCTTTTACTTTAAAAGCGATTCGCTAACATAGACGTTTCACGTTAAAACCAACGGCCGTGTGCCCCGACACAGCCCCACCCGCTTTTTATCCCATAACTTGAGTTTGGATTATCATTATTCTTGCAATGGCAATTACCGACAATACCAAAAATTACGCTGTCAGGTTCTTATTCCTTAACCAGCAGCAATACCCAATATGTATGAGTGACCTCGCTGGTCTGAATATCATACAAAGCTAATTTTATTTTTGGTGACTGAAACTAATGGACTATTATTTCTTACAGCAGCCCTCATTTGTTGAATTTAGCAAAATATTCTGGAATTCAGGAAAGTTCACAGTATGTTTGAAAACATACACGGCTTTTGCTTCTAAACAAGTAATTCCATTCGAAGTTATTATAAGCAATGAAGCGAGAGCTAAACTATCGAAATTTAAAATTTATTTAATACAAGTAAGTCAGCAAAAATTTATTAACTAATTATTCATTAGGTACTAATTTAGAAACCTTAGAAAAAGTACCATCCCGCGCCGTTAGTGAGGTTGCATTATGACGAGGGCAGATCTACAAAATTTGCACGACGTCACAAAATAAGAATCACGTACCTAACTATGATAGCCAGCTACGTTTTAGTATACCCGAGGTGGGCTGGCGTCAGGTATGCAGCCTTACGAAATTAAAACAAACGCTCAACCCTTGGCAATAAGTTTCGAAAGAAACCATATAGCACCGACTCCGTCTAAAATATATTTTTTATTCTTATTCTTTATTGTACATACACAAAACACTATAGTAAAAATGTGAAATAGCTAAGTTTTTTCCGTTTATAATTTTAGAAACTTGACTATAACATATCATCAGGGCGCCATGACGAGGAAAAACACATTAGTAAAATAACGCACACAAAGTTCACCAGCGAAAGCAAAGAGTTATTCAACTTAGAAATGGATGTGCCTGAAGTGACTCCTTCCAGTCTTAATGTTGAAGATCCAATTATTAAAATTTCATACATTTTGAGAGTAAGTTGAAATATTCTGTTCTATCTAGTATCTAGTATCTAGTAGTTAGTTGGTTCGGTAGATAGAACTAACATGGAAAACTAATCCTGATGATGCCACGGGTGTTGGCAAAACATATGTCAATTAAAAAAATTTAATTGGTTTTCGGATTAGCAGCTATGTATTTATGGTTGCATGCTAGGTGCTTGGATCTGGCTTCTCGTTGCGACTGTAGTGTCTTGTGTTCGTGATCATGAGTAGGCAGATCCGAGGGTCAGCGGAGGGTATAGGGCCCGGTGGCGGACGATCCCTCAATAGAGAAACCTACATAAAGTCAAATCTGCTCTTTGTGTTAAGTGTAGATAGGTATGTAGGTAAGTACCTGTTGTTATAAAGGTATGGGTAGGCTTTATAATTTTTACAGTTCCGTACCTTAAAAGGAAAAAGCGGGACCCTTATAGGATCACTTTGTTGTCCGTCCGTTCGTCTGTCTGTCAAGACCCTTTTTCTCAGAAAAGCGTGGAGGTATCAAGCTTAAATTTATATCAAATGCTCAGGTCAATTGTCGATTGGAGCTGTAAAAAAAATCAAACTTCTAAGCCAATGCAATCAAAAGATACAGCCGTTTTTATACCGCAAATTTTTGACTCTCGCAAGAGAATCAAAACCTACAGGGCACTTCCTGTAAACACGGAATCTTGAAATTTGGAACGAAGCAACGTCTTATAGCACAGAACTAGTGGACGTCCGCGACTCCTATATGTGGGACCTGGCACGATATATTCCTGAAAACTGCATCGAAATCGGTCAAGCCGTTTCTGAGATTAGCGTGCACAAACATCGATCCATTACACTTTTATTATATATCTATAGATAATTTTAACTTACTAGTTATCCGTTTCCTCATACCGTAATTTAATATTTAATACCTCTATTAAATTGAAATTCATATCGAATAGTCAGGTCTATAATAATACCGTTAGCTGTAATAAAATTAAACTTCTATGTCGACACAATCAAAATAAACAGCAATTAAGCCGCATATTTTCAAACTCCCAACTACTCGCAAGGGAATCAAAACCTAAAGAGTCCAGTCGACCTACAATCTTGATATTGGGCATAAAACAATGTTTTATAATAGCATGCATAGAGGAAAAATTCCGAATACCTTAAATTTTTTGTTATACTACAATTTTTTTTTGCTTAAGTACCTATATGCCTACAGTTTTGTACGGAACCCTCGGTGCGCGAGTCCGACTAGCACTTGGCCGGTTTTTTACACATTTACCTTTTTTTGTTTTAGGTGGAAGTAAACTTCACATTTCATTTTACATTGTATGAAGACATACCGATTACCGTAGCCACAATTCCAGTAATGCATAATGATTGGGATTAACTATTAAATTAAATAACTAAGTTTTTATAAAATACACACTTGGTTTTATTTTACGTTTACTACTACTAAAAGTATGGATTATTTAGAGCAACGCTGCTGTGGACGTGCAGAGTAGGTTAGGTACGGCTGCGGCATACGAGGACGAGACGGTAACACCCGTAACACCTGTGGGGCGAACACGAAACTCTCGATAGTCCATAACGCTGACGTCAAACTGTCAAATCACACGGATTTTGTTAGCGAGTCGCTAGCGTTAGGCCGGCCACAGACGTCAGCTTTCCTGATACGGTTTCCTGATCAGGGAATTCAGATTCCGAAACCGGAATGCTTTGCTTACATACAAAATATTCAACAAGGCGTACAGTAATCTTATATTTCCGAACGGAAAATAACCGGACGTCCGCACAGTGGTCCCGATTTTTAATATAGTGGACATAGGATCAAAGTTGCAAATTTCACCGAATAAAAAAATTCTATTGATAGTAAATTGAATGCTGATTAACATGTATTCTAACTTTTTTTATATAAAAATTAGTCCTTCATAATATAAAAAATAATATTTCAGAAAAAAACGTATGGGAGAAGAGGATCTTGGTGTTTTGTAGACGATGGGCTGACCACCTGTCACTACAAACCGAACTTGTACATCTAAACTATACCCTCAAAATTGGTCAGAAGTGGCACCATGTGGTTCTATCGGCCCTTGGTGCTCTGCCTACCCCGTAAGGGGTAAAGGCGTAATTATTATATATATGAATGGGAGAAAATCTATTTTAATTTTTTTCTTCGTTGATTACCAAAAATTAGCAGTCAAACCTCATAAGATGGTAAGGGACTATTGTCATTGACACAACAACATAACATTTTTGTGCGTATACCTGCAGCCTTGGGGCCTGCGATTTTTAGATTTTTATTTATTTTAATACTTGTATTTACCCACATTTCTATATGTTTCAAATTAAAAATAATTGCTTGTGTCTTTTTTAATATTAATATGTTGACAGCTGGACATATAAAGCGTTCTTTGCAGCTTTTAGTTCTTTGTTAGTACCTCCTCGTGCACTCCACATTTTAAAGTCCAGGAATTCCGGATCTGAATATCTGATCAGGAAACCGTATTAGGAAACCGGACGTCTGCGGCCTGTCTTACGCCGCATAAAAAGGTTCGTGCTTACCCCACTGTATGGTCCAACGTAACGTGGTTGCACTGAGTTATCCATAGAGTTATCTGTCTGATGCGTAGATTATAATATTTTGTATAATTATGTATAGTAAGTAGGTATAAGTACAGTTTGTGATGGTAAGTTCTAAGAATAATAACTCTAAAAAATGAATCAATGGTATAGTAAGCTAAGTGAGTGTGTAAGACATCGTGCTTAGATTAAGGATAGGTCTTCGCGAAAATTCTTATTCTTAGACATCGTGATCCTTCAAAAAAATTGAAAACTTGCGAGATAGGTATGTATAGAAAGGAGCAAAACAAAAACTGCCCGTATTAAGTGAGGTATTGAGCTATACCTACCATAAACTTTTACAAACATGATTGTAGAGAGATCGTAGACTTCACTCTACGGTTTATGGGGGTTTATGAGTTCCTGTAACCCGTGTATTACATCCGTTTTGAAAAATTACTTCAGTATACGGATGTAATAATATAAATATTTTTTTTGGTATAATATAAAATAGAATATTTTTTATTATATGTGTGTCTAAAACCTGCATCCGATAGTCTTTCGTCTTTCTGTAAACGTATCTAGATAAACCAAAAAGTAAGTAGATTAATAATAATAGTAAGGTCTCCGACCGTATTTCGGCCAAGGCGGCCAACCTCTACGGAGATTAACCTGGTACGCGGGAGATATTATAGTGCACAAGTGTGTGTATGTTGTGGCCATATCGTAGAATTGATCATTTCATGAAATGGTCGAGCATTTCATGAAATGGTCGCATTTCATGAAAAGTTCAACTGTCTATTGGCCACATCATGATATGGTTTGGGCAGATCGATGATAAAAATCGTTTCTCGATATGGGCAACTAAACGCCCGATCATTTCATGAAGTGGTCAAGATTATTGATCATATCGTAAAATAGTTACATGAATCACCGGTAGAGGCGCTGCGCGCGTTTTATTTATGTGTGAAGATGGCGGATTTTTCTTTTTAGGTTATAAAACAAATTAAAGAGAGTAGGGTGACTATGCAGAAGAAGTTCACGGATAGTGTGTTATATTGTATAATGTATATTAGACGTAATGGTGGTTTATAATAATATTGTTAAACAAAAACCTTAGATTACGATAGGTTAGGTTAGGTTAGGTTAGACTATGACAAATGACGCACGAGCCGAGCGAGCGGAGCGAGCGTGCCCAGGCAGCGTCCGGCGATGTGCCAGATGCGAATCGCTTTTGTAAAGTCTTTTATGTTTTTAAATATTATATTGTGAAAATATCACATAAATAATAGCAAAAAAAATCATACCATCATACCTTATGGTATACTTATATATGGTGTACGGTATATATTATTTATATAAGCTCTTACCACATTCGGATTTTATGGACACCCTGTTAATACGATTTGGCCAAACGTGGATGACAAAATCGTGAAATGTAGACGATTTAACGATCTGGTCAAATTGAATTGGCCACTTCATGCGACCACTTCATGAAATGCTCGACCATTTCATGAAATGATCAATTTTACAATATGGCCACGACATGGCCACGACATATATATCTCACTAGTGCGCAAGTACAGATGCACTCTCTATTTCGTTACTCTCATAGTCTGATGGGACGGAAAGCCGGCACGGCCGGAGAGAGATCAGGCGCAGGACCAACGGCTTTACGTCCTTTCCGAGGCACGAGCTAAGTGACAATTTTACAACATTAAAATCTGTACATGAAATAAATTCATTGGTACAGGCCCATGACTGGGATCGAACTTACGCCTCTCGTTTGGAAGGCGCAAGTCTTAACCACTGGGCTATCACCGCTACAATAAGTAGATTAAGCCGTATGCAAACGATTTTTTGTGCCTATACAGAAGAAAAAAAAGCAATGCGAACGCTATGCGACCTCTAGCGTGTGTTTGAAGAAGGTGTCATTTGAGGAATTTGTTCCGGATCAAGTAGATCACTTATAGTATTTCGAGTAATTCCAGCATTAAAAATTAGAACAAAAATATATAATTTAATCTTATTTTAATTATTTATTTTTAATTTAAAAGAAATATTATAAATAAATATCTTTAAAAGAAAGTAAAATCAAGATGAACGTGTATTGACTAATTCCTTTTTCCAAACCTTTATTTGAGAAAGCGGAAGTGGTTGGTCCGCCATCATAACCATTCGTGTGGGTTTGTGCTTGTGTGGTAAGGGTGTCTTTGCCGGTGCCAATAATTATTTTTAATTATTAGTAATAAGTTATGCGTATGAATCCAGATATGGACGATGACGAGAAGGGGTAAGTGTATATATTTTACATATTTCTGTGGTTTGAGGTCTTTCTCCGAAGTGCCCAACTATAATAGGTCAAACTGCATGTTCGCTGTGTGTCGCATTTCACGAATAGCCAGCAGGGCTTCTGAGGTTGCATTACGCATTTAGTAGCCCTCTATCTGAATTCTATTTTTATGTTGATTTTGATGATATTTGTAGGGCTTGTTTGCTTGACTCTGTAATATTCCACGTACGATCGGCTATTAGCCTGTTACCGGCAAGCGGACACCGACCCCAAGCCTTGCCGTGCGCCTTGCGTGTATGCGATCATGGCAGCTATACTTTCCCATCATGTGTTTAATATATCCTAAGCAATCAGCTCCCAAATCCCAAAATATTTGGTGTTGAAGTTTACATAACTGAATCTTATTTTCTACCTTTACGATACATACGTCGGAATAATGGTACATGGAAATTAACCTTTCTGTGACTAATCATCGCTTTCTCTTATCGCAATTTTGCGATGGCATTGTAAACTATGTATTTAACAATAATGATTTCAAATCGTATGGTCTTGCGCTAATGAGGTTATTAGAGCGGTGCCGAGTGCCGCGTAGCTTGCTCTCGTTTTGAGAACCGATCAAAAACGTGCTGATTCATTAACATATTGGTTAATGATGCCATGGGCATTTCCAGCCTTTTACAATGAAAAAGTGATATCTTCATTATTTCAAACAAAGGCTTTTATTCTCGCTCTGGTATTTTTTTCTTCTGTAATTTCATGTTAGGCCAGTAAGCATACTGTTGTCAGGCTACACTTCAGTAACTAATCTTCTGCATATACCAATAACATGGTAAATTATAGATTTGGTATGCATAAAGCCATACAATCATAAGATTCATTCATTGTATTACACAAGTTAACCAAACAGTAAAAATATGAAAGCCTACAACCTCATCTAAAGTGAATGGTACTTTCACATGAAGTAACTATTAACTGCTCGGTAATGATGAAATTACCACTGTCCATTTTAATAAAACTATCTTTGAAAGTTTAAAATTGAAAGCTGTACTTAATTAATTAAATATGAGCAACATAACCTTAAAATTTTTACTGTTAACCAGCTTATTAATGCATTATCCTCAACCATACTAAAGAAACTTCAGTGGTAAAATATCAGGTTATTGAATTGACGTGAGAATTCCACTATCAGGTGTTTGAACATTATCACATCAGTAAGCAAATAACCTTGAGCAGGTTTACCCCAAAATTACTATGAGGTTGGTCTAAATGGAATAAAATTATCATGCATACAATTTTATTTAAGCAATAAACACCAAATTAAATTGTTATTTTATTTATACCTATCTAAGGCTAAGGCCGCACTACAGCAAAACCTCCATAGATTTTGCAACTATTATTAAAAAAAAAAAACTACACATAAACCTGTCACTGATAGAGTAATAATAGCAACATTATAATTTCCTTGGTGTTTAATTATGGATGATCTGCAAAAAGATTTTATTTATCATTGAACCTTCACTAGTTGGATAACTAACTCATAAATAATTACACATAAAAATTTATATAAATAGGCCATGAAATATTGTATTAGTTTACTGACTTAATTTTTTTTATTTACAAAAATTATCTTATATTTGAGCAAGAATATTGATAATAATTCATTTTTATATTTATAGCTACTCATTCTTAGATTACTTATCTACGTAGTAAAGTATTAGATATCAGTTTAACACTTGTAATATTTTGACAGAAAACTGTTTGTGGGAGGATTATCATGGGAAACATCCCAGGAAAATCTGCAGAGGTACTTCTCCCGTTACGGGGATGTTATCGACTGTGTGGTGATGAAGAACAGTGAGTCGGGCCGCTCCAGGGGCTTTGGCTTTGTCACCTTTGCTGAGCCTACATTGGTCAATGTGGTCTTGCAGAATGGGCCTCATCAACTTGATGGAAGGTAAGTCGTGATTGCAGATTGAATCAAAGCTGTTTCATGTTTGAGGATGGCATAAACTTGAGACATCTCTACAATGTTTAGGACTAAAATAAAATATTAACTCACTGACAAAGACATAGAAAGTCATATAATAATAATTAATTACTAATTAAATTAGTATTATAAATTAATAATTGAGATAAACTATTTAATATTTTCTGTACAAGAATGAATGATTGAAAACTTTGAAAGTTACCCATAGTGGATGAAGCTGAAGTCCGCCAACGACCTACTTTAGTACAAAAATAAATTGCCTTGATTTACCTTGAGTTATAAAAATGTGCCCATTCAAAAATGGTACTATGACATTGACTTTCGTTCAGCATTAAAATTATTATTAAGGTATTCTTAAATTAATTACTGACAAATTGCTATTAAGATTTAGGTTCATCCCATCTGCCTTTTAAAATATTTTGCATAACATATTTCAACTAAATAATAATAAAAATGTTAAGTAGGTATGATATTATTTCGATACAACAAATTATTATTAGATTTATAATAAAGTACAAAAATTCCTTGTAAATAATAAATAGTAGAAAGTATTTTACTTAATAAAGAAATACCTAATGTAACTAGTTTTAAATGTTGCATTGTTCGCGAATATACCGTAAAGTGACCTAAAAGGCGATATACCGGCGGAATTTTTACCTCTACTTACATTTAAATACGAGAATACATACACATAATATTAAAACTTTTCCTCTAGTCAGCCATTTTGTTTACCTATGTGCCCATGATATGGTATTTTTTTAAGCGTTATTCTCAGCACTGTCGCTTATTTAGGTAACTTTAAAAGCTTTCTCATAGTTTCAGGTTAGGTTTTGCGCTCGCGCCATTAATTGTCGGCCCCATAGTTTTAATGATGACTGCTTCCTTACGGTAGAGCCTTAAGTATATAACGTCTACCAAAAAGTACTGATTATCTTTTTACATGAAACTAGGTAGGTAAAAAGAAAAAAATTTCATTATGGGACCAACTCTGAAATAGTAAAAAAAAATCAGCTGTTCCATATATTTCAGTGCAGTAATTATTCAAGATTCCATATACATATAATCACGCCTTTATCCCTTACGGGGTAGGCATACTTTATTAGCTTGCACTTAATGTATGATAGTTTTTGTTAGAATTAGTTTTAACTATCTATCCACATCCAGGCAGTGCTTTCAGTAGTTTGCTGAAAGTACGTTCAGATGTTTGTGGGATATCAACGCAAATAAGCATATGCTAACTGTACCTATGTGCAGGTAGTCTAAAAAGTTTGCAACAAATTAAACATTGTCAATGAATGATAAATATGAAGTTTTAGAAACTAATCTAAAAAAAAAGTATTGTTAAAATATTGTATTGATTTCATCTAACTTAAGTACTTAAATGTAAATAAATGCTTAGGTTAGGTGGTAGGTATAGGTTTGAAAATTTGAGGAATGTAGGTATTCATAGTTCGGTTCGCATTATCCTACTAAAATAAGGTCAAGGAATGAATTTATGCTTTTAGTAATGTCAAAGATAATGTAATTATCAAGCAATACTATACAGATACCGGACGGACTTAACATTAATTTAACTAGGCGCCTGCTTGCTATGTCGATAATAAAACAACAGACATGATCGCTAAGAAATTATTATTTACCGTCTATCAATTTACTGTTAATGCAGTTACATATTAAAAAAAACTTTACTGATCACAGTATCAACTTTACATCTTCAATGTTCTACTATAGTATGGGATCGAAAGACATCCACATTGTTCTATGAGTAGTACATCTTCGCCACCAACTTGGCCCTTTAACAATACCATTGCAAGAAGTAGCTCGTTCATTGATGCGGTGGTAAACCTTCTCCATCATCGCACTTTCCCCGGCGTATTTTTCGTAACTGACTTCTCTGACCCGTGTCACTTGTCACCACGATGCAGATATGCATTGAATATTCATAGCAATGTGTCGTAACCAACCAAACCCCCTTCATCAAGAAAATGGTCATTTACCAAATATCTAAATCCGCAAAACCTAAGATCGTATCAACGTGTTATATCTACTTACGTACTTACATTTCGCCGAAATATTTATTGCAGAAATATTCAAGTCACGTTATCGGTCGTGCGAAAATTGTATGTAGGTAGCTGTCTGTAAACAACAGGTCATTAAACTACTGGGATTATGTGCCCCCATGCTCGTCCTTACCTAACTATGGTTTTGAAATTTATGAAAAGTAGAAATAAATAAAAAATATTCAATGTCTTTCATAATTCCTATTCATACTACAAATAATAGATCAGACGGTCTGTGTAAGAGGATAAGCGTGTACTAGAAGTGAATAACGAGAAAACGCGTAGTTTGTACGAATAAATTATGGTGAATTGGTTGAAAAAGAATAAGACTCAAAGGTGCAGAAATCCACAGAAACTTTGTTATTATATCATGTACGAAGTTTTATTCATGTAAGGTACTGAAATAGTAGTAGAGAGAATCCTTCGAAGTTAGGGCTGTTAACTTTATCACAAAACCACACCGCCACTGATCCATCTCCTTTATCTACGTAGCTTCAGCCAATCGGCAAAAACCAACCCAAACCATTCCTTCTAGAACGATCGACCCGAAGCCTTGCAACCCGCGCACCCTGCAGAAGCCGAAGCGCGGCGGCGGCTATCCCAAGGTGTTCCTCGGTGGTCTGCCGTCGAACATCACCGAAACCGATCTGCGCGTTTTCTTTGGTCGCTACGGAAAGGTCATGGAGGTCGTCATCATGTATGACCAGGAGAAGAAGAAGTCTAGAGGTATGTTCGCTTTGATATCTGGGTATTTAACATGATATACATGTTTTAGTTTAAAATAATTAACTAACAATCACATCACGGCGGTCACCAATCCGCCTGCCCAGCATGGTGACTGGGCAAAAAATCGCCCATGTAGCCTCTAAGGGAGGCTTACGTCCAGCGGGTGACTGCAATCGGCTGACGACGGGGCGACGCATATACATAACACACGGCTGTGTCCTCGAAATCCCACAGCCACGTTTAGAATAGCAGGAACAGATGTTAATGATGAGTGACAAGTTGCTAGCTTATCTACATAAAGAATGTCTAAGTTTCTTAGTTGACTCTTACGACATGCACGGACGGAAATGCAGCTGATGTATTCTAGTGCAGCCCCGCATCATTAGGTTTAGTTAGGTTAGGTTTGTTCTGTCATTGAGATTGTAATGGCAATTGTTTGAGGTTATAATTTTCTGGTAAGGCAAAATACGTTTCACTTCACGCGGTTATATAGCACGCTGTACGTAAATGACTCATTTGAACAGAACCTTGTTGAAACAGTTGTATCTAAGAAATAAATAATAATCGGGCTTTGTACTTTTCAAAGTTAAATAGGAAACATAATAGCACTTTTACTGAAAATGTAATATTCAAGTCAACTAAAATCCATACTTGTAATTGCAGATAGTTTAATCTTTATAAGTAAAGCCTAATGGCGGCACACAAAATTTATCTTGCTAAGTTTGGCAAGGTAAGCGGGAATAACTAAAGTATCCCGAAATTCACGTTTTTAGTGGTAGTGCTCTGTGGGCTTTAGTAAGACACAATTTTAAAGTGATTAACAAATCTTCCATATTGGTATCTAATTATTTTGTCCTTGTATGTTCAGTCTGCATTTACAAGACAATGGTTATTGACCTATTGCACAACTCCTACTTTGCTACTCCATATTGATAAATACAATGTAATTTGGAAACCATGGTTCAGTTGTTAACATTAAAGATTCCACTTAAAGAATATTTAGCTCATTATGTCCACAAGTTATTTAGGGAGGTCTGTGGACAGGAGTGGACATCAATATGGCTAAACTGATGTTGAACACAACACCTTCTTCCAGGATAAATTTGTATTAACGTAGTTGACATCGGCTTTTTATTTCTGTTTGTCATAAGATGCAATGTGTGCTAATTGAGAATATAAAATTATCAGAATAAGCATTTTGATATAAACGGCTCCAAATAGTAGACTAAAGTGCGTCGCGTTATTTACCACTTGAATAAGGCAATTGTTCTAGCAATTAATATTATACAAGTAGGTAGGTAGGTACAAGAAACCATACTCGTGTATTCGTTTGTTCCCAAAATATTACAAGGTTGCAAAAGAATAAGTTGGTAATAGGTTGCAAAGCCGCAGTAATATTTGATTTTACTCGCTGCTTATTCACTGCTGAACTTCATGTGATCACAAGCTAAAATCTGCACCAATACCGGCGATTTATAACGTCGTTTTTATCTGGAAGAATGTCAATGATTTCATTGAGTCATTTGATTTATTGTTTGTAGGTTTCGGCTTCTTGTCTTTCGAGGATGAGATGTCAGTTGAAAGGGTCACTCAGGAACACTTTATTAACCTGAACGGCAAGCAGGTATGTTTTTAATTAATAATATATAATATATATTCACACACAACACATTAACCTAGTCCCACACTAAGATCCCTAAGGTCTTGTGTCGTGGGTACTAAGTAATGGTATATAAATACATAGATAAGTATAGAAACATCCATAACTCGGAAACAAACATCAATATTCATCATATCAATGTTTGCACCTACCGGGATTCGAACCCAGGATCTATGGCGTCGTAGGCAGGGTCACTACCTACTAGACCAATCGGCCGTCAAACTAATTAAACCCATTAATATTGTAATTGTGAAAATTATTGTATAGATAGCAAATTATTGTTTAGTCTTTCACATAAAAACCACTGAACGGATTTTGACGAAACCTGGCAGTTATAGCTATAACTTCACAATAACACATAGATATGTATTCGCCACATCCAGGCAGTGCTTTTAGTAGTTTACTGAAAGTACGTTCAGATGTTTGTGGGATATCAACGCAAATAAGCATATGCTAACTGTACCTTTGTGCAGGTAGTCTAAAAAGTTTGCTACAAATTAAACATGTTAAGTTTCATACTTTAAAAAACATTTGCATATGGAAAGTCTACTTTGATATGTCCGGAGAAACCAGTCATGTTTATAAGAGCCTGAATTCATATTCCTTCCTAATATTGTATCTCAAATTTCTATTAGATCTTGAATAACTTTGTTTTATTTATGTATTTGGGACACTAAGGTATTGTATAAGGGATCGAGTGGCTGCGAAGAACGATACTCCTATCATGTAAACATCGAATCCGATCGCACTCGGACATAATCAATCCGTAGCGTTCATCCGAATCCACTCGATCCGAGCGTACTCATACTGTGAAAACCCGGCTTTTCACACACTACACAACACATTAACCTAGTCCCACATTAAGATCCCTAAGGTCTTGTGTCGTGGGTACTAAGCAACGGTATATAAATACATAGATAAGTATAGAAACATCCATGACTCGGAAACAAACATTTCATATTCATCATATCAATGTCTGCACCTACCGGGATTCGAACCCAGGACCTATGGCGTCGCAGGCAGGGCCCACTACCTACTAGACCAATCGGCCGTCATTTACGACACCGTTGGAAAAGGCTTCAGTCCTAACGCTATAGTCCGTTATCAGGTGGAGATAAAGCGCGCAGAGCCCCGCGACGGGTCCGGCAAGCTGGGCACGGGCGGCGGCGGCATGGGTGGCGGCATGGGCGGTGCGCCGGGCGACGCGCCGCAAGCCGGACAGTGGGGCCCGCCGCAGGCCGCGCCCATCAACATGATTCAAGGCCATAATGGCCAGATGGGCGGCCCGCCGATCAACATGCCTATGGCTGGGCCTAACATTATGCAGGGGTGAGTTTATATGATAAATCGCCATCGCCATCCTTAGGGTCAAAACATTCAAGGACTGTACTGACAACGTCGAGTGGGGATCTTTTGTGTGGGTACGTGTACAAAAACGGAACCCTTTACACTCGTGTGTCTGTCCGTCCGTCGCTGTCAATTATCTGTCATTCAAGGTACACATATCATAGGTGTGACGTGAGCAGATAATGTATGGGGGGTGAAAATTAAAAAAATAATTGATATCGTGTGTACGCGTGAGAAGTCTTAAAGTATTTTTTGTAATTTTAAAATAAATAGTCAAGTTACGAAAATCGAAAATTGGTGTTAACAGTGTGTCTTGATCTTGACCCTTATAATCTTTTGTTGGTTTTTAAGAACAATCTTTACTACATATATGTAAATTAGGCTTCAATGCATATCTATAAGGTATTTATTATAATTGTTTATGTGTTTTAAGGTAGGATATCGCTAGTATTACATGTTTCGTCATGGCTTTAGATAATATTTAATATTGTGTCAAGTAGATGATTTCTGGTGAAATATTTTCAATTTATTTAGGAGTATATCCACATCCAGGCAGTGCTTTTAGTAATTTGCTGAAAGTACGTTCAGATGTTTGTGGGATATTAACACAATAGTCGTATGCTAACTGTATCTTTGTACAGGTAGTTTATGAAGGTTGCTACATTTTAAATGCCGTTTTTCATCAGATGGTTAGTTAGGTACAATATTTTTTTGTATTGAGGCCATTACATTAGGTATAATATTACAGCTAATGTAAATTGATTTGTAAGACTTGCCTAATCAAATTGTTTTGATGACAATAGTTTGTCCTGATATATGTTAAGTTGAAGCAAATTATTTTGGTGAATATCATTTCACACGCATTGTCTGTTAATTCTAATGTGTGAAGCTGAAAACCATGTTTTCATTGGCTAGATTTTTGGGTTCATTCCTCGTATTATGTATCTAGCATAAACAATGCGATAACAAAAGCTTTAGTTTTCTGTTTAGCTTTAGTTTTCGCCAATGAAATTTTCCATAGTATAATTTCCGCCTGCTGCCAGTGTATAACAATCCCCCTCCGCCCGCAGCTACCAGGGCTGGGGCACGTCCCCGGGGCAGACGTCGTACGCGGGCTACGGCGCGGCCGGAGCGGGCGGCGCGCCCGGCAACTACCAGGGCTGGGGCGCGCCGCCCGGACCGCAGGCGCCGCCGCACGCGCCCGCCTGGCCCGCCACTAACAACTACACGCAGCACACGCAGCCGCCGCAGCAGGGCTACGGCTCCTACGGTGAGTGACGTCACACGCACTGGCAGGCTGGGGCGCGCCGCCCGGCCCGCCCGGCCCGCCGCCCGACCCGCCCGGCCCGCCACCAACAACTACGGCTCCTACGGTGAGTGACGTCACACGCACTGGCAGGCTGGGGCGCACCGCCCGGCCCGCCCGGCCCGCCACCAACAACTACGGCTCCTACGGTGAGTGACGTCACACGCACTGGCAGGCTGGGGCGCACCGCCCGGCCCGCCCGGCCCGCCACCAACAACTACGGCTCCTACGGTGAGTGACGTCACACGCACTGGCAGGCTGGGGCGCACCGCCCGGCCCGCCACCAACAACTACGGCTCCTACGGTGAGTGACGTCACACGCACTGGCAGGCAGGGGCGCACCGCCCGGCCCGCCACCAACAACTACGGCTCCTACGGTGAGTGACGTCACACGCACTGGCAGGCTGGGGCGCACCGCCCGGCCCGCCCGGCCCGCCACAAACAACTACGGCTCCTACGGTGAGTGACCAACATTACACAGCCTATTGCAGTCTACTACTGGACGGAGGCCTCCCCCAAAGCACGCCACATGGCTACTATTAAAGGGGTAGGGTTGCCAGGTCGACAAACCTAATAGCCGGACGGAAATGCAAGTTTGGTCGGACGTTTGGGTATAAAGGCCGAACACACAACATTTATGAGAATATTCTGTATCTGCATTAATAGACACGACAATTTTTGTCACTGAATACTGCGTACTTTTTGTTTGTCACTGCGCTATCAATCGAAGAATGATCACTATTGACAAGAGCAAGAGAATATTTAGCAGCGTGACCGACAGTCTACTTGTTTGCGAAATGTAAAAAGCCGGACAAGCCCGACACCACCTTTTATTTCGACCGGACACGGAATTAACAAGTCGGAACTATGTCCGCGCCTGGCGACTCACCATAGGGGGGTTTGAGCCCTATGGGACAGGCAATGTGATTATCGAACTATGTTGTCGACAAGGGAGGCCCACCTTGCTTTATACTTTAATCATACGATACCTAGGGGCAGACATGGAGTGATGCTATTTATTTACTCCGCCGACACCGAATGATTCTATAAGTAGGTAAGAGTACTACAAAGCTGGTTAATTTTAGCGTAGCCGATGTCAATTCATAGCGCAGGTAAGTGTTAGTACACGTAAGATTCTGCACATATTTAATTGTATCAGGCGTCACTATTCGGAAGTTCAAATCTCTATTGAGGGGTCGCCTTGTTGTTAGTTAGTTGGTTCGGTAGATAGAACTAACATGGAAAACTAATCCTGATGATGCCACATGTGTTGGTGAAACATATGTCGATTAAAAATTTTAATTGGTTTTCGGATTAGCAGCTATGTATTTATGGTTGCATGCTAGGTGCTTGGATCTGTAGTGTCTTGTGTTCGTGATCATGAGTCGGCAGATCCGAGGGTCAGCGGAGGGTGTAGGGCCCGGTGGTGGGCGACCCCTCAATAGAGATTCTGCACATACCTAGCTGCTAGGTATTGCTGCTTGCTAGGGATCGTTATCGAAGATGAAGGACAGGATCTTTAATGAGATGAGATGTCGGCATACGGATAAGGTATTAGTGTATCGCTGTATATTCCTAGGAAATAAACTTAAAATTTTCCGATCCAATAAACAATTTTGTAGGGGATTTATCTTATCAATCAAACCAGTATGTGCCAAATCGATGCGGTCTATAGAATATGTTAAAGAGGTGAGTGAAGTAGAAACAAAGAAGTTATTTAGTTTGTGTAAAGAGTTAAATATGGTAGATATACTTGTATCAGTTTACATACACGGCCAGTAGATTCCGGTAATCGGCGTACGATATATATTCGGTAGGAACGTTTAGATGTATGTTGAGATAGAAAGGCAAATTAGTACAAACTGTATGCATAGGGGTCTGCAAGGTTTGCTACAATTTATTCCATCGTATCGTCTAATCGTACTTGCACAAGTAGCATGACCTGCGAAACAAGATATGATAAACCGATCTATCGATATTTAGCCTGTCAAAATACGATAAATATAGCCGCCATGTTGAATTTTGTAGTGACAATACTATATCCACGATGCGTGGTCATGCTAGGGGGGCTGGTTTATGAATAAACTTTCGACTCTCGCTAGTAAAAGTCGTAATAAAATAAAGTAATTGAAACTAGAGAAACCACCAGTAGTTAGAGCATACGTAATACATAAATAAATACAAGGAGTGAAGATGTATTAGTGTTCGTTTTGAAACTATGTATTTAGTTAACGTTTAGTCTACGCGCTACCTATCGTGTACAATTTAGCGGTCGACTGCGTCTCGTAAAGTATTTAGACTAGCAACAACTAGAAGGCAATTCGGCCGCTTATCAGTCCACGCTTCGGTCCAACACTAGTCGTGTATAATCGAAGCGAGACTAACTAGTACAATTTGTACACAGCCAACTATAGCGCCGCGCCGGCGGGCGCGTCTGCCGGCGGTAGTTGGACCAACTGGAACATGCCGCAAAACTCCAACTCCACTGGCTCTGGTGAGTCGTATTCATAGACTGTCTTGTATCGCGGCTCGCTGGCATATAGTGGACATACTAGTAGTGAAAATAGGGTTTTTACTTTCATTTTCTGACGTGATAGGCACCAGTAGTAAATTGTTTTATATACATTCTCTGACGTGATAAGCAAAGTTGTAAACGGTTTTATAAACATTTGACGGCATTTCCAATCATTAGGTTATGTTCTTTTTGTGGTAATTTTTTCGGTCATTATAATAGGTGCGTTTCAAATAGAATACCAAGTTACGACGATACTATCACTGCGCTTACTAAATTTACTCAATTGTAGCATACCTTAACTTGAAATTAGTACCTAATACAACGCGTTACCTCCTAGGTATCCTTTTATCTTAGTTTCGTTTGCAGATAGAATTTGCGTTGCTTACGTACAAATAATGCTGTAAGTTTATTTTTAACGTTGCTATATCAGTTTGGGGTTAGGTACACTGAAACTTGCGTTAAAAACTCATAGGTAGGAAATTACGAACATCTCAACATTGCGTAACTCTATCGTCCAATTGTTAAATCCTATGACAAAAGTATCTATTTTTTATATGGATTTAGTCAGTACTGAATCGAACTAGATACAACGCTATAAGCATTCAAACTAGGAAACTAAAAACGCCTTTTAAACTTGATTTGACCATTAATCAATAATTCAAGTTTGTTATTCTTTCCTATTTAATAATCGGAAAGAAAAACCATTTTCTACATTAAAATATCCCAGCAAAAGCAAACAAAAATCGAATCAGCACCCCAAAAATTTCCAGGCTCGTACGTGCCTCTATCCGAAGGCGGAGAGATGTACGGTCGCGGCGGAGGCGGCGGCGGCGGCGGCGCGGCGCCGGCGCTGTCGGGCGCGCTGTCGTCCGCCGCGCTGTCCAAGTCGTCGTCGGCGGACTACTCCACGTACCAGCAGTACCCGCCCGCGTACCAGCAGGACCAGGTGCGTTTGTAGGCTGACGCTGCTGGCTGTACACTGGATGAGTGGCGGTTGAATGTGATCGAGAATTGACGGTTGTGTCTTGTTATTCTTTGCGAATATTCATTTACATGTTAAATATTCACAATATTATGGACTAGATGATGCCCGCGACTAGTCTGTCATTCGCAGTCCCAACTACATGTAGGTATGCTAAACTTCCGTGAGGACATCCGAATATTCCAGGTGGTTTGTGCTCACAAAATGTCAAGTTTATTACGAGAGGCTTTGTAGACCACTATTTACTCGTATATTGGTTGGAGGGCTCGTAACATTATTACATGAAAGTAAACGTCTGAAATCGATCCTTAATTATTACAGGATGTTTTTTCGTTGCCAACGTTTACGCAGGGTACGTACGTACTCTATATATGAAATAAAATGCTGGGAAACAATTTTTTTTTTACAATTTTTTTTATTCACATGTTCACGCAAAATTTATGGTGTCCCGTGTTTGTGTCAGTATTCTTATACAGTTTTAAATTTTAATTCCTGAAAAATGTTTGTTCCACGCGTCTACTACTTTGAACTTTAATGTCTTTGCAACCAGACAATTCCCCGGTATGCTTCCACGGAGAAAAATGTTCGTGATGATTAGGAGAATCTGTAGTGATCGGAGACGTTGACGACCATAAAACACCTGTATACGATTATCAAATGACTGGTCAATTTGCGAACTAGACCTGCTAATTGGATATTTTGCAAGAAGTTACTGGCATCTTTGGTTATTATTTTTTTTTATATGAATAGGTCATTTAAATGAATAATGCAGTTAATTTTTATCAGCTAGATCAATTTCGATCACATTGTCAACTTGTGAGCAATGGCCTAGTGTCTTATATGAAATCCGGAAGTGTATGGCTAGCTAGTGTGTGATATGGGTGGTGTTGAGTGCTAAACATTGATGAGATGAAAGAGCTTGATTGGTTTATTATCTTTATTACCTTACAAATAAAAATCATCATTTATTTATCACAAAATTATTAAAAAAAGTACTCACAGAAAAAATCATTGAACAATCAAGCTCTTTTTAAACGATGTTAAAAGTAACATAAATATTATAATACACACTTATACATAATTGGTTTTCCTTTATTTTGATTATTTTATCTTTATAATTATTATTTATGTTACTTATTTCAACACTGATTTATATTCAAAACTGCTTTTTCAATTAAAATTATGTTGATGTCAGCAGTTTTGAGTGCATGGGTTCTTCCGATATTCCCAATTTAAATATAGTACTCAATGAAACCTAAAAAGTGCAAAATAAGCAGTATCTCAGAACTCTTTGTTTTATTACAAGGGAGATGCATACACAGCTAATAATTGAAAACAGTATTCAGACAACTTCATGTTGAATTTATTTATGTTTTCAACAATCCATACACTATATTTTTTGACTTGTAACATCTATAACTTCACATGAGCATACAATTTTAATAGCAACGCGTTGACAGTATTAACATTTTCCCTATTTATATTATTTTGGGAATTTTGGAAGCAAGTACATTTCTATGCCCTTCTGTCTTGGACGGTATATTTTAAATTAAAGTACATATGTACTTGTTTCAACGTTTTTATCTTCATTTCTACAGCCACAGAGCGGGGAGATGTGTTTGTGGAGTTATTTTACTGTCAAATCTTTATTTTACTACATTTCCTTTGATAATTTATTTCATTTTTCTTTACAAACACATTTTGTAAATTTTCCTGGTGTTGGTGTGATTTTTGTTAGGGATAACAAATAAAAAACTGTTCCACATATCAGATTTTAAATGAAGTTAATTTGATACTACATAGTTTGATATATTTTTTGGAACATGACAGCATAGTAAAAATATTAATGAGTGATGCAGATTGAATTTTAGGTAAAGAATGCCTTCTTATAAGATATTACACAGGTTAAAATTATAAATAAATAAGACATGTCGTCAATTCAGTTCCGTTTTTGCTTGCGTATATTAAATTGAAAATTCAGTCTGTTCCACTAAAAGGTATTTTCTAAACAATAATGCAGCAGAAGTAACGATGTCTCTCTGATCGATATTAAATAACAAGTTTCATGAACTACCAGATGACTTTCAAACTTACAATTTTATTTCATGAAAAGTATAAACATAAGTAACCCACAGTGTTATCTGGTATTTCGAGTTTGAAATAATTACATTGAACATAATAGAGCAAGTACTTACATTATAAATTTTATAGTGTTTAGCTGTCTGTCACAGATCCCCAAGCACTTTTATTTTATTATATAAGTACAGCCAAGTTGACCTAAAGTTTTTGTAGATATTTTTTGCTGAATCCTTCGGGGCTTGCTTCCTTCCATTCATTTATCATTCCCCTGCGCTTTATACTTAATTATCCCTGCATCTACCCTTCATATTTGTTTTGCGTCGACACGACTCGCATGAATGGGCCTAGTCCGCATCGACCGAGTGATTTATATATAAAAAGTCTTTGTAATTTCTATCTAAGTCTAAGTCCAAGTCTATAATCAAGTTGGTTGTACTTGTCTTGAGATTGTTTGCAATTGTATGATTGGCGGTGATCGGTTTCATCTTTGGTGAGCGAGTGAAATTCAGCGAAAAAAATATAAAACATTGAATTTTAATTGCAAACAAAGACTTGGCGGCTGAGATACAGCATGCTTTATTTTTAGAGCCATTAGTTTTGCCTCCCCTGCATCTGTGTGCTGTGCCCCACATGACAGCTTGCATCGTCGAGTGCGGGTCGGCGACGCCTGCCCGCAGCGTCGCCGGGCGATGTCTTTGCGTGACCGCGAGTCGCACCGCTATCCATAGTGACAAATCAAGAAGATTATATAGTGGTCGTTATCACGTTTCGCTGAAGGTCTCTCATCACCATCCCCCGCCCCTCCCCGCCTAACTCTTCACCTGGCCCTCGGGGACATTTACACGCTTTCGGTCCATCTTCACCGTGCTGTGCTACTTACATACATCTGCTAAAGACCCGATTGAACTGTGGCGAGCTAGACTTTATGTCGTATAATTCTTCTTTTCCAGTTGGTCGATCAGGGCCAAGAGTGGCTCCTCCAGAAAGACAATTAGAGTAAGGGCGGGTTTCAGATGGGTATGTCGCGAACTCTGGGGATTTCTCACTATGGACGGTTCGAATTATTGCGACGATAACGCGCGCTCATCTAAAAGGCATCGCACCGCACTAGTTATAAGCTGTTAAATAGTTCCGTTCAATATTTTATATAGCATATTAGCCGTGCGAGACGACGCAACCTAATTGTGTCGTCTGACCACTTGTAAATTGGCATTTAAAGTACAAACTAGTAAAATTTGGATTTTTTCATATTGTTACAGGTTCATTAATGTATAATGTTTAAACGATAAATATAAGCTGTACTTTAAGTGTTCAGAGAGAACTCCCGACTATTATGTTTAATTGTAACCGCCGTCCGACACGCGTTCGTTCCGATCGTATCACGGAGGCATCGCTGCGCTGCGTGCAGAGGCAGCGGCAGTAAGCTAGTTGTGTGCTAGGGCTCGTCGTACGGCGGCTCGCGCTACGGCGCCGGCTCGGAGTACCACGCGGGCGCCGCGCCGCCGCCAGGTGCGCTCCACCAGCACCACGCGCCCAAGCACTTCGCGCAGGAGTTCGGCAAGGAGTGGCCCGCCGCCTAGGCACACACACCCAGACAGGGGCAATGCGCTGGCGAAATGTACTGAACTGGCTCGGCCCGATAACACCCTACCGGAGCCGAAGCAGCGTGATGACGAAAATTGAGAGTGCGCGCGCAGAACGAGGCTTCCTCCCTCGCGCACGCACACATTCTCAATTTTTACTATCGCATTGCTTCGGCTTGTTGCTACCGCAAATTACATAAGGGGGCGAAGATTGTACAGTTTACGCTCTCGCATCGCTTCTGCTCTGCTTTCGCGTGTTACGTAATCCAGCCTACCGGGCTTACGAACGAAACTACTCACTAGAACTATCTGCCCCACGAATAACTAGTTTCAAATATACAACTCGTAGTTGTGTGTAACTTTGACTGTAGTGGTTTAACCGCATCGAGCGTGGCCCACACGTTTTGTTTTGATGAGCTTTTTTAAAGCTGCTTTACTCTTTTCTATTTTGCGTGTCTCCTCTTGACTTCTGTCTCTGAACACTCTTTAGTATCCAATTAATGATATTAAACCTTTTTCGGGTGCATCTTCACTCTCATGCATCCTTCCATTCTCTTGATATTACTTCCCCGGAAGTTTTGCGACACCTTAAAAAAGGACGTCTCTGTGTAAATCCAACTACACATTTTTTAAAAAACTTTTTTGGATGTGGGTTTTTTGTCGAAGGTTTTAATCAATCTATTAAATCGTAAATTTTCATTTACTATGCTTATATAACGATTTCTTTTAACATATAAATTAGGATGGGATCTCACAATTGGAAGTAGTGGTAGTAGTGCCGCCGCAAGCGCCGCCTCGCTGACAAACTAAACAAGGCAATTTAGGGAAATTACCTAAACAACTTAACTTAAGCTAAACTTGTATAAATATTTGGTATATATATCGGTATGTATGTTTAATATTAGAATTTTGGTTATTTACCTCCCACTAGAGTTAGGAATGGTAGGCATATAATAAAGTAATTATGTGTTAATATTTAACAAACAGAGTGACTGAACGTGATTTTAAATAATTTTTAATTTTCCCGTAATTTAAAAAGGGGAGCAATTCTGTATAAATATATTCGTAATTTTAATTTGTTTTTCTAATATGCATTTTAGTTATCGCAATTTTAAGTTGATAATAATGGAATTTATTACTTTTAATGAATTAAATTTTACCTGCCAAATTGTTTTAAATGAAGCATACGATAATAACATAGTATGTGTTAAGGGAATAAAGCTCAAGCATTTAGGATATAGACTCGGTGAGGACGCCGCCGCACGCTCGCGCGGACCCCCTGTACATATTTACTTGTGTGTAAAGCATAATTTTAATCAATTCTCTCGTCACATAGTTTTAAAGTTTTAATTTATGTGATTGCCAAATACTTTTAAAACTGTACAGAGCTTGGATCGGCCGCCACGGCCGCCATTAGTCGTATTATAACATTACGGACGGGCCGCGCCCCGCTCGGTCGCCGCGCTTCGTTACAAAGTGAGTTATAATTTAAAATAACAATGTTAGATTAAATTTAATGTTAGTCCTTTACTGTACTATATCGCTCAATCATTTGACCGATCGACTGATTAAAATTTTAGTGATAAGCTAAGTAATTAATCGCGACTCGCAGACAGACCGAGCGGCCCGCGGCCAGCGAGCGTCCCAACATTATTTGTTGTAATTATCTTAGAGGTTACGAGCGTACTGATAGACTTCCCCAATGTATTTACGGGAGTTGTTCCTTTAATTTTAAATTAAATAGAACCGCGGCCGTCTTACGCGCGGCTCGCAAATAAGGTTTATTATAAATGTTTTAAATAGACAAATTGTTGATTACAATGAATGCATAATTTGATCGTTTAGAATAGGATTATTTAAGATTGCTCCATAAGTAAATATAATTTATCTATGAAGAGTATTGTGAAGTATATAAGCAAATAATAAGTGACGCGGTCCGGGGCGAGCGGTGCGGAATCCCAAATTAAATGTAAATCATAGTGACAAGCCTTTACATTGTGATGTTCATAGATAACTCGCATATTGGTACATTTGTTATAGCTCTATGATAACACGCGACTGAACCAAGATCAGTAAGTAGTAAAGTGTAACTCGTACCTTAATAACAATAATGGATTATAATATTATTAACTATTTTGACTTGGCGCCTCACAGGCCATTAGGTTACGTATAGTTGAGCCGCTTCCGTTACTGCTTCGTTAGTCTTCGTTCCTATATTAGTTAGGTTAATTTGTTTCGATTCATTCCTCGGTAATTATTATAGTATCCGTGTAAGTTCGCTCGTCTCTTCGTACGTTCATGTCGCTTTTATTGTGCATTTTGTTCACACTAACCCCCTCACGTTAGTACGTAATCACTTCGCGTAATTCCTCGGCTAAAGTCAGTCCCCATCATTTTGGTTTTAAATACTAGTAGGTTAATGTACAACCACCGATAAGAGATGAATATTATCACATCTGTTTAATATTAGGAAACGATGCCTTACAAAAACGTTAAGTGAATATAGATGATTTATATTATGTTATTTTCCGTGATTATGGTAGCACTAAGGTGTTTAGATACGAGCTCGGGCTCACACAAAAACCTTTGGAACAATTTAAGAACTTAGTTTGTAATTATACAATTGTGGCAATCTTCTAAGTAACATAAAGAGTATAATTTATTTAAATAAAGTATGATATGTATTAGAAATTTTAGATTTACTCAACATTAAACTTAGTGCAAATTATTGTGAAAAAATCAATTGAGACTATTTATATGGGTTTATAATTATTATTATAATAGGAGAAGAGCATAAAATATTGAATGAATTTATTAATTAAAAATAGTTAGCAAAATACAAATATGGTAAGACTCGTTAGAGGCTCTTTGGGCGGCGCCTGCGGCACGCTCTCCACTACGCGCGACACTACACTTGCATCCTTGCATTTTATATTACACTGAGTAATATCGACATAAGATATGTACTGTATCTTAATTATAATGTTTATTGAATAATATTTTAATCATGGCTTAACTGTAGTACTGTTGTGTAGTTAACCTTTCGACTCTTGTTTATTTTATATTATAGTGTACGCGGTTTTTATATGTGTATGTTTATTCTGTAGTATATAAAGTAAAACTTGTTTGTGTAAAAGTGTATTTTGGTATTTGATAACTAACTTAGCCGCACATATATTATAGCACCGGCACGTACGGTAGTATGCCGTGCGACTTATTAATATATTTATGATCGTAATTGACTAATTATGCAAGACCCTAGTGTTAACATTAGATTAGCAACGACTTCTTTTTAAGTTCACTTTCTACTCGTAAAAATAATTTTGCATTTAATGTATCGGCCGTAATCAACCGATTTTTACTGTAGAATTTTCTAAACTTATTTTTTAATACAATGCAGGTATTATTAATATAAAACCTCATATTTATACTTACTAGAAATTAATATAAATATAATTATGGATCCCATTTTTATCGTAATATTAAATTGCACGGGCTTTACAGTTAATTATAACATTAATATTATAAAAACTAGGACAAGTTGTTATTTATTTCTGTTTATTAAAAATTTTGATGTTGATTATTTTTTAACTATATTTTTTCTAATAGTGGATTAAAGTACATAATTCTCGATTGATTAGATTACAAAAAGGTTAGGTGAAGTTTCGACTGATGTACAATATTAACGTAATTACTTACGGGAGTATATAAGATTTACTTTACGTCGTCGTCCCACTACGGGGCGCTATATTTATACAGGCTTTTGTATTAATTTCCTAAAATGTAATTAAATGGAAGCGGCAAGCGCGACCGAGCCACAGACTAAGCATGTTACAAATGTAAGACTTATCTAGATTTGTTAAAATCATAATGTAATCTATTCTTAGCCCTATCGATCGAGTGCACGGCGGAACGGTAGAGGGCCGCGCCCGGCCCTATATAAGTTACTTTATGTTCGTTATATAAAAAGGAAAATTATGATAGACTTACATGAGCGTCCTTGTTATTTCTTTTTATTTACAATCTCCTAATGATAATTAGTTAATTACGGTTTAAATTATTAATTTAAACCGAAGCACTAAAATATTAAGACGAAAAGCTTGTCGCGATGAAGTATTTGATGTATTAATTAAATAAAATACTGTCACAGATCGTAACACTTGAGGTCTTTCAAAGTAGAAATTATGCATTATTCATATTAGGTATTTTGGGTATATATTAGTGTTAGATTTAACTGGTAACATAAGTATGTAGTTTGTAATGTAATGGAAAATAAACAGTTTGTCGTAGTTTCCTAATTATTAAGCTTCTTCTATTTTAATGGATTAAGTAATTACTACTGGTTGATTAATTAAAATATTAATATTACCACTGCAAATATTTGAGATATCTTATGATGATATATATTATATATCTACTTTAAGGACATTATAAAACGTAGATAATTAAAAGAAATCAAAAATTTCAAAATATAAATGGCATTTTTAATTTGCCTCCCATTTCCCTTAGAATATGTTTTAAGGTTATCATAATTTTTGTTTTTATGTACACATAAGTCCCATAAATTATTCTCGCGGAGTACACGTACGGAACATAGAACATGGTCGTTTCCATTTATTACATTGTTCCAAAATACACTCGCTATAAGAGCATTATCTATCTATATATTGTAACACACCCACATATTATCTACATTGAAACCGAGGTAAGTGCACCTCTATTTACTCCCTTATCTACTTGAATTTTAATTTCAAAAACAATTTCCTATCAAAAAGTGAGGAAGTGATGGCGTGTGGTGTTACAGGAATATAATTTTATAATGTAGTTTTTATATGCCCCTTTAAATTATGGTTAAATCTGATGTCATTGTTTTCAACCTTGACAAAAGAAACTAGTCTAAATTTTGCAACAGTAAATCAGTGGAGGTGGAAAGAGTTGATGATTTAAAACAAACCCTTTTCCTCCTACTCACAAGCCCTGCATATTGACTTACCATAACAGACTGACAGAACCAAATAGTGCATAGATTGAGAGAATAGAAATAATACAAGTTTTCATATAGAGGGTGACGGTGTCTGCAGTAACGCAGGAAGCCCCAAGTTTGTGGTGCCACAGATGAGCGATGCCATCGGGACTCCACCACAGGTTATACATTTTTATGCATTGTAGTTACAACCCTTTTATTATGAAGTTGCTGGCGGTACCAGAAGGCTTCAAATTCAATTAAAATTATGTCCTCTGGCTTAGATAATCCCCTTTTTTGCCCTCTCCTTATAATGGTATAACATAGTTGTAAAACCTAGGCAGGCCATCTTAATACGTGTAAAGTAGTTTGTCACAACAGGTCCCCATGATGTACTGTGGTGGTATGGTGTCGCCACAGCCTTCGTTTTGTAACGTTTCCGACATCGCATCCGCCTCAGGTTCCCTTCACTTTTCTCTTTACATACCATTTAATTCCTCTTATATATCTATATAAATATTTGTCTCTAGCACATTGATAAATTAAAATCCAAGTTTAAAACTCTAATAGAAAATTTGACTAGTCAGGACTTGCAATAACTGCAATTTTTGACACTTGGTTTCTTAGATCAATGTTCTAGGCTGATATGTTGTAGTCGTCAGGTTGTCTACATTACACAAGTTAGCCATCAGGTTAGCCATCAGTTAAGTTAGCCATCAGTTAAGTTAGCCATCAGTTAAGTTAGCCATCAGTTAAGTGCAGTAAATACTTTAGAATTGGCACCTGCTGCCGTAAGATACTTCAGTAAATGTCACTCGAGTGTAATGAATGTAGCTTATAATCTGGTTATGGGACTTTTAATTTAGACACAATGTAGGGTAGTTTCGATTAGCGTATATTCAAGAAAATTCAACTTGTCTCTATTGACTTAATGAAAGCTTAATAGTTTTATCTTATTATGCCATTCACATTAATTTTGTACTTTTTAAGCTGCAGCTAAATTCTGGAAGAAGTTGAATTTTCTATACATACTTAGGTACCTACCTATATCAGATACGCCACTTTTGAAATAGACACGAAGACAAATAAGAAGTAGACTAGATTTCTATTAATTTTCAGTAGCACCCAATCTGGTTGTAGCCTCTTTCGAAAGTGGCGTGTAACTGAATAAAGGCTACTCATTCAATTGACTCGTATTTAATTTACATCTGTGATAATCAGCAGTCGCGTACCTCAGATTTGGTTCTTATTGCTTTTATTATGTTAGTATTGACTGCCCTTTGTCACAAATCGTAAGCTAAGTACGTATATAGAAACAACATTATAAGTTATCTCGGGAAAGTGTTTTGGTGGCGTGGTGCGGTAAGTTTTTTATATTATTATTTTAATCAAAAGACTATGTAACATTTGAGATTTTCATAAATCACAATTCACCTAGTTTTTTACTGCTTTCTATTTCATGTAATGAATGGTTGATAATCTAGTAACATCTTTAATGATTGCTTAAATTAAAGTGATTTGATACCGTAAGATATCGTAGGTATATGGTATAACTTTTTTTGATGTACAGTAAATTTAGTTTGTGAATACGCGCGATAAATATCAGTAAAGACCCAATTTATAAAATCTTTCAGTCGTCTGGTATACCATTCACTGCTTGACTATTGCTGGTTATTAAGAATATCATAGGACTATGATGACTAATCTGTCGTTCTATAACAGGCGATGATTATGAGTACACTGGCGGCTCGGGCGACGGCTACCAACGGTCTTCGAAGCGAAGCTACACATCATCGAGCAGCGCCGCTGCTGCACCGTCCTATCATCCATATAGGCGTTAACGAGTGACCTCCGCACGATCTATGCTAGCCTGGTAAATACGCTTTTCAAATACGTCGACTTTACATAGTTAACAAGATGTGCCCACATTGCACTCCATTTGTAAGAGCTAGACTAAACAGGGAAATCGAACTCGTATACTTAAAAGCTGGCTTGGCCTTAAAAGTGGAATGCCAATGGTTCCTCACTTATTTTTTTAATATTCTGATTTGAAATGTTATAAATGAACATGGAATGGTCGCGGTTCGTACTTTTTCGATTTTTAGTCAATAAGCAAGTTAGTCGCGGTCCGTGCGTGTCAAAAAAGATATATTTTACAAAACGCAGTATACGCGACCAACTTCCTTGCTTACCAAAAGTCGACGATCACAACCACGCCTAAACATAATGTAGGCCTATTTAAAGTATCTACCTGGGTTATCGCCTTTATCGCTCACAATATACAATTTCTATTGAGGACTTCATCGGCAGTGTGTCCCTGTCCATGGCATATTTGATTTAAAAAAAAACAATTTTAGCCCACCTTATTAAAATATATTTATCAAGTACATAGAATCTTCCATGGGAGCAACAATATGATAAATATACATAAAAGCAGGTGTCAAAAGTTATGTCATGTTTATTATTATAGGTATTTCTTGTCATAAAATTAAGATTTGCTTTGAATGGAGTAGTAAATAGATGTAAAACTTAATTTTACGATTTAGCATATTTCGGTGTCATGGACTTCATCTGTAGGCATAGTACGATGCATATTTGATTGTATAGTCATAGTCCAAACATTTTCTTGCAGTAAGTCGACATTTTACTTGTAAAATAGTTTATCTTTTTTCTAGAGCAATCATTGAGTTTGTACATGTTTTAGCAAACACGAGACTAGTAGAAACATTTTCTGGTATTGACTACTTTTGATTGTAACTGTGACAAACCAGGAAGATTATATTAGTATATGTCATAGTTAGTAATAGTGTGGTTTAACTACGCTACATAAATAGAATACTGGATTAGACTGGAAAATGTTTTAATTGACTCGTGTTCGCATTAGGTTGTTAGAGTAGATTTTTCTTTTGGACATATTTGTGAAGTGGTATTATTCAATTATTTTTATAAACTGAAACAAATTATCAGTTGCCAGAATTGTACCAGCTACATAGATTGATAATTTTAATGGACGTTAACATTTCCAATTTACGGGTTCAAAACTTGTTTGCTATGTATACCTGATTCGTATTTTATTTCAACATAATTATTATGAGATGTTAAACGAGAACCATATCCAATGGTTGGATAGTAGGTTATAATTACATTTTTACTAATAGAGCCAGTTAACAAACTTATCATAGTGTCTATTGTAAGCTAAAATTTAATCTAAAATCATGTCGAGAACTAGCATTAAGGGTGTACTTTGTGTTTGTGGAGAAATTCATGTTTTACAGTTGAATGAATTGTTTGTCTGAGTTTTAGTAATTTGGTAATGTCCTTCGCCGTCAAGGCTTCTCATTTTTAACATATCTCAATGATATATATTTTTTCTAAAAAACTGTTTCCATTGTTTTTTCTTTGACACTTGTATTATTAAATACTTGAATAAAAAGTACTTATTTTAAGTTTTATTTAAATTCATTCGTAAGTCTAGCTAGCGGCTAGGCGTCTTCCTGGGGTGAACAGAAACTTCTTTAGAGTTATCGATATATTTAGGTCTGGTTAGTTAGAGACAAATCTATTTTTATCAAACGTTTATTTTTGATTTATTTTAAATTGCATTTTATAGCGCGACTATTAAATATAGTAGAAGTAGGCCTTGTATATTTAATAATGTACAATTAAAATTTAATGACATCGAGTAAGTACAACGGAGAAAATAGATCAGAAATATGTAATAAAATGTAATTAAAATTAATGTATAAACTAGTAACGATGTAATATAAAATAGATTTTAATGTACATTATGTTATTCTTAATAATTTTAAATCTTATAAAAGCTTTGGACAAATTTGCCTATTGTTAGGTCAGACATTGCAAATAACAAATATCCTAGATAGAATAATTTTTAATTAGACTATTTAAAAATAAGCGGTTTAATACCATATTAGCACACAGGAATTAATCTTAGTTTACAGTTAACATTGGGACTGAATCATACTTTAACCATTTTCTAAATATACTTTACTTTAAAAATATCCATAAGAGAAGTAGTCTATTCTGGCTAGTTGTTTTTATATGCTTGTTTTAAATAATTAGTATATAACGGAAATTCTTATGTAGAATCATCTGAATAAATTATGGTATATTTAATTCTCATTATTTCTTTTATGTACTTAAATATTTGAGCCACTTAAGATACAAATAATTTTGTACGAAATAACCTCATGTATAAAATAGATAGGTAATGGGAGAAAAAAACTTGCAGAAGGAAGGCGTGAGTATGGTGCTAGAGAATTAGTGATTCTTCGAATTTTACTACGTATGTCCTAAAATTTAATTTAATTAATTTATGAATATTTCATCGATTTACAAGACGTTCAAAGGGGGTATACATGAACTAATCACCGGGATCAAGGCACTAAGAGAAAAGTATTCCCTCAGGAAAACAATTGAAGTAATAACAGTTGATGATTAGGGAACAAAATACCTCAGAAATAGCAAATTCGTCTATTTTGAGTAAAAATGATTTCGTGTCCAAGTGACTTTGGTGACTGCAGCGTCGCAAGGGGCGTGTCTTCAGGGGGGCGGGGCTAGGGAGTGACGTTTGCAGTTGGCGCACGCACACGGCTGCGGGGACGACTCCTCGACGTAGTGCGCTTGCGCAGCGCGGTAGCACAGTTCTCGGTATCGAGCACAACCTAGTAACAAATACCTATCGGTAAGTAAATTAATTATAATATCTTGCACTGATAATGGCGCGCGGCGGGCGGCGGCGGTAAAGTAAATATACAGGTTGATTTTTGGTCGTCAACATTCCCGAAAACTACGGAATCTCATCACGATCATTTTTCTCCATGGAAGCAAACCTGGGAAGTGTCTGGTTTACAAAATATTAGGGTCCAAAGTTGAGTAAATAGACTGCGTTTTCTGCATAAATGCACATTGACGCGTGTAGCAAGATTTTTTCACGAGAAATAATTAGTATTTGTCGGAAAAAACTAGCACAAACACTGGACACTATAAATATCGCCCGATCAAGTAATATGAAAAAAAAAATTTACATCGTTTCCCACAGCATTTTTTTGGCATAAACTTGTATAGGGTTAAGGGTGGCAACGAAAAAACACCCTATATATATATTTTGTAAAAGTTTGGTATACATTTGGCAAAGGTTGTATATAAAGAGCAGAGCGCCGCCGCTGCCGCCCGAATAATTAAGGTAAAGGGCCCGATTATGAGACATATTTTAAGGTAGGTCGAACATTATCACTGTTTAAAAGTGCATTTGAGAGAAAAATACCATACTAAACTTAATTTTAATTAAAAAATAAAGAAAAATCTACAGATTTTATAAGCAACCTCTATGACCCCTTTTATGAGACAGTTTGAAGCCGTATGGCCCTGATGTCTCATGAAGGAGGTCCCTGAGACAACTAAAAAATAATAAAATCGATTGTTGTATTAGATTTTTATTAGTATGAGATCCAATATCAGTCATTTAAATATCACTAAAGTAGCGTAACGATAAATTAGCGTATAATGTAAAAAAAAATATTTTTCCGTTTTTAATTTTTTCTGAATTTGTTTTACTTGCTCCTGTAGTTTTCTTTTTTCGTCCAGTAATTCCTTTCTTTTCTGTTTTTTCTCCTCCTGCTGCTTCTTTAAATTTTCTTGTTCCAATTGAGAATTATACCATTCATCTGAAGTTCCTACACAAGGTAATTTTGGCTTACCAGTTTTCTCAAGTCGACTCCTTTTCTTTTTTGGTAAATATTTGACTGGTAAAGTAAATATTTCTTTCAATGGTTTTTAGGCGAGTTATCTGAAATTAAAAATGATTAAATAACTTAAATTATAAATAATTGAGCCTTTGGTGAAGTTTTTGCGATGCTTGTCCATCAAATGATTCACTAAAATTCTCTGGATTGTTTTCAAATTCTAAAAAATTAAAATTTTCATAAATCGAATCAAAAAATAACACGTGAAATGTACAAACCTTGCTGTTCATCCTGGTTGATGGGATAGATTTCGGTCGAAAGCCCTATACTATCAGAATCATTCTGTTCTTTAAAATTTGAATAAACTATCGAATGTGTTATTGTTTGTTTACAATTGGTTACAGCTTCTGGCATGTTATTAGCATTCAATGATTCTATTCTTTATTTGAAGTGGTATATCATATACAGCTTCATATGAAAAATGATTCTCATTAATATTATCTTGGTCGCTATTTATCATATTCAGATTCTCATATGAGGATAGGTCGTACTTAATATTGACAGCTCTGGATGTCGTTTTCTAAAACTTTCATACCAGTTAGGACGATCATTGGTAAACGGAGTCGATACTGATAACATATTTTTGTACACTATCCTACAGTTCATTTTTAGTCACAGGTGCTCCAATTTCAGCTCTATGCAATATCCACTTCACAATCTCACATTATCTGACAAAACTGTTCCAGGACCAGTCTTACTCTTAGATTTTTATGAATTTAAATTTTTCTTTCTGCATAGAGTCGCAACTGGGATACCAAAAGCAATAGCAGCTTTTCTCAACGATATTCCTGTGTCTTTGATCGCTTTTAAAGCTTTTTCAACGTTTTCACGGCTGTAATTTATTTTGGAATTAACATTTAAATCATTGGAAGTTAGTACATGCTTTTTAACAGGCTTACTTTGTTTTCTTGTTCCTGATTGCGATTTTTTTGCCACAATTAGTAGAATCTGAAATATGAAATGAATTAACATTATATTAATTTTGAAGATATTTAATAAATTAATAATAAAAATTAAATAAAACAACTAAGATACAAAATTGAGCAATGTTGTCATAGTTGGAGGTTAAGTTTATAATTTCAGTCAAATAAATGTGATATACTTACTTTAAAAATAATTATTTAAAGTTTTATGAATCAACAATGTTTCAAACTATGTGTACACGCTGTCTTTTTATAAATTATCTCAGTGGTAAGAGCGCTGGCACGGAATGCAGAGGTCGTGGGTTCGATTCCCACCCGGGTGAGGAATTTTTTCCATTTCTTTATTAATAATTTTAAATTATTAGTTATACTTAATTATTACTAATAATTATCACTTTCAATATAAACTGTCTCATCACACTGGGACTGCAGATAAATCATATGTCCATATTGCGCGATACACCCGATAAAGTGTCTCATAAAATCGGACATGCAAGAAAAAAACTGTAGGTATTTGAGACACTCAAAAATAAAATACTTTCACCATAAAAATACTTTTACTGATTAAATTTACTACTCATTAGCTTTTAATTAATATATAACATACGTATAAAAGTCGCTAAAGCAATGTTTTTTGACCAGGATAATAATTAGATAATCATTGTAAGTTTTACTTCTTCTAGGTGTGAGTTTGAGTGCAAATTATGAACCAAGCAATTGTAATTTTTTTTTTTACTGTATCTATTAAATAAATTATAAAATGAATGAATTGCTTTAGGAACTTAATAAAATATGTACTTGTTGAAATTTTTATATTTAAGTTTACTTGATTTTTTTTTATTATTTAACGTATTTTCCATTCGTGTATCATAAATATGGACATTGTCTCATAATCGGGCCCTTTACCTTATAATAAACTTAAATATTGCGGTGTAGATACTTATTTAAAAATTTTAACGGCATTTGGTAGCAAAATGTCCAGCAATTCTCAATTGGTCCAATTCGCAATTTGCTGAATATTTTGCGAATTTAGACATGTTAAGCATTTGTGCGCAGTTTACATGATGTAAACCGCAGACCCTTGTAAATAGATTTAGGTACCTGTAGGAGGTAGAGCTAGCCTGGTGTCCGCCGCGAACCCACGCTGCGCCAATCGTTCCAGCAGCGTGGAGGCTGACCATCATCTCTCGCTGTCTTGTTCAGGGCCTGAGGACAGTGGGATAAACACGAACCTTTTTACGCGGCGTAACGCTAGCGACTCGCTAGCAAAATCTATGTGATTTGACAGTTTGACAATAGCGTTATGGACCAAGAGGTTTGTGCTTACCCCTCAGATCACGAGGAAATAACTAAGAGTGAAGCGATAATCCGGAAATTATATTTTGCCCCAATAGTGGGAGAGAGTGGAACGTTTGCTTTATTTGTAGTACCTACCTATATTTTTCTAAGAAAACATTTTGACTTTAGAACCTTAGTATAATAAATCTATGTTAGAACCTAATCCAAATTAACTATAAATAGGTAGGTTAGGCACATGCCAAAGTCAGTTTACGTCATTTACATGAGTCAACCATTCATTTGAGAGTCAACCCACATATAGATAGGGTATACAAACCTGGCCCTAGTGGGGAGATCTAAGGTAGGTACTCCAAATTTTCAGGGCATTTCACTCTGCCCCACTGGTGGGTCAGCTTGGTAGGGCAAAATTATCACGAATCCATCCAGGTCTACCTACCTTCATTAGCGGCCGGGGAATGTCCACCAGTCTTATCTTCGGCTCGGGGGGTTGATGTCTCGGATAAATCCTGTTAACCGAGGGACAAATAGCAAGATCACAACTTACTAACTTATTCATTGTTACAGTATAATAAGTAGGTACAGTGAATTTCGGTTATAACGACGACGGAGGGACGACTCACAGTGTTCCGAAATCCCCGATAAATGGACATCTCTAGCTGATCCCGTATATCGACGTAGTTCGACGGAGGGACGACTCACAGTGTTCCGAAATCCCCGATAAATGGACATCTCTAGCTGATCCGGTATATCGACGTAGTTCGACGGGAGAAACAATTCGGTATAACAAACTACCTATCAATTGTTGATAGTTTCCGAGAAAAAAAATAAAAGTTGCCAGTTTTGAGGGGGTCGAAAATGAAAAATTTGGAATTGTACTTTTATTAATGAAGTTTGACACAAAATTTATTTATCGCATAAATTTTCATCGTATTGCGCGTATTTCAAGCTAAATCACAATCATCTATAACTGAGTCGGGTGGTAATCGTGAGGCCATGACGTTATGTTATGATAGAGGCGGAGCTTAAGCGCCTGTGTAACGCAGTAGCTGTAATCACACGCTTGTGCTCCAAAATGTAGGTAACCGTATTAAAATTACAAATACACTAGCGCTTTTATCAGGATACTTTTTTTTACTAAAACGTAGTGTAATATTGCCATCTAGTGATAATAATAATAATAATAAAATACTTTATTGTACACACAAAAAATTTTTGTACATGGGCGAACTTAATGCAATATAGCATTTTCTACCAGTTAACCCAATTACTGGAGAAAAGCTTAGGGCCGTACAATAAAAACGAATAACATTGATAAATCAGTGATGAGTAATTGCACTAGTAAAACAATCTTGAACCATATTGATAATGAGCACGTAGTTTGACTAGTCACTATAAGGTAGCTTCTATGTAAATGGGCAGGGCTACAGTGTTTTATTCTCCCCTCGTCCCATACTTCACCCCCGCTCCGCGGCACACTATTTTTGTATGGAAATATACTTAGCCGCTACTCCTCTTTTATTTCTTCTCCATGGGTCAGACTCTCTAACTAAGGGCCACTTAAGTTACCGGCGCGTTGTCGCGCGCCGAAGAATTTTGGCCGGGCACGGGGGTTGCCCCAAGGCCCGCAACCCGAAGCGTATTTTTGCGCCAAGGACGACCACGTCCTGTTGCACCATTTCATTCGGTAAGAGAGTGAACGTGAAATCTGTAATATTACATGCGCTCCTATTTAAAAAAATGTGAACCCCCATCTAAAAATATCACGAGCCGCCCCTGTAAGTAAATATATAAAAGTAACTGCTACGTATAATAAGTATGTATGTATGTATATACCTATATTATGGCGTGATTTAGGTATATTGTTTGCTTATACGTACAGATAGACAGACCTTTATTGAATTCCCGCAAATAGGAAATTGGGGGATACCGGTAGCGGACATAGCCGAGGTCAATGGAAGTGGGTGAATGTGATTTCCGCATGTTCATTCAATTAATATTGTACGATGACGGAGAGAAATAATATCCATCGTCCACAATCTGCTTTTATGGAAGATTGAATAGACTCCAATATGTAGGCTCTATGACAGTAGACGTGGGTCTAGGGATAATGGAATTTTTGGGTTTCGCAAATTTTTCCTGTGCTGGTACGTGGCTTTACATATATCAGCTACACGTCTTTGTCTGATGTCGTAAGAGTCGACTCTATATACCTAAGCTTGTCACTGATAATTTATTTCTGTCCCCGTATCTGCTAAACGTGTCTGTGGGATCTCCTTTACGATCCTGCAGTTCCGGCTACCCCATTTCGGAACATTGCCGTGTGAATATGATATACAGGATGATTTTTGGTCGTCTACGTTCCCGAAAACTGCGGAGTCTCCTCATCATCACGATCATTTTTCTCCATAGAAGCATACCTGGGTGTCTGGTTCCCAGGATCTTAGAGGGTCCAAAGTTCTTATATATCTTCCATGTACACATATCGATCCGTTACATTTTTACTGAATGTATAGATGAAAAAGGTAAATTTCACTTTGGAAAGCAACGCAAACAATTTTCATGCGAAAGGGGATCCTTTCTAAGCGAATCCACTATAGACTAGGTAGGTAGGCTGTTTAATCTCGCCAGTAAATAAATCTATATCCTTCATCTATCTACCTACATGCATGCAGGGTTAGTAGCGATACGCACGTGAAAAGGCTTCAATCGAGTTAGTGTGACCGGAATGTGTATCTATCATCATCATCAGCCTATTGCAGTCCACTGCTGGACGTAGGCCTCCCCCAGGTGTCTATACAGGGTTAATTTTAAAACATCAATAACCTCGCAGGACTAGATAGCAAAAATCATAAACAATAACATTTCCTCTACGAGTTTTATCATAACTCAATACATTATTTAAAAATCGTTTTCCAAGCTCTTATTGTACTGTCGTGACATTTGTAAGTCTATGTTCCATTCGTAGGTATACGAAAAGGTTGACGCCCGGGATCGCGCGCGTCTTAGTATTATGTACAGACTTAAGAACATTCAGAGGTAATATTAAATTGATATATATTTTTGTATGAAAGTAATGTGTGACAAATTATCAAAACTCGTAGACCAAATGTTGTTGTTTGGTATGATGGTAGCGAGGTTATGGACGTTTTAAAATTAACCCTGTATATCTTTTATGTAAGTACTACCTACGTATAAAGTAACTTTATGAATTGATAGAAGAGCAAGTATATACTGCCTTCGATATAGCTGGAGACTACTACATACTACTCGTATGCCATAATAAAACGCGACCGGATTCCCAAAAAGGGGTGGGGTAGTAACTGCAGAATCACATTGGAGATTACCTACAGCCACGTTTAACATTAGGTACCTATAGCTAAGAACACTCTCGACTGATATACCTTTGAAACAAAAAAAACCGCATTAAAATCGGATCATCCGTTCGGGAGCTACGATGCCACAGCAGACACACACACAGACACGTCAAACTTATAACACCCCGTCGTTTTTGCGGCGGGGGTTAAAAACAAACGACGACCGCACATTTAGTTCGGTCCTGAAAATTGGATGGAGTAACGAAATTAAATACGAGTATCTAGGTGAACTCTGTAAGCTCTTTAGAACATAGGTAAAGTATCTAGGTGAACTCTGTAAGCTCTTTAGAACATAGGTAAAACATCTCGTACTTAGATTAAATAACTCTTCCTGACTATCCTGTAGGTAGGTATGCAAGTTAGCTCTCATACAGTACCCACTTACCTAAACTTTACAGTACAGAGCTCTTTGGACTAATAAAGTAAAGCCTCGCCGACTCTATCTAAGTAGGTACACATACCTGCTCACTGCAGAGCTAACTAATTAAATTATCGTGCAACTAACCTAACCTCTTCCTAAGGGTTACGGGTTACCACGGAATTAGTGGGTAGACTCCATTCTAAAAAAACTAGTTCTACTAATCTATACATAAAGGGTGTGGGTTACAGCCATGCAAATACTGATATCATGAACAAGTAGAAGTATGAACCCTTGTAATGAGTTATACGACAGTATTATTTATTACTCGCAGGAAATATATATTTTTATTGGATCAGTAATCTTTGCTCTCCGCGCCAATTGTATCGGGCGATCCTGTGACTAATTAAATGGGCTTACTGGTTATTGTGTGCCACATTGCTGTTTTTTTGATCACTGTATGACTCTCCATTAGGGTTGATGAGTTATTTGAACTTTTTTGAGGGTAACTTTTTTTTTTATTATCTTTTGGTTAAAATTTTATTTTTTAGTCATTATCTAAGACATAATTAAACGAAGTAAAGTATTTTTTTCCTGAAAATTTGAAAAAAATGTCGGAAATATTTGCCTTGCTTCACAAACAGTATATTAAAACTGACTTTTAAAAAAAAAAATTTTCAAACCTAAAAAGCGATAAATAACGTAACTAATTTATCTACTTAATACATATTAAATATCTCAAATTATTTAAATATTTACAACTTAAAAATACTTTAACAAAGTCATCTTTAACTATTTTAATATTTATAATTATCCTTATTTTTTGGAGCCTCGGCCAGCCTATCATGTTGGACGCGCGCGACTGGCAAAGCCACACACACGGCAAAAAGTACAATCATAGGCAGCGGTAATGCAATTTCCTATCAATATTTGCCATTGATTTGTTTGGCTGGCACCGCAAAAAATATGTGATAATTATAAATATTTAAATAGTTAAAGATGAGTTTGTTAAAGTATTAGGTATTAAGTTGTAAATATTTAAATAATTTGAGATATTTAATATGTATTAAGTAGATAAATTAGTTGTTATTTATCGCTTTTTAGTTAAAGTTTGAAGTCGGTTAAATTTTTTTTTTAAAACAGTTTACTCGATTTTTAGTTGTGTATGCGTTGTGGATTAAAAATGCTGTTTATAAGGCTGATTTTTGGTCGCCAATCCCACTACGTAATCTCCTCATCTGTGGAAAATGGAAGTGTCTGGATAGGGTCCAAATGAGAGAATTTTTCTAAAAATTATTTTTCACGAGAAATAATTAATATCTGTCTATAAAAAAACTAACATAAACACTGGACACTATACATTTCGCCGATCAATGCAATAGTTACCCAAAAAAATTTACAAGAGCATGCATAAACTTACTTTATTTGATTAAAGAGGACCCTTATTTAAGGGTGGCAACGAAAAAACACCATGTCTAAGGTCAGGAGTAGTATCTACCCGTATAAGTATGTTAGCCCTACATATATAGTTTGTGCAGTACTGTCCCCTAACTCTCAGAAAGTTCTGTAGCTTGACCTCAGCAACAGTATCAGATGATTCAAGACCTCACAAGCAAGTTAGCCCTACATACTACTTCAGGAATCAACGTTCCCGAAAACACGGAATCTCCTCATCATGATCATTTTTCTCCATGGAAGCATACCTGGGAAGTTTGTGGCCACTGCGTTTTTCTGCATAAATTAACGAAGATTTTTTCACGAAAAATAATTAATATCTGTACGTAAATTTCGCACAATCAAGGAATTAATTTTTTTTTTTTAATAAATTTTTTTCCCAGCATGGAAATAAAGTAACGTATTTATGCCAAAAAAACATCCTGTATAGTTTCCAAAATGCTGTACTGTCTCCCAACTCCTAACCGTTAAGGAGTTCTGTAGCTTCATCGTCAGAACAGCAGCATCAGATGTTGATTCAAGTAACATGTTAGCCCTACATACTAATAAATAGTTTCCATCGACCAATTGCAGTACTGTGGAGTTCTTAGCCTCATCAGCACAGCAGATCAGATGTGATTCGAGTAATATCAGCCCTACACACTACTAATAGTTTTCATCGACCAATTGCTGTACTATCTCCCAACTCCTAACCGTTAAGGAGTTCTGTAGCTTTCATCAGCACAGCAGCATCAGATGTTATTCAAGTAACACGTTAGCCTTATATACTACTAAATTAGTTTTCATCGACCTATTGCAGTACTGTCTCCCAACTCCTAACCGTTAAGGAGTTCCTGTAGCTTCATCATCAGCACAGCAGCATCAGATGTTGATTCAAGTAACATGTTAGCCCTACATACTACTAAATAGTTTCCATTGATCAATTGCAGTACTGTATCCAAACTCCTAACCGTTAAGGAGTTCTGTAGCTTCATCATCAGCACAGCAGCATTAGATGTTGACACCCTGAAGCATATACCTGAGTAAGACATGATTACGTAACAAAAGCACCATGCGTGCATACAATTTTCGGTGGTTGCCCTTGATTTCTCCTGGATCCCATCATCAGATCCTGACCTGGTGAAAATGGGACCACCTCAGAAGTGAACTCTATCCAACAAAAAAAAAAATTTTGAAATCCGTTTATAATTGACGGAAATATCGGTGAACATACATAAAAAAAAATTATACATACAGACGAATTGAGAACCTCCTCCTTTTTTTGAAGTCGGTTAAAAAATGTAACGGATCACTGTCTGTAAATGGAAGATATATGAGAAAAAAAATTATAGGAGACCTTTATCAATGCAATAGTACCCAAAAGAATGTTTATTGGAATTTTTGTCGGTTTATCTGTGCGTTTGTGCACGCTAATCTCAGAAAAGGCTTAACCGATTTCGATGCAGTTTTCAGGAATATATTGTGACAGGTCCCACTTAACATATAGGCTACTTTTTATCCCGGATAATTTCGACATTTTCTTTTTTCTGTAGTCCAGGCGGACGGAGTCGCGGGCGTTCACTAGTAAATTAACAAAATTAACTAATGTATATTATAATTATCAATATTGTTTCCTTACTACGAGTACTTGTAAGTACATAGTGGGACCATTGAAATAGGTAGTTTTGGGGCCATTAATTTTTTCCCATAGACAAAGTAAGTACTTCTCGATTCGAATCGATAGAGCGTTCGTCAAGTTACGTGATAAATATCCAACAGTTATTGTTGGAGTGTTGCGAGTTGCGGCAACGAATGTCGATGCCAATGACATGCCTATGAGTACCTAGGTAATCCTAGCCATAGAGGAATAATTCCTCTATGTCCTAACGGATAATCTAGACGTCCTACTTACTTGGATGGTCGACGTTAGTGGTGGCCGTGAGTAGATCTAGAATGGCGGAGAAGGAGCCCCGGGCTGCTCGGCGAAACCCCTCGGGAGGGCCCTCAGCTGCGCCCCCTGCTACACTCACTGGCGACTGGGACCACTGGACAGCATTAATAGGAAGAATGTGATGATGGGTGTGAAGGTCTCTTACTCCGTCCGTGTTGTACCTACTTAAGTTTAATCCTTTGCTGGTGCGGGGACTTTACTACTACAATACATCAGCTGCATGCTTTCGTGCATGTCGTAAGACTCAACTAAAATTATGGGCATTTTTCTCAGCAATAAGCTAGCAACTTACCCTTGATTGTTTTCTGTCTCCGCTCTGCTTAACGTGGCTGTGGGATTTCATTTACAATCTTGCAGTTCTGGCTTCCCCAATTCGGAAACACAGCCATATGTAGGTAACTATAGGTAATAGGTACCTATGCATGTAATTTGGTTATTAAGAACTTTAGCCTATAGGTAATTGGACCCAGCAGGTGGCACTGCGATCGTGTCCCATGTAAAACTGATGACGGGCCAATACCTAGTATGGTTAATATCTAGCATCTCATAATTTTAACAGCTTTTACGCACAAGACATCTTACAGTGGCAATCCAATATTGGAGGTTTGTTTGTCGTCGGCTTACTAAATGGCTATTCGGAACAGGTAGAAGGCATAAGAAGCAACATTACATTAGGCAGTCAGGTACTTACCTACGATATAATTTCTCTACCTTCTTACGTAAGTTAATTCGCAGCAACAGTGATAATTCTATTACCTATTCAAAGGGCGCAAGCTCCGCGCGATGGAAATCTTGTTCAAATATTCACAACACTCTCTCGTTGTGCTCTTCGTGTCGTATGCTACCCTGGTATTTAGAAGTTTGTTTTAAAGGTGAATCCAGAGTATTTTTTTAGCCCGGATCAACTTTTAACGAATACCTACCTATATTCTTTATTGCACATACACAAAACATACAACTTACAATACAAAAGAAGAGATACATGTACAATGGCAAGCTTATCTCTACAAGAGATCTCTTCCAGCAAGCCAAGCATGTAAAGAGAAATTATTAACAAACACATGATTACCTACCTATGTACCTACTTATTTAAAAAATCCTACTTTAGTAGGTTACTATGTATTTACTTAATTAGTCTAAAACATAATTTAAAAAATCCAAAAACCCGACTGCGAAAAAAAGAACCAAACTAGTTATGTAATAATAAAAAAACTTAAAATTATCCGACAGCCAAGCTAATATTGCAATGGATGCTGGATATTTAGTTGTTTATGTTATGTATACAGGGTGTAACAGAAAGGGTATGTTAAGCGAAAAGCTGTATAAATAGCCCACTATAGAGAACCTATTTCCAAAATTTGAAACTTGAAATCACATTTTTATTTTTCAAGATTGTATGAAAATTCCTGAGATATTTAAAAATTCTCCATACTATCGGGAAAAATAAACATGTGATTTCGGATCTCAAATTTTGTGGATAGGTTCTCTATAGTGGGCTATTTACATAGCTTTTTGCTTAACATACCCTTTTTGTTACACCCTGTATATGTACATCATTATATATTAATTAATTAATAGTATTCATTCCATAATAATATTATAGAATTCTAGACCACCGGACATCTAAGTGCTTGTTTTTTTCTTTTCACTCTTTTTTTATTATGTACATAGTTTGGTTCTTTTTTAAGCAGTCGGGTTTTTGGATTTTTAAATTATGTTTTTTTATTATTACATAGTTTGATTCTTTTTTACGCAGTCGGGTTTTTGAATATTTAAAATTGTTTTTTTTATTGTATACTTTTTAGTTATTATAGCTACTAATAAGTAGCCTTCAAGAAACATGTTCGACATGCTCGGCAGCAAGAAGTGTCTATGCGAGAATGGTTGTTACGCAACTATAAATCGATATAGGTCCTAAACGGTCAGTCGGATCGAAAAATGTTGAGAGAAAACTGATAATGATTTTTTAATAACCTATTTAACGACACCCCACTTGATATAGTTTGTTGAGTTTAATTTTTTTCTGTTTCACAATATGGCGCCCAGTAGTCGCCATATTGGATTTTCACTAACGTCATGTCTTTAGTGACACTCGCCGGACTAAGAGGAATCGATTGACGTATGAATCACAAAAATCGGCCAAGGGATTTGGTCTGTATAGTGCTTCAAAGGAACATACAAACATACACACACATTACCACTCCTTTGCGTCGCGCAGTCGGGTAAAAATTAAAGAAAAGATATGCTGCGGTCTCCTGTCCTTAATTTCTTATGTTATGTACTTCCACTAATTAGATATTAACTAAGTAGATACTTGTACACACACATTAAGTAGGTTATAAACTAAACTATGTACTTAGTATTCTAAAACTTTTGTCTAAAGAGCTCTACGTAACCCTATATCCGTCGCTATAGTTCCAAACAGTGTGACTTGGCGTAAATAATTAAGTAGAGGCCGGGCATGAAAAATTAAATGAGGCTCTGTGATATTACTGGGATGAATAGCAGAGAAGGGTTAACTTCACCTTAGCATGGTTACATTTATTATTATAAAATGGTTAAGGTTTTTACCCGACTGTAAAGATATAACTCATATAACTGTGGGGACCTGATACTAGATAAATACAGATATGAAAAATTAATTATAACCATATTATGTACATGCAGGTAAATTTGTTTATCTATCTATGTACCTATACAGATGATGTCACCATGTCTTGCCTTGTTTGACCGCTCTCTAAGACATAATACTTAATTTCGACTTGCCTTCCAAGTGGGGATATAGCTCAGTGGTAGAGCATTCGACTGCAGATCGAGAGGTCCCCGGTTCAAACCCGGGTGTCCCCTGTAGTTTCTTTTTGAATTTTTATAACCATTTTTCAGTCTATGATCATCGAATTGAATAGTTTCAGATTCATTTTGATCTCTGTATTAAAATTTGCAATTAGGGCTTTTTAGTCAACTCGCCCTAAGGGAACACGGCCCATAGGATCAGACGACCTAACGAATTTTTGAATTGTTTAATTCGCCCTACTACAATATCTGTATTTCTAATGTGGACAATCGCGATGAAAAGTTTTCAATTTCGTTATATATTTCTTTTTAATGCTCGGCAATAATAATAATTATTTTCGATACATAGCTGGCGCGTTATATGAATTATTATTCCAAATGGAATAACTTGATAGCACTTGTGACAGTCATTCATTAGACGATAGTAAAAGGAATGGTGTTAACAATGGATACCTGGGCGGAGCTTGTCTGGGATGATTTCTGAGTCAGAATAAGTGAATCGAGTGTTTTTTACCCGACTGCGCGACGCAAAGGAGTGGTATTGTGTTTAACAGCCTATGTATGGTATGTATGTATGTATGTTTGTATTATCCTTTGAAGCACTACACAGACCAAACGCCTCGGCCGATTTTTATGATTCATACGTCAATCGATTCCTCTTAGTCCGGCGAGTGTCATCAAAGACATGACGTTAGTAAAAATCTAATATGGCGACTAATGGACGCCATTTTGTGAAAATGAAAAAAATTTAAAGTCGACAAACTATATCTAGTGGGGTATCGTTAAAAAGGTATTTAAAAACAATTTTTAGGTTTCTCTCAACATTTTTCGATTCGACGAACCGTTTAGGGTCTATTTCGATTGAAAGTTTTATGATATATTATACATATACGAGTATATCATAAATATAGGTAGATGTCATATCAGTTTTTAGACAGCAGCAAGATGAAAATTTCTTGCTGCCGAGCATGTTTCTTGAAGCGTATCTATTAGTAGCCAGGTACTCATAACAAAAAATAAAATAAAAATAATTAATTTAAAAAATCCAAAAACCCGACTGCTTAAAAAAGAACCAAATAATGTACATAATAAAAAAAACTGAAAAGAAAAAAAAAACAAGCACTTAGATGTAAATAACAACTGAACAGTCGGGATCCATTATCCGACAGCCAAGCTAATAATATTTCAATGGATCCTGGTTGTTCATTTGTTATGTTACGATCATTAGAAAATATTTTATGTTCTTCAATAGTATTAATTCCATAATAATATTATAGAATTCTAGACCACCGGACATCTAAGTGCTTGTTTTTTTCTTTTCAGTTTTTTTATTATGTACATTATTTGGTTCTTTTTTAAGCAGTCGGGTTTTGGATTTTTTTAATTATATTTTTTTATTTTTAAATATTTTTCCTTTATATTGATTTTTTTTACTTTATAATGCGTGATAATAATCTAAAGACTGTTTAATTTTTAAATAAAGGATGATTTTTGATCGTCAACGTTCCCGAAAACTATGGAATCTCCTCATCATCACGATCATTTTTCTCCATGGAAGCATACCTGGGAAGTGTCTGGTTTCCAAAATATTAGGGTCCAAAGTTGAGTAAATAGATTGCGTTTTTCTGCATAAATGCACATTGACGCGTGTAGCAAGATTTTTTCACGAGAAATAATTTATATCTGTCTATGAAAAAAATAGCATAAACACTGGACACCATAAATTTCGCCCGATCATGAAATAAAAAAAATTACATCGTTTCCCAGATTTTTTTTTGCATAAACTTACTTTATTTGATGTATAAAGTACGTGCCCTTCGTTAAGGGTGGCAACGAAAAAACAGCCTGTATATTCATATGAAGCCCTGTTGTTTCATTTATTATCTTATCTTAACAGTTTTGAACACGTCTGTACACCGACTTGAAATAAACAATAGATTTTTTGGCCAAATAAAGAGTAGGGCCACTTAAACTTCTTCTTCTTCTGTCTAGACCTTATTCCATTTACTTGGGGTCGGCCTTCCTTGTACGCATTTTCCATTTTGCACGATTTTGTGCTACGTCTTTCTGCAAATGAGCCTCTTTTAGGTCCTTTTCAACCGTCGACAACCAGGTGGCGGGTGGTCTTCCACGCGTACGTTTCGTCTCAGGCAATTTTAGGGCAAGTTTTACCCTATGGTAAAGTAGGGCCACTTAAACTAAAGATAATTATTAAAATAAAAACGTTTGGTTAACGGATCCCATGGTCTGAGTTCCGAGTAGGGCGAGTCGACTAAAAAGCTTTAGTACAGACAATCATAATTTAATTTATAACAACGATCTCTATATTATCTATCTATCTACTTTGACGACCGATTGGTCTAGTAGGTAGTGACCCTGCCTACGACGCCATAGGTCCTGGGTTCGAATCCCGGTAGGTGCAAACATTGATATGATGAATATTGATGTTTTTCCGAGTCATGGATGTTTCTATACTTATCTATGTATTTATATACCGTTGCTTAGTACCCACGACACAAGACCTTAGGGATCTTAGTGTGGGACTAGGTTAATGTGTTGTATAGTGTTAAAAAAAATCGGCTCCCACGATTCCCAAGAATAGGATAGACCAGGGATTCCCAAACTTATTAAAAAAAAAAACTTATCTACCACCTACGCACACCGCCACCTAGTCTATCCTCAAGCTATTAAATCCTGGATATAGCTTCGTCATTTACTTACGTAAGTAGCTGTATAGGACCACTTATGCGTTAAAGATGCGCCCAGTTTGCTGTTATTGCTTTAAAAAAGCTCTACCTACCTAAGGTTTTAACTTACCCATCTCCCTTACTTTATTCACCTTTCTATAAATTACTACCAACTGATTTACCCTTGGTTTCGTATAAGTGAGTGGGTCTTATGTTCTACCTATTACCTGATCAGTCAACGCCGGATCAGCTCCGTGTGCGAGCAGGAGCTCCACTATTTCTGTCGCATCTGCCGCGCAGGCTGCATGAAGCGCTGAAGAGCCCACCTGGTGGAATTCAATTTTGAATTGCGGAACTCAGTAAGTACTTTCTTTGTGTATAAAGTACTGGTAGGTCATGGTATGCTGGTATGTACTTAGCTGGGAGATTCTTTTTAATCCGTGTCACGTAATCACTAGGTAGGTAACTCATCAATGCTTGATTTTACGTGACATTCCACCCGAGCTTCCATTTGATTACGGTTATACAGGGTGCTTTTTGGTCGTCAACGTTCCCGGATACTACGGAATCTCCTCATCATCACGATCATTTTTCTCCATGGAAGCATGCCTGGGAAGTGTCTGATTTCCAAGATATTAAGGTCCAAAGTTGAGTAAATAGACTGCGTTTTTCTGTATAAATGCACATAGACGCGCGTAGCAATATTTTTTCATGAGAAATAATTAATATCTGTCTATAAAAAAAAAACTAACATATACACTGAACACTATAAATTTCGCCCGATAAAATAATAAAAAAAAAAAACAAAAAAATTTAGGTACATCGTTTCCCAGTTTTTTTTGGCATAAACTTACTTTATTTGATGTATAGAGTACATACCTTTCGTTAAGAGTGGCAACGAAAAAACACCCTGTATAGGTATAGGTACGCGAATATTAGCCATTATCTTTATATTTAGGTATATTATTAGTACCTAACTTTGGAAAATACACATACAGGAAAAAGCATCGTAAGGCGATCATAGAACTCTGATGATAAACCTGCAGCACGAGTCTCTTAGCTAAGACCGTCATAACGCGTCCTCAAGCACAACTCACGCTATTCTGCCGGTGGACATCAGCGCCAAATGCCAGCAGATGCTCCACGATGCCATGGCAGCCTTGCGCGCACGCCGCCTGCAGTCCCGTCACCACTCACTCTGAACCTTTAGAACATTTTTAAGAGACAAATATATAGGGCCATCAAATAATTTAGGCATAGATATTATTGAATCTAGATGATATTAAGTATATACTAGGTATTTATAAAAAATTGTACAATTATCCGTATGTAAACTATTTTACATATAAAAAAATTGTGTTATTTTCCAAGGATATGCTTGTTACTTTCAGCAGAATGCAAGCTGTTGAGACGGTTTCGACAATTTTTTTATGTTATTCATCCTGTATCATTGTTAATTTTGTTTGCCAGGGGTATATTATCCCTGGTTAGTATAGGAATTTTTAAATGCTTGTTTGTTGAGAGACCATCCTTTGTTAACAATTTGTTTTTTATTTTTAAAATTTTTAAATATTTTTACTTAAGAAGCTATGTAAATAGTCCACTAAAAGGAACCTATCACAAAATTTGAGACTCGAAATCCCATGTTTATTTTTCCAGATAGTATGGAGAATTCCTTAACAACTCAGGAATGTTCATACAATTTTGAAAAATAAAGATGTGAATTCGAGTCTCAAACATAGCTTTTCGCTTAAAATATCTCTTTTGTTTGTTACATTCTGTATAATAAGTCTCGATTGACATCTGTAGCTGATTATGATGGGAAGATATCACTAGATTTCAAAGGACTTACATTGTCAGTAGCATCAACATTACAGCCAGCTTCCAGCAGAACTCTCACGAGTTCTGTATGCCTGTGCAAGGCGGCCAGGTGCAGCGGTGTGCGGCCAGAGCTGTCAGTAGCCTCCTTTGACGCCCCCAAAGCTACAAGGCTCGCAGCAGTGCTACAGTGTCCACCTTCACATGCCACGTGTAACGCTGTGCGCCCCGCCTGTTAAAGTCACTCATGAGTCATCAAATTATTTGACTGTATGGTGTGAGAGCTTACGTATATTGCTTTTATATGTAAGTCAAGTAACTAAACATGGAGGAATCTCTGAATCTATAAAAAGGTTAGGGTTTTGGTTAGGACCTAGTATAAAATACAGATATAATATATAATTATAATTCTGTGCTCAATACCTAGATATTAAGTACCTACATAAGTAACTTTACCTTTCAAGAATAAAATTATTCTATTCTATTATATATATTATACCTACCATGGTATACTTTTACTATAAGCATACACTTATGAGGTACTTACTTAAAGTACCGTACTTTACTTTACCCTATTTGCTTCACACCACCGAGCCATTTGCGCACGATATGGTCGGTCACTCCACCTACATCATTTTTACTATTCGATCAAGTAATTTTCAATCGGAACAAAAATTATACAAGCGATAGTTGAGTGTTTCTATCTTAGTAGCTAGGCTACATCGTGTACATATCTATCGTGTTACCTAATCAATGCTATGATCCTGTTATTCCTGATCCTTCCGTTGTAAATGAATGAATAAGTAGGTAAATATAAAAAGAATAAGTACCAGTAAATTATGCAAATATTGTTTTTATTATTTTCAATAAGTATAAAAAATAGTATTCATAAATGGTATAAAAAGATCATATAAATATGTATATTATTATACAGACATAAAAAATGCTTTATAATACTTTAATACTCGTATACGAGTACTCTCGAAGTTGTTCTCAATACTTGTCTTTCGTGGCTGCACTTTTATGTCACCGTTAGATTTTTTATAGGCAGGCACCTATGCAATTTATAGCCATGTAGTTGGGACAATCTGTCATAACCTTAACAAAACCATTCAATATATTGACTCTACAAAATATGTAATCCTGAAATCCAGCTCCTAAATATATTACAATTTGGGATTCAGTTTTAGTGTAGCACTTACTTCAAAATGATCCCAAATCCAGCCTATTGGAAATAAACGAAAATCCCGCCAGGACATCCCACATGAGGGTCCAATCCAGTAAATCCACAGACATAAATTTAATGAGGCAAGTAATTTCTACGCTTAACATCGTGATGGCAGAATATGATTATTCTGTAAAAACATCCCGCAAGGATCCCTCCACCGAATGGCCCTAACCAGTATATCCACTGACTTTTATAATTCCCTGTGATAGAAGCTCCATAAGATTTAGCCGCATTAAAACTAGCGCCCGTGCTCTCAATAGCGAGGTAGTGAAGAGCAAAGATGCATAAACCAGCCGCAGCTGGAGTGGTCCCGCTTACATTTTGCCTGCGACCCAGAGCGGCCCCCAAATAAACCAAGACAAACAAAAACGTCAGAACAACTTCCAACAGAATGACTGCATCACCAGCCATTACTTTAAAACTATTCAAATTAGTGTACAGTATATGTGCGCGAACCAAATTTTCTGGATATTGGAAACCTGGAGCACTTTGACCGTAATACTCAGCTACAGGAAAGAAAAAGTATATAAACCTTCCTGCACCAAATGCAGAGGTTATTTGTACAATTATATATAAAAGAGCTTTTAGACCATTCATAAAACCTGCCACGTATATACCTGCTGTTACTGATGGATTCATATGTGCTCCGGATACATGACCAAGAGCCATAATCAACGCTCCATATAAAAACCCATAAGCACAACTAGGGACTTCATATTGCATTACTCTGAAATGCGTTGATAACATACCTAATGATACGAGAATAAATGTCCCAACGAATTCTGCAGCTAATTGTCTCCAAATTAATAGATTTTCTACACCAGGGTAAGAACTGCTAAACGCATCCTTTTTTAAATTTAGTTCTAAAACATTGTACAATTCGTGCTCGTAATTCACATCATCGGTCAATCGTCTAGAAAAGGTCCTTCTGTCTTCTTTGGCATATCGAACAAAGTAATAGAAATCGATTTCGCCTTCCTTAACTTTCCCTGGAGGCTGGAGCACAGGTGGTTTTATACGTTTTTCTTCTAATCGCAAACTACTTTTTCTTGACGGTTCTTTGCTATGTTTTATCTTAGTTCCATCTGTTTGTGGAAGACCATCTGTACGCGGATCTAACTTAGTATCATCAACCTGATAGATATATTTAGACATATCTATGCGGATATTAGTTTTACTTCTACGATTACTTTTATTTGAAGTTATTCGACGAAGACTACTCTTCGTTGGAAATTTTTCTGTGTTTTCAGCATGAATGCTAGCTACTCGGCGTACTTCGGGGCGTAAGTTTTTATGGCTGGGAACTTGTAAGTGCACACTGCTTTTAGCGCGAACCTTAGCCTGCGATGGAATGTCACTTCGGGATTTTTGAGAATGCATACTACTCTTTATAGAGCTTTCTCTAGTTGAATCAATTTTGATAGGGCCTGATGGTTTTAAATTCCCTTTTCGAACATTGTATGCTTGTGGTACTTCAACGCGTAGTGCCTCTTGGGATGTTATATCTTTGCGGAGCGGTGATTTCCGAACAATTGTTTCGTTTGATAAGTCTTCAGTGCAGGAACTGTTTAGATTAGTGTTGATATCAATTTTGTTATTAATAATGTTTTCATTACTCATAACTTTAGGTTGAACTTTTTTGCTGCTGTCTACACTAGATCCACGGAGGCTTCTGGTAAAAGGGCTTTTATTAATTATCCTTCCAACTCGAAAATTTTGTGTGGACGTCCGTTTCTGATCATCAAATGCTAAATTATCTCCCTTATTTGCACTTATTTTTGGTATGAGGCTATCATGACTTGCCACACTACGATGGAAACTTTCAGAGGAACCGGCATCATTAGAATCCACACTACTATACCTATATTCAACAGAAGATACACTTCCAAAGTCGGACTTCGGAGGCTTTGGTGGAGCAAAGCGATTAAATAAATAATTGTCTAAAATATTTGCAGTTTGCAAATCTTCAACAGCTCTTATATTTTGATCACGAATAGCCTTAGCCCCCACCATGCCTCGATTAATGTCTCGCGGGCTCAATAAACTCTTTTCTCCAATATGAAATGTGCCAATCAGACTAGGTCGACTGCCACTGTGGCTCCTGTCTCCTGGTATTGGCATTTTAGTTATGAGCTTTGGTCGGCTTCTATCGTTTATGGGTGACATATTTCTTGAAGGTGGTTTGGCCATAGATCTGCTTCCACTTGATGGAATAGGAATGAACGATGCGCGCAGATTGTGGTAGGTGTTTAAAGTATCGGTATAATCACTATTCAACGAATAGTTGTCTGGGCCAAGTACGATTGAGTTACTCGTAGTTTCCGACCGCGCTGGTGTGATAGCACTTGCACTGCTATACGACACAGGACAGGTTCCTTTAATGTGTGAATACCTTGCTTCAATATCCGTATTATTGATTAATTTTTGTTTCGATTGACTTTGGTCCTGTCCTTGTGATGTTATAATGTTCATGCATCGAGATTTAAGATTGTCTAATCGGGACTTTACTATTTGGAACCAATTTTCATCATCCGTCTCAATATCGTGTGGATCGTTGAACTGTGGCGAGGGTTTACCAAGACTGTGATCGGATTCCACAGCATCCTCTTGAATTAAACAGGGCGTACTAGCATATAGTCTTTTTAATGTTGAATGTTTGGATTTAACGTACTTCCCTAAATCTGTACGGTCTTCCATCGGACCTCTGAAGTGTAATAAATGTAATGATAAATAAAAAAAATGTAAAAAACTTGTTCCACTATTTGTAAATTTTAATATTTGCAATTAGATTTGCAACATCTTGTATTAATAATATGCCAACTATTGTGAAATTGACAATATGAAATATGACGTGGCTTTTCTCTTCATTCACCTCAGCTTTTCTCTATGATTATTCTTTTTAAAATATACCTAGGTACTGAGAACTAAAGCTAACCGTGTGCTGGGTACTTAGATAATTTACACTAATAGAATTTAAGGCTGGGTACAATTATTGCAGCTAAATCTGAGAGCTTAGACAGATTAACATTATTTCTATACCGAATCGATAAAGGTTCAACCCCTCACGCAATGAAGTCTAACCGCAATTGGAGGGAAGGTGATAACGACGAACGTCAACGCGAAACGATGTTACTTATATTGTCTAAGTACCCTCTTTACAGTATTGATATGAAAAAATCCTGGACGCAGCACTAATCAAGTACTTACCGCTATTAACTGAAGCTGCCGTTAAAGATTATAATACACGCAAAATTCTTGAATTCAACTGTGTTGAAGAGTGCGAACAACAGGGTAATAATAACTAACCTACCATGCTGTGGAGAGCAGTTACGCTGATTCTTAGATTTTATTAGGCGTTACAACCTGCACTGACACTCGAAAGAGCGAAATCATTATTCTAAGGGACGATTAATGTTTGTGATCATAGGCAACTATAGTCGCGTTGATAAACCAGATCCGATAGCATGCAATAGGTACCTCTTTTTAAAACCTGCAAGGTTAACCTTACCTTATTGACAGCATCAATAGATGCTCCTTTATTCACAAGGAGTTCCACCAAAGCCGTATGTCCACCTCTAGCAGCCAGTGCGAGGGGCGCGTCTCCGGCTGCATCACTCGTTTGTATAGCGGCTCCGAGAGTGAGCGCGTATTCTGCCACGTCCAGAGACCCCCGGGCGCATGCGCATTGGAGGATATCGTTTTGTTTCTGCAAGGATCTTTCTATTAGCACTGAATTAATATTCCTGGCTGATGTCATAGAACGGTACTAGATAAAACATTATACATTAAATGTTGAGTCTCCATTCTAGGGGTAGTTGTGTGTTACTTTCACTGCATTTCGTTTTAAATAGGCACCTACAACACTGTTGAATGTAGGCCTCCCCCAGAGCGCGCCATAAAGTTACTGCTATAAAGGAGTTTTTGCACATAGTTTAGGGTTATCATCTCAAAACTTTGAAAACCAGGATATGAAGAAGAAATACCAGGACATTTCGATTAAAAACTAGGACTTTATATGTACGAGCCTAGTGTCAATACGATTGGAGAGTTAGTGGCGTGCGAATTTCAAAACATAGGTCTTTAACACAATTAGTACCGGCGACTACGTATTTGCTTCTTTTAGGCTTTCTAAAGGTGCCGCTGATGCTTATTTCTGTCATGGCACTAGGCGTTGACCCGATGTCGGCACCCTTATACAATCTGTCGAAAGCGAATGTGTCAGGACTCTAAATTTCAGGACGATGCTTAAAAACAGGACAGCCCAGGATACCCCAAAAAGGAGGACCTGTCCCGGGAAAATAGGACGGTTGGCAACTCTAACATATTATAAATATTATTAAGAAAATGTAAAAAACTGCTGCCCACCTCCTGGAAAACCTATAAACCCGCTTACGAAGCCCACAGGCAGACATGGTGTGGTGGTATCCTACTTTGCCGACACCACACGGCATATATTACGTAGGGAATTTGCAAATACTTACCCTATTATGTAAAACCTAGGTGTGGTAATCAGTTTTTACTTAGTTCATTTTATTTTTGACGCCCGATTGGTGTAGTGGCTCTGCCTGCGACGCCATAGGTCCTGGGTTCGAATCCCGGTAGGTGCAAACATCGATATTCATTACATCAATGTTTGTTTCCGAGTCATGGATATGTATATACTTATCTATGTATTTATATACTGTTGCTTAGTACCCATGACACAAGACCTTAGGGATCTTAGTGTGCGACTAGGTTAATGTGTTGTGAAGCGTGTGAATATATATTTATTTATTATTTATCGTCTTGGTGTTTTGTAGACGTTGGGCTGACCACCTGTCACTACAAACCGAACTTGTACATCTAAACTATACCCTCAAAATTGTTCAGAAGTGGCACCATGTGGTTCTATCGGCCCTTGGTGCTCTGCCTACCCCTTAAGGGATAAAGGCGTGATTATATGTATGTATGTATTTTATCGTCTATTCAATTGGCTCATGCCGAATTTACTTATACGTAGATAGAAAGCTATAATTATACTGGATGGGTAATAAATATGTAATAACTATTAAGTGTGCCTGTCACCTCTATTTGACTTCTTACTGCGAATTGCAAAATCCCTTTGAAATTTGAAAGGGCTTACCTACCTCTGTTTGTTTTGCAGCATGTTTGCATAAACAGTTAGAGACCTAAACCATAGATTTCATTCAATCAGTGAAATGGAAATGACTGGAATAAGATCAAAGCGTTTGCATTTTACACACTGTTATGTATGTATGTATGTTAATATATTTTTAGAGGATGTTCTCTGTCACTATTGGTGCTGGTAACACCGAGTCTAGAATTGAATTGTTGTGTCTTTCCCACATAGGTAGGTACTATAAGCTTATCAAGCCCAAAGTATTATTATACTCGCTTTTAGGTAGAGTGTAGTTTCCCATAAGGAACTAGGGGCATTCCCTAAGGCGATAAGCTAGAAACTTATCACTGACCTATTGAAATCTAGCCCGCTAAATGCGGAGGCTACATTTTCTATCGCATGTCTTTCCTCTTCTTTCTGTTTCTCTCTTGGCGCCAACTTACTTTGTTAGTAGCAGCAAGGCAGGCTCCTGCCGAGACCAGCGCCTTGACTGTGCCAAGGTGACCGTGCCACGCTGCCATCAGCAGAGGTCGCATCCCAAACTGTAAATTATATAAAAACATCTATCTTTTTATGCTGCCCTAGTAACCAGTATTTAGGATCTCTATACATACAGGGTGATTTTTGGGCGTCAACGTTCCCGAAAACTACGGAATCTCCTCATCATCACGATCATTTTTCTCCATGGAAGTATACCTGGGAAGTGTCTGGTTGTCCAAAGTTGAGTAAATAGACTGCGTTTTTCTGCATAAATGCACATAGACGCGCGTAGCAGGAAATTTTCACGAAAAATAATTAATATCTGTCTATAAAAAAACTAACATAAACACTAGATACTATAAATTTCGCACGATCAAGGAATTTAAATTTTTTTTTCAAAAAAAAATTATTTTTTTCCCAGCATTCTTTTTGGCATAAACTTACTTTATTTCATGTATAGAATACGTACCCTTCGTTAAAGGTGGACCACAAAAAAACATTCTGTATACTGTGTTCTCAAAATGGGATAGCCAGAGCTTCGGGCTCATAAAGGACATCCCATAACCACGTTCAGCATATCGGGAACAGATTTAGATTATCAGTGAAAAGTTGCTAGCTTATCGCCTGAGAGAATGCTCGAGATCCGTAGTCGACTCTTACGACAAGCACCGAAGGAGATGCAGCTGATGTATTCCAGTAAAGGCCCGTGTCAGTACAAGGCGGTCTCTATCTATCTATACATATAATAAAAATGTAACGGATCGCTGTCTGTACATGGAAGATATATAAGAAAAAATATTATAGAATACCTTTATCAACGCAATAGTACCCAAAACAATGATTTTTGGATTTTTTTTGTCGGTTTGTCTGTTTGTCGGTTTGTCTGTGCGTTTGTGCACGCTAATCTCAGAAACGGCTGAATCGATTTCGATGCAGTTTTCAGGAATATAATGTGACAGGTCCCACTTAACATATAGGCTACTTTTTATCCCGGGAAAATGTTTTTATCCCGGATAATTTCGACATTTTGTTTTTTCTGTAGTCCACGCGGACGGAGTCGACTAGTTCGACATTTTGTTTTTTCTCAGTACGCGCAATGTCGCTGTGATTTACAATTTCCACGTTGCCTCTGCTAGCCGCCCAGTGGACAGGGGCCCTGCCGTACTGTTGACAATAAACCATTTACAGTAGGTGTCAAAATAGGCTGCTGCTGATGCTGACATATCCTATAATAGGTCAACCGCCCTAGCGACCAAGCCTCAGCGTCTGGGGTGCATACGATTTAGTAAAAAAAATTTTGTGAAGGCTGTGCATCTTCGTCAATAAATTAGGGAAAGCCCATAAGGCAACCATCATTAGTTCCCTAAAGAAGAGTGATATTGTTCAGAACATGCTAAGGACCTTCTAAGGACCGATTTTTTCAACAGTCACATAGGATATAGTTGATGACGTCACAATCTTGATCAAGTTTTCAGTTTTTTACATAATAAATCATGGAAACCTAAACCCCAACACGCATAGACTATACAATAAAATAAAACTGACTCTGGAACAAAAGCACTACTGCTCCTCTGCCTTTCTTGACATCCAGCAGGCTTTTGCTTCATAAGGGCCTCCTATGTAAAATAAAACAAAGCTTACCACATAGCTTATTTTCCCTCATGCAGTCATACCGCATTTTGAGTCATCTATGAGGAGATTTACACTCTGTATACAGCTGATTACCTGGCGTCCACGTTGCCTCTGCTAGCCGCCCAGTGGACAGGGGTAACATTCACTCTCCGAAATGGTAATTGCCCGTCTGTCTTAGATAACAATACCCTACCCCTGCCGTACTGTTGACAGGTCCCTGTATAAACCATTAACTATAGGTACCAGTGTCAAAATAGGCTGCTGCTATTGCAAATGTACCGTACCAACAACGATGCTGACATATCAGATTGACTATAATACCAACAGGTCAACCGTCCTAGCGACCACTGGAGCATGATCGGAAATGATCAGCAAGAGGAGATGTCTTTGGGGGAAAATCACCATGCATATGTTTTTAGTTAGAAAAGTTGATGACGTCACAATTTTGTTTTAGAGAGGCAGCATCGAATTCATCCTGTGCTTTATCTTCCGGCGTCACACATAAATAAATCTTTAGGTCTATCTCTCTCCGTTCTTAAACATAAAGCTCAGAAAAGGACAGATAGGACTAAGTTTAAGTGTGACTGCCGGAGTCGACCATTTTATGACTATTGGAAAGTTTGGCCCAGTCAGACAATTTGGACGATTCTGACTTAAACATAAACTTCAAATTAGACAGGTCTATCCCTCTCGATTCTTAACATAAATGGCTGCGACGCGAAGGGACAGGTAGGACTAATTTTAAGTGTGACGGTCAGAATCGACGCTTAATGTCTCCAACATTGCCGCTCAATATTGGAGGTAGACATTAGGGACGCGGCTTAATCGAGCTCGGTTAATTAATTTTGCTGGCTGTGTATAGATTATATCGGACAACGTCCATCAACGGGATTATTTCAGTAACGGAGCGGCATAACGAGATTAAAATTAAATACGTTACATAGAGCGCATTGCAGGGTAGAGGAATTTTACATATGAATGGGGTAGCAGAACTGCAGGATCATAAAGGAAAACCCACAGCTACGTTTAGTATATTTTAATTATGATTGAATAGGTATTTAATATGGTCGATTCCGGCAGTCACACTTAAACCTAAATGTAAGTTCAGTCCTACCTGTCCTATTTCTCTCAGCCATTTATTTTAAGAATTTTATGTTAAGAACGGAGAGAACCTTAAATGAACACGAAATTAACTATGAAATGCTTCAGTCTGCCTACCACACTAAAACATGTTGCTGTGCCCAACAGGGTCATAAATTATCTGTAAATTATTAATTAAGATCCTTAACTACATATGAATGCAATAAATTATTGAGTATTGAGATAATAGACCTGACTAAGATTAGGTTTAGGTGTGACTGTCGGAATCGACCCTAATATCGCCTTTATCGAAGTGTTTTTATAAGGGTTGAGAGTGCCACTAAAAGTCTGCTTTGTTTTCCAGCAAGCAACTAATGTCGTCCAGGAGACTGTAAATTCTAAATCTAGAATGTAGTAGCCTGTAAAAAGTCGATTGTAAGAAAACTTTAGCACACTCAGAAGCGAGAATAGCTAACCTTTTACGATCCTATTATCATACAGGATGTAAATAAAAACGCTGCCTCAGAGCGCGATTTTGTTACAGATTTATTGATGTAAATAATGTAGGAGGTTGCAGGTATTATATTGTATGGTAACTTCTTAAGGGGTTCCATTACTCCCATTACATCCACCGTAACATTGTATAAATGAAATAAAAGCTTTGCGGATAGCTTTTAGCGTAACCAAAGCAGTTGTATCTCCGAACCCGAGATTTGCGTAGAGAGTGAAATTAGACAATGTGTGTAATGGTTATGTATAACCAAATAACAAAACAATAGTTAAAAATGCTGCATTTCTTTTGTTTCAGCTTGAAGTACTATAAGACTGTCTTTTGCATTTTGAGACAGATTCCTTAGAATTTAACTTCGTGACCGAAAAAATTGGTGGGTAGTATTATATTAATATGTAATTCGATATAATAGGTTATTAATAAATTGGATTTGAAGGTTTATTATAGAATTAAATTAATTTACGCAGATAATCGTGTGTGGAAGGAATGGTAGCCGGGGGTAGGTAATCCGCAAATTTCATTACAAATTTTCAATTTTACCTCGTATTTTCCTAACACAATCCATCAATTTTGAGACTTGAGAATCAGAATAGGTATAAATAAACCAATCCATTTTCATCCTTATCCCACGGGTCTTTAATATTATAGTGACATATTTTTTCCAATAAATATTTTATTGTGACCCAAAAGTTTTGGCTCTCTTTAAACATGACATGTATACCTACTTTTTATTCGCCCCGTTTCGCATAGCGAGACAGATGTAAATGTTTGGTGACAAAATGGTGATAAAGTTGCTAGCTTATCGTCTGAGAGAATGCCCGAGTTCCTCAGTCGACTCTTACGACAACATGCACGGAAATATATGCAGCTGATTTATTCTAGTGATGAGAGAATGTGTTGTCACCTATTTATTAGAGTTCACGAACTTTCTACCTTACATGTTTCTTGCGACTCAGCACAGCTGGCTGGACGATTTTTTAAGAGTTTTTGTTCGAAAACATTATTTTATAAGTAACTAAAGACGAGCAAATATGATGTCATTGCTGAGGAATACAGGGTGTTTGTCCATGTCACATGATTCTTGTCAGGGTAACTAGTTCGTTTAATTAGGCCTTAGATAATAACTAAAAAATAAAATTTTAACCAAAAGATAATTTTCTAGTTCAAATAACTGTGGAGAGTCACAAGTGGCAATATGAGCCCATTTCATTAGTCACAGTATCGCCCGACACAATTGATTGTACACGAGTAAACACACTTCAGCATTTCAGTATTTGCCTGGCTGTTGTTTAATAGGTATACTATTTATAATCTGTAGAATTCATTGCAGTAATTTCATTGCTTTCTGGACCTTACATGTTTCTTGTACGACTCATTTTTTGCGAATTACTGTTATTATATCTATGACGTGCCATTTTATATTGGCTAGGCTCAAAAGTACCTAACAATACATAATTTGCAGTATTTTATGTCAACTTTGTTACCAGCAGAATGAGCTGCTGAACTTCATCTAAGAGTTTCATTGTTCGAAAACATTAGCCTATTACACTTTTATAAGTAACTAATGCTGCCAGAGCGATAAGCAATGTCCACCCTTCTAATAAGTGAAAGAGTATGATTTGAATTAAATTGGAGGCTTGCGCCGACATGTATGTAATGTAACATTCATTAATGTACCTTCTGTAACTTTTAATTCACTCTAACTTTTATAAGAGCGGCGATAGGCTCAGCCTTTTACTATGTAGTATTTATAGACGATGGTTGGTAGGCTGATTGCGTGGTAGAAGCAAAGCAAGCAATGCGTCAGGGAAAATTGTACAATACGCGTTGAAATGTCAAATTCCTTTGCTGTATGTGCTACGGGCGTTAGGCCAACTGGTGAAAATTGCGTACGTACACTTTTGCCCAACGTTTTTTGGACGTGACTTTACGTATAGTAGATCCCAAGTAGTACAAGAGGCTGTATAGCAACTGAATATTGGACTACAATTACCCTTGAAGTGGTATAAGAAAGCTGCATAAAAGCTGATTCCGAGCTTATTCAGCCTTTAAACCACTCAAATTGGCACAAATTATTCAGCTCTAATGTCACATAAGCTGCTTAAGAGCGCAGAATCAGAAATTTAAGAGAGTTATAAAGGGTAACAGGTGTTGTAAGAGCTGAATATCAACTGGTTAAGAGACCATGTTACTCTTTATTCAGCTGAATACCTAAGTAATGTATCATAACGGGCCTGTTGGAGACGCGTGATTATAGAAAATAATATTTTTGTATATTAATTTTACTTATAGTTGAAAAGTGACTTTTTTTTGGGTACCTGGGAAGTGTCTGGTTCCCAAGATATTAGGGTCCAAAGTTGAGTAAATAGACTGCGTTTTTCTGCATAAATGCACATACACGCGTGTAACAATTTTTTTCACTAAAACTAATTAAAATATCTGGCTATAAGAAAACTAACACAAACACTGTATACTATAAATTTCGCCCGATCGAATAATAAAAAAAAAAAAAAAAATTAACATCGTTTCCCAGCAATTTTTTTTGGCATAAACTTACTTTATTTAATATATAGAGTATGTACCTTTCGTAAAAGGTGGCAACGAAAAAACAGCCTGTATAACTTACATTATTCCTACAATTGACATCGGTAGGCCTCCGCAGCGCCTCCCGCACGGCCTCAGCCTCGTTCTTGATGACCGCCTCATGAAGCAGCAGGTCATTCTGCTGCACACGGGACCGTCCTTCTGACATCTGTTGAACATGAGCATACAGGGGTTGGCACAAGATTATGTCATCTAGCGAAAGAATTGCGTGTTGTGTCACCATCGTGGCTAGTTTATCTTGTGCGAAGATTATACCATTACCTACCTCGTCCTGACTATACGTAACAGAAGGGGCATGTTAAGTGGAATGCTATGAATAGCCCAGGGTGTATTTACTTTTAAAAGACTTAGGGGCATGTTAAGTGCTACACGTTCACATCGAATGCTACTTGAATAGCCCATTGCATTATCCAGTGTCATTGGTGTCATGGGTAGAAGCGAAATAGTTATATACTGTTCTCCATTTTAATTTTTATCTGTTACAGTAATAAAATTTTACGTTACATGTGATCACGTGTCTCAAATTTTAGTGGATAGGCTCTTTATATAGGGTTAGTTTCATAGCATTTTGGCATAGCAAAGCCGGCCCGCCTTATTACCTAACTAGCAAAAGCAAAGCGATATCGAAAATTGTACAAAAATCGCTGATGGTTTGTCAAATTCATATTACGTAAAATGAATTTCAAAGACTTTGACATTTCAAGGCGAATATTGTACAATTTTCGCTATCGCTTTGCTTCGGCTTTGCTATTGCTTTTACGTAATCAGGGGGCAGATGTAAAAGATCAATGACAGTTGCTAACTAGCGAAAGAGCAAATAATCAATCAATGTTCCCTAACCAGCCTCCAAGCCATGCTACATCTGAAATAGCCCTGAAACTTTTTGATTACTTCATACTCGTAATAAACTAAACATCGCATCGGCCCGATACTTTCAAGTTGCCCGAGCAAAGTTGCTCGAGGCAAACAACGAACACTGAGTGTGTACTCAGTGATAAAGGATCAATCAGACACGCGAATCATCATATTCCTACCCCATTCATCTTCTTCCACTTCTCCTTACTGCCTCTGTAATCTTTGTGCGGTTCCCTTAACCCATTTTATTTATAGCGTCCGTCGACACAATATGGTTTCTTTCGAAACTCATATTGCCAAGGATTTGGCCTTTGATTTATGACAAATTGCCTGCCTGACGCCAACCCTTCTCACACACTCGAATATAACGTAAAATTAAGTAGGTAGGTACATTACATAATTTTAATGTAAATTGTAGGGGCATTTCTGTGACATTGTTAATCATATACGAGTATTTTTTGTATTCCAAACTAAAATAATTTCACCAGTGAAAGAATGGGCTTCTTTTTGCAAAATATTTCACAGTCAGCAGTTATTTAAAACTATTATGGAACCTATATAATCTCCTAGATGACACTTGAATTATAATACATGGACCATCAGCTATTTGGATGCAGAATGGGTTCTTAGCTTGTATGATCGACTCTACGTCTCTATCCATAAGGAATTGCTGGTAGAGCTACTGGATTAGACTTCTGGCAATAGAGGAAAGTTCCTCTTAATATAATCGCTAGTGTACCACGTCCCTTATAACCACTATGAGCATGATTAAAGTAGAAAACGTTAGAACTGACTTTGAAGTGTGTAATTGGCTTTGGGCTCAGGTTATTGGAGACTGAGTGCTCTGGTAGCTAGGAGAAACTTGAGAATATATTGTCGTAGAATTAATTGAGTAGAACGTGATATATAAAATATCGACGTTGCCGGTCCCAAGTCCGGATGAGAAAAGAGGAGGGGAAAGCCGAAAATCGGGCGGCGGTCAATTAACCCGACCCCTCCGACACCTGTTGGAGAGTGGCTCACAGAGACAATGAGGAATTAAATAACCTCTAAAATTCTGCAGCGGAAGGATATGGTTACGTATTTACCCAAGAAAACTCCCTCAATTATTACGATCTTCTCTGAACATCAACTTCCACAATGCCCTTCACGAAGCTAAGGATCACAGCAGATGGAGGGAAATCGTACGGGAGAAACTGATTCAGCGTGGGAGTCACGACCCTCAGTAATGAGGAAAACGACGCGAGGAGGAGATGTTCCCGAAATGAAGTGTGCAGAACTGTGGAATCATATTCCCACACAGACACATTTAGCATAGCGGGGACAGATGTTAATGACCAGTGGGGTAAGCACGAACCTTTTTACGCGGGGCGTAACGCTAGCGACTCGCTAGCAAAATCTATGTGATTTGACAGTTTGACGATAGCGTTACGGACTATCGAGAGGTTCGTGCTTACCCCTCAAAGTTGCTAGCTTACCTAGCTTTGTTTGCCGAGATTTGGCTAGTGTATAGCTATCGGGATGAAAAATAACGTTGCCAATATGTAATTTAGAAAAGAGATGGTAAAATTCGTCATCCGAGTAATTGACCCGGGTGGCTTAGTGGTTATAGCGGCTGGCACTGTTTGCAGCGGTGGTGGGTTCGATTCCCACTCGGGTGAAGAATTTTTTTCCATTTTCTTTATTAATATTTTATAATTATCTAATAGCAGTACTGCCTTAAAAATCAATGAAAAGAGAACATTGACATCGTGTGAATTTATATATGTAGTACAAAAGCTGCTTCAACACCCGCTGGTGCGGAAGGAGACGCAGCTGATGTAGGTCTCTTCTTACATATACTTATTTATTATTAAGGTGATAAAAAGCGAGAAAAGATGTTCGTATATTTGTAATACGTTCACGTAAAAACTTCCAAATGGATTTTGATGAAACTGTACATATAGCTATAATTACCTATAACTTATACACATCCCTAGACTTAATTAATTCATTCACGCGAATGATAATAAGTATTATAACAGTCTATCATATCAGTGGGTACCTACACTCCCATTGTAATAATCAGCGCCGGCCCGAAGTAAATTTTAGAATGGAGCGAGATCCAATTATGACGCCTCTCCTGCTTGCTACTAATAATATATACCTATATCTTTACCATTTAGGCGACCTCTAGGATTTGGCGCCTGGAGCAACTGCTCCGTTCGCCGTATGGGCGGGCCGCCCCTGTAATAATAATATACTAGGTAGATAATTAATTACGAACCTGCACAAGACGCCCACTTATTGTTGTTTATCTAAATGGTTAGAAAAGGGTATAATAGTACACAATGGTAGCAACAATAGTGGGGCATTACTGAATACAATGCCTGGTAACGACCATTTAGTACCGGGTCAAGTTACCTCTCTTACTAGGTAAACGAAACTACCTTCTATTCTAACAGGGTAAATGAATAACAAATTTTTCTCCTGACTGGGAAGTGTCTGGTTTTTACAAAGTTGAGTAAATAGACTGCGTTTTTCTGCATAAAAATACAGATTTTTTCACAAAAATACATAAAAAATTTTATTGAATTTAAAATAAAAAAAAAAAAATTAATTTTTTTGGCAAAATAATCATGTATAGAATGCACCCTTTTTGGCCACAAAAAAACATATAAAGTCCCGCTAAAACTCAACGATGAGTGAACAGATTTTGATACGTATTATTTTTTATTACCTCCATGCGTATTATGTTGTGTGTAGTGTTGAGTTTGGGCTTTACAGGAAACTAGATTGTGACCAATCAATTAGTAATAACACAAAAGCATATTCACTGGATCTCAATCAATTTATATATAAAAATAAACGTATAAATTCACAAAGAGATATTTATTTTCAATTTAAAACTTGTCGACTATCAGTAGGTTCAATTTTATAAAACGTGACTTCCCCGATATTGGTGGCGTCACCGTCGCTTTTACGCTTACTGCGATAGCAAATAATACCTTTAGTTCCTGATTTCGCCACCAGCTCAGTGCCAAGTGCGGTTTATGTATCAGAATCGAAATATGCAAGCCATTTTAGTTTATTTGCTAACGGCATAAGGTTCGAATGGGAGATAGGTAGTTCGGAGGAAGTGTGTCAGTGAAGTTGAATGATTATTCTGTGAAATTCAATTTTGATTGGACGGACGTTGCAGGACCTCCAATAGAATAGAGATGTCAGTATCAAGTACTGTGCAAACTACTAAAGGCTTTATAAAAATATATACATATACATAGACTAGGTACACACGGCAGTGTGTGTGACCCCATTGTGTGATCCCAGAGCACGTGCAGTTCTGCTCAGGGATCACATGGATGTCCACGAAGGAGAACACAATATAGCGGGATTTGATACGTATTATTCTTTGACTCTATTAAAAGTTCAGTGGCAAGTTGCTAGTTCATCGCTTAGTTTCTTAGTCGACTCTTACTACATCAACAGAAGAAGATGGAGCTGATGTATTCTAAGTGAATCTCTCGAAAATATTGAAGACTACAAAATCAATAAACCGACTATTCGAAGATATATTTAATATTAATATTTTATGTGTTATTTTACATGAGTTTTAACAGCAAAATATATGGAATATCTGGCAAATATTGTGTAGGTATACAGGTTGTTTGTGACAGCCAGGCAAATATTGATACCATGACTTCAGACTATGGTTCTGTGGCGGAAAACACTGAAAATTTTCGCAGGAAAATTCCAAAATTTTCCGACATTTTTTTCATATTTTCAGGAAATAAATAGTTTAATTAGGCCTTAGGTAATGACTTAAAAATATTTTTTTGCAAAAAATAGCAATATGTCACAATAAGCCCATTTAACTAGTCACAGAATCACCCGATACAATTGGCGCGGAAGAGCAAAGATTACTGAAAATCAAACCAAAAATACATTTCCTGCGAGTAATAATGTCGTATAACTCAACGCAATGGTACTTGTTCAGCATTTCAGTATTAGCCTGGCTGTCACCCACACCCTGTATATTACTAAGGCCCTTTAAGTTAACGTTTTATTTTACTAGTTTTACCTTTGTCGATGTTTTAGTACTAACGAGTACCTAAAGCTTTCTTTCTTTTGCCTCGAGCTTTGTTTACGTAGAGCAGTCTTCTACAGAGAAACAAGAATTTCTCTTTCCCTCGTCTCCGGTCTTATGTTCTTTGTTTTTAAATGGAGCTTGTAAAAACACTTTTTAGTCATGTTATTTTAGGGGTCCGACTGGGGTCCGGGAATGAATATTGGAAATTTCGATGGGATAGAACTTTGTTATTGTAATAGATAGATCTCATTGATATTCTAACCGTAAAATAAGAGCTTATTTAAGAGCTGTATTTATTTTAACATATTTTACGTTTTCCAAAGTTTCTTTGTAAAAACTGGTTATATTCGTATGAATTGTACAACTATTTCATGTTGTTAGACAGGAAAGTATTATGTATTTATTAATATAATAATAATACGTACATCTATGAGTAACTAGTGGCCGTTCACGACTTCGTCCGCGTAAATGGGAATTTCGTATCATATCGGGGCGGGTCACTATAGTTATAAATAAAATATTATTTATAACAACAACCGTATTACAAAGCATTACAGCTTGCGCCAATGCGCCTTGAAATGTAGATATTATGATAACTTTAACAATTATAATGTGCATTAAAATATCAGATAAAAAATAGGCTCACTCATTCACCATCTCACAGTATCTCAGACACTCACGACTCACAGACGTTATCATCATACATTTCCTCTTGAATCACTATACAGGTGATTTTTGGTCATCAACGTTCCCGAAAACTACGGAATCTCCTCATCATCACGATCATTTTTCTCCATGGAAGCATACCTGGGAAGTGTCTGGTTTCCAATATATTAGGTTCCAAAGTTGAGTAAATAAATATTTTATTCCCAGCATTTTTTTTGGCATAAACTTACTTTATTTGATGTATAGAGTACGTACCCTTCTTCCTGTTAATGGGCAAAAAAAAACAAATGGCCAGCCTAAAAAGAACATTCCAAAATCGGTTATATAAATTTAATTTATTTATTATTTATATATTTAAATAAACCCCATCAAAATTCGTTACGTAGTTTAAAGATTTACATAGAAGCATAGAAGCATATAAGCCATATAGACAGTGCGAAGGGACTGTTTTACAAGCCTTAGAATAATATAATAATAGACCAATCATTAATCTAAGTCACAAGCATTTAAAATATGTAGCGGTTTCGACAGATGTAATAAATATACTAAAACTTGAAAGTGTATAATTTTTAGAGCCCAGTATTATAGCTTTATATAGATATAAACTGAATGTGTACAGTGAACCAAACAGTATCCAAAATAGTAGAACCAATATATTCAGATGTTCAAATATTCATGAAATTCCCGATTTATTGTATCTCTCATAATAAAATCGATCCAGAGTTCGTATAAAATTTTCTATCGGATTTCAGTATACGATTTTATTTTACATACAGGGTGTACCGGAAGTCGACGTCAAGCCGGAAACGGGAGATAGGCAAAGTCATAATAGTTATCAGAAAGATTTTAAAAAAATCTAAGTTATGTAGTAAAAATATGTAGTAAATGTATGTAGTAAAAATTGTAGCGAAAACTGCGGGATCACTAAAGAGATCCTACAGCTACGTTTTAGCGGAGTCAGATTAAAAGATCAGTGACATGTTGTTATCTCATCTCCTGAGAGAACGCTCCAGAGTTTCTTAGTCGACTCTTACGACATGCACGGAATGAGATGCAGCTGATGTATTTAAGTGGACCCAGTATCGGCACAGGAGGATTAATAATCCTCCTGTAAATTTTTTAATTTATGTGACCAAACAACTTACATTCAATATTTACAGAGGGGTAGAAAGTTATATAACATATACATACATACGTATAATCACGCCTTTATCCCTTACGGGGTAGGCAGAGCACCAAGGGCCGATAGAACCACATGGGCTGGCGTGTATATGGTAGATCGGTTGACCAGTTCCGGTTTTACAGGATGGTCAACCGGTCTCCGTTATCAGGTAGCGTGCCCAAAATGCTGGCTGCGTTGCCGCGCTGGATTGCTATACTTATTCTTTGGCCTAAGTAGCAGCCAGCATTTTGGTCACGTGTGGACTCCACGAGCCGCCCGGCAAGGACCTTATAGAATTGGATCGCCGCTGGTCCCCAAGGGCCTGTGATTAAGTAATAATATATTTTTTTATTAAGTACGTTTGTTATTACATCTGCCTAGAATTGAGTAAATATTTTCATAAACGGTAATTTCATAACGATAATTTTTCTGCTTTCAAACTCTAATTCATCATCCTATAGTGCTATTCTATCAGACCTCTCTTCAGGTAGAAAATATATCTTTATATCTACCTATAGATAGAACCGAACTATACGAACCCCAAATAATCCCAACGAAGTTTTGGGCGAGAACCATACTAAATTACTAACTACTTACACTTTAATTGGGTTTCCAGTTTCACAAAGACATTTCAAATACCCAAGCGATCCCTTCTCACACTTCAGTGACTTTTTAATTTCCTTCAGACCATTTGTTACCTGTTCCTCTATGCCTGTTATATTATACTTGTATCCACCTGGGGTGCACTTCCACAAAAAAAAAATTAAAGCTGAAACGTTAACGAAACTCGGTGCAAAGCAATATTTACACCGCTTGAGTAATAGGTAGATGCACTCTCTATTCCGTTACTCTCATATTCCGATGGCACTGTGTTTACGCACACACTTGTTATAGTGCACAAGTAATAGTAAATAATTAGTAAATATAGACCAAAATACGGTCGGAGATCATCATCATCAATAGGTAGATATACTTATTTTAGCACGTGGCGGTTGCGGATATGACAGATTAAAAACGAATACAGAGCTTCTACAACGGTTCTGTTTCGGCTAGGTTTCGGCTTAATTTTCTTGCGAAATCGCCCCTTGGATAGCATCAGATAGCGAGGAACGATGCTACCTTGGACCCTTATCTAAAATTGATAAAATGGACAGCGCGAGTCACATTTCGCCGCATAATAAAAGTAGTTACAAACTTTATTTACTATAATGATGTAAAGTTAATACAGGTACAGGGTTTTGGTACATTTCAGTTTGTTTGTCCCCTTTGGTACATTTCAGTTTGTTTGTCCCTTTGGATTGAATTACATACAAATACACAATATACAAATACACGGTAAACCTACGAACGTCGGAAAGCAAGTAAAAAAATTTGGACATCATACCTAACTATTTATATTTACATTACAGTTTCTTAAGGTACTTGATAGAAAAATAATATTATTGCAAGCTATTCAGTTTTATTGTAAAATCAATTCTCAAGTCTTTGTCTACTCTTATGATATACATATGTAGGTAGGTAGGAGTAGGTACCTAAGGTTATGTATCCATGTAATCTCAATTTAATTTATTTGTTGTTAAAACCACAAAACATTTTAGTATTCATGATGTAGACCACAATTCCTAAATTCATGGAATTAAAAAGAAATTACAATTGCTTTATTCTTTTCCCAAAAATACCTACATTTGTTTTACGAGTTAGTTCTTTGTTAGGCTATATATGTGTACCTAGGACTCAGGTAGGTATTTACTTAATCCTTATTTTTGTAGCGGCAAAGTAACGAACGTGTAAACTAGCTGTATTAATTTTCAGGTTGAAAAAATGAAATGCCAATGAAATTTATGCGCGATAGATATGTACGTATGCAGTAAGTATAAGTCTTTTAACCTGCTTATCTATCAGAGAAGTGCTCTGCTATGTTGCTAAGGCTACGTTTGATATTCAACAATTAAATTCATTGACACCATGTACTAATGAATTTTGGTGGATATCACACGCATCTGTAGCAACGTAGCAGTTCTGTAGCTCATCTTTGGTGGAAAGGCAGCATAAGCATCCTACAAAAAGTCATGTATCACTCGTCTACACAGCTGAAGTGCGACAGCCGTGATCCTATAAATCTTACAATAAGCCCTGCCGAGGAAAATGAAACAATTTTCCAGGGAAAATATGAGTTACGAGAACATTACGGGACATAAAAAATTAAACGAGCGCTGAGAATTACTCCATGAAAGTTGACCCTTAACGGCAAGGTACAGGTATAGTAGTAGTAACCTACCACCGTCTGCATGTTGTCCTCGTGCCCGGTGAACATAATTGGTACACGCGGTGTTTTTAAACGTGGCTTTGGGATCTCTGTTATGATTTTGCAGTTTTGGCCCCATTTAGGGAACATAACTGTGTGTATATGCACGCGTATGTATGTAATGTTCTGATTGAACATTAATGATGAAACTTGGATATAGTTTATACACTAGAATATCACATGGATGTGATGTGCATCATCACATCAGCAGATGAAGAAGCGGGCTTCTGCTAAATGATTTCCTGGAGAATCTCGTTTGCAAATTTTAATATTCCATTTCCCTAAGATGAAAGCAAGATAATTTATTACTTCGTTCTAATTCATATTGTTTTATGTTATTTGCTTGCTTTAGGGTCTCGCCATTTCGGAATATTAATTAAAGGAAGACATTTTCAAAAGAACATTATTATAATAATAATAATAAGCCCGCAGGGCAGCTTGTGGCGAGCTGTTGGGAGGTAGCGTTCCCACGGACCTGAAGTACTCCCTCAGAAGACTCTGTTCCTCATCTCTGGCGCCGGATTGAGGTCTGACGAGGAACAGTTCCCCCACTTCTGCCTTGCCTTCGCCGGCCGGGCAGAGTGGAGTCGCGAGAGCTATGACAGCTCGAGGGTGGACGTGCCCGTCAGTAAGTGGCGAGTTGGCCTCGGTTTAAAGTCCAGGGGGACCCCTCCACCCTAGCCACTCATCAAATGTTGCCCCCTTTGTCGCTCCGTGCGTGCGGCCGTTTCAGGAGGCCCATGACATGAGTCGGCGAGTCACCGCCTGCCACCAAACAATTATGAGACTTGGTTGTAATGGCAAGCGTCCGTTAGTTTCCTTCAATAGCCCAGTTACCCAACCCCACCCAATATTTAGCCCCGTAGCCCATGACCTTTGTTTCCATCGCATGACATAGATCTGCACTCCAATAGTCTTGCACATGGCGGGGACCATCGCTGGGTGTGTCATATTGTGCGGCCAGCGATGGTATCCGCCATGTGTATCCCACACCATATTAAAGTTCTCTAACAGGGCCTCTACATCTTGGCCACGGCCCGATGCACGCCTCTCAAAGGACCGGGACTCTGTAGTCCCGAGAATTTAAACAGAGATAATAATAAAATACTTTAATGTACACACAAAAAATTTTGGTACATGGGCGAACTTAATGCAATATAGCATTTTCTACCAGTTAACCCAATTACTGGAGAAAAGCTTAGGGCCGTACAATAAAAACGAATAACATTGATATAATAAAATAACTTAAGAACTACTTACACCGACAAAGACAAATCACAATATACACTACTTATGTCTCATTTTGTAGCGTCGAGTGGTATTTCTGCACCCTTGACTTAAAAACCGCTGCCGAAGAAGACTCTCGTATCTCCAGCGGAAGCTTATTCCAGAGACGAACAGCCGTGGCCAAGAAGGAGTTTGAGAACAGCGCCGCATTACGCTCAGGCACCCGAAGGGTTTGCGTGAGGCGCGGAGAAGACGTTCGTCTGAATTGAAGAATTCAAGACGTTCGTGAAGATACTGAGGGATAATTATTGTTAGTGTACCTACTATACATCTTTCCTTCTGTAATAGACAGTTTTTAAATAATATGTCGTACGTACTTCTACATTTCTCAGCTCTACCTGATCTGTCTATTTATTTTAACACAGATGCACCGAATTATCTTCTTAAATACAGAATTTACTTATTAATTACGAAGGTCTTACGTTTAAATTTACATACAGGATGTTTGTGACAGCCAGGCAAATATTGATATGGTGACTTCAGACCATGATTCTGAGATGAAAACCAGTGAAAATTTTCGCAGGAAAATTGCAAAATTTTCCGACTTTTTTTTTCATTTTTTCAGGAAAGAAATAAATAGTCCTTAAATAATTACTTAAAAACTAAATTTTAACCTATGGATGATTTTCAAAAAAAGTTGCTCTCAAAAAAGTTCAATTAACTGATCAACCCCAAAGGAGTGTCACAAGTGTTCCAAAAAATAGCAATGTATAACACAATAACCAATAAGCCCATTTAACTAGTCACAGGATCGCCCGATACAATTGGCGCGGAAAAAAATAATTGCATAATCAAATAAAAAAATAATTTCCTGCGAGTATAACACTGTCGTATAACTCAAAACAATGGTACTTATTCAGTATCTCAGTATTTGACTGGCTGTCACACACACCCTGTATAGTTCATATTGGGTTAGTAAGTATGCAGTTGGGTTAGTAAGTGGCAAGATTAGTTTTCGAGCATTTTCTCGACCTTTCCATTAATTATCATCATCCATCACACTCCCTGTCTCTTTATATTGGAAACTGACAGATTTATGTAAAAAACTAAAAACTATAGAGATGGCGAGCGAGAGGGATGCAAGACTATCAACGCGTCGAAAAGATATTCAAAGTTCTATACGGCCTAGGTTGAGGGTTGTTGCCCACTGTTCAAGAAATCAGTCAGTGTTACTATTTAACAGTTTACCTTCTGAATTGAAGAGTATTAGTAATGTTAATGTATTTAAATCTAGACTTAAGAAATTGTTATTAGATAAATGTTATTATGATATTGATGATTATTTGAAACGCATGAAATAGATATATTTGCGTGGCACTTAAGATTACTTCCAGTATGATATATTAAATAAGTCTGATTTATTATACCTATATTATATTTGACATACTACTTATAATACTTGAGATACTTATAGAATTGATTTGCGCATGTTTGTGATTGTTTAAAGTTTTTATAAATCTACGTGTACCTATTTTTTTAATGTGATTTCAAACACAATGTTTATTGTTAATTGAATAAATGAATTATGAATGAAATGGTCCTAAAAAGTAAAATATTTGGGGATATTCTATGCAAATTGTCAGTGGTTTTACCTTTAGAATCATGGTCTGAAGTCAGCTTATCAATATTTGCCTAGCTATCACTTACACCCTGTATGGTACATATAGAGTGATCTTTAAGGGCAAAGATTGGGGACTGAATAAACATTTGAAAATTAATGGAAAAGCAAACATTATTCAATATTTCAAAATGTATTTATATTACACAATCACCTATCAATTATAGATGAAAAGGTCAGTCAGTATTTGTTGAGTAATAAAAACAAACTAGCAATGTGAGTTTAGAGAGAAACCTATATTGTGCCGACCCAATAAATATTTGGCATAAGGACTGAAACATGATGTGAGCAACTCTTGATAATTTTCGAAGACCCAGCTAGGCAAAATGTAGCACTGAATACATAGACTATATCCCGTGCTGATGCGGGGCTTCATTAGAATACATCAGCTGCACCTCCTTCCATGCATGTCGTCAGAGTCGACTAAGGCCGGCCATAAACGGACTGCTTGGAGCAGTTGAGACCGACCGCATGAGAGCAGTCGTGTTGCGGTCGGAGGCGACTGCTGTACGAATGCTACAAGCAGTCCTTGGGCGGTTGTTGTGAAGTCGTGTCCGACCACACCACTCTGCTGCTCTCAGTTGCAACATGGATTCAGATGAGGAGACACTACTTCTTGTGCTATTATTACGCAAGCGAAGACGTAGAAAACGTTGTAGAACGTGGATACGTCGATTGTGGGGTGCGTAGAAGAAGTAGCGGCGAGCAGTCGGAACGGACCGCTACAAGCAGCTATACTCGTATGCAGCCGACAGCACGACGGGACGCCGACTGCATTTTTAGCTGCGACAGCAAACGAACAGCTTGAGCGGCCCGTGAATCGAGAATGTAAATTTTGTATTGAAACTGCATATCTCCCAACAGCGACCGCATGAAGCTGTTGGTGCCGACCGCTCCAAGCAGTCCGTCTAAGGCCGGGGAACTCGGGAATTTTCTCAGGCGGTAGGCTAGGAACTTATCACTGATAATTTTTATGTCCCCGCCTTAGTCCCCGCTATGATAATAACCCTGTGGAATATCCTTTATGATCCTGCATTTCTGGCCACCCAATTTCGGGAACACAGCCATATGTATACAGGATGTTTTTTCGTTGCCACCCTTAACGAAGGATACGTACTCTATACATCAAATAAAGTAAGTTTATGCCAAAAAAAAATGCTTGGAAACGATGTAAATTAAAAAATAATAATTTTTGTTTACTTAATCGGGTGAAATTTCCTATTTTCGGGCTATTCATAGACAGATATTTATTATATCTCGTGAAAGAATCTTGCTACACGCGTAGCTTATGCAGAAAAACGCAGTCTATTTACTATTTACTCAACTTTGGACCCTAATATCTTGGGAACCAGACACTTCCCAGGTATGCTTCCATGGAGAAAAATGATCGTGATGATGAGGAGATTCCGTAGTTTTCGGGAACGTTGACAACCAAAAAACATCCTGTATGTATATGTTTGTATGATTACATAAACTATTCTTAAAATAAGCATAGCACAGGAAATGTAAATCCAAGTCCAGCAGTAGGTATCTAATTGGTGCCTATTCAACTTTGCACTGCATGCATAATGCAGCAGCTGCTATTGAAGCCGGACGTACTGACATAATTTATACACTACCTTAGTAGTTAGGTATTTCTTTTGTAAATGTGATTCAAATACTAATAACTTTTGTGATCGTGTTCGTCTGAAATCTCGATACAATAGGAACATTATTTGTTTTATCTTCTGATAGAAACAAATAATTACTTTATGTAATTAAGCTGCTATGTTGAATAAGAGCCAAGATTTACTTTAGGTTCATAAACAAAATAAATTAATTTTGAGTAAGTATTTATAAAATAAGTAGTATCTAATAATAAAGAAGAAACCGAAATTAAAATATATTACTTGCTCATTGAAATGATGATGGCACCTTTGCACGATTTAAAATCATCGCCAGTGCGCGAAATATAATATGATGATCAGCATTATCAGCTAAAAAGTAAACATAAAAGTGAAATACTTCGACACGGCAGCCACCGCATGAGTTAGTCAAGGAGATTTCCAAATACCAAATAAGGGCAGTCTCCTTTGAAACTCAGACTATTAAGCCCCCAGAGACATTGAAATTCATTAATCCAAGCTACCAGGCAAACAAGAAATAATGGATAGTCTATAAATACACACACAATATAAAACATTTATGCCTTTTGTCCAGTCGCAAGTCACACACTCGTAAATTGAGAGAGCTTTGTGTCACAAACATAAGTTTATGATACTTGTCTCAATTTATGGGGTCCGTAACGTTTGTTTTATGATTTGAATATTACAACAACCTACCGTCATAGAGGAAAATAATAAAGCAGAGGTACTTTTACGCCTCGCTTCGATTATTCAATGGGTAGTCAAATGTTGCCTATCTATAGAGAGGAGCTTTAGGTATATTTCTGTGTACGCATAACATAACACCACGATTTACTTTGACTGATTGCGTGTGTAGACCTCATGTATATACCTCAATCTAATTTTACCGTTCCCAAAGCTTTTGTTGCCAACGAAACCGTAAAGTGTGTATGTAACATGATTTATGACCCAAAAGGGTTTCTCCTCCCTTAACTTTATATTTATATCTCACATAAGTTGTCGGACAAAAATCGGGAAACTCAAAGAGAAATAAACTATGCAGAAAAGTACAAAACTTCGTCGCGTCGGATCTCAGTTCGTGGCAAACCTGCAGAAGTGGAAATACAAACACTTTGAAGCTAATATTATTTGCCGAAGATATCTTCACAGTATACAGGTACCTATTAGAGAACATAGCGATTGATACTATAGGTCTCAAGCACACTAGGTAAATATTTGTTTGCAGTTGTCTGCTGATGCTGTATTTAAGATTATTTATACAACGATTTACATACTTGAATTTACATATAAGGTCTATTTAAAATTAGTGATTATGAAAAGACCTCATATGTATATTGTGGAGTATAGTATAGTATCTAACTTGACAAGTTAGTACTCTACCCTCGATATAAAAAGGCCTTTTCAAAAGTGTACATACTCACACGTGTACATATACATACGACTGCAGAATCATAAAGGAGAATCGATACAATTGGCTTTAGTAAATTGGAGCGGATAGCTATGACCTAAAACCCTTTTTGCTAATATACGCTCGTCATTGGACGACAACCTTAAAGTTTTATCATTCACTAGTGGACGCCCGCGACTCCGTCCGCGTGGACTGCAGAAAAAACAAAATATCGTAATCGATAAAAAGTATCCTATGACCGTTCTAAGGTACCTCACCAATTTTCAGCTAAATCGATACAGCCGTTCCTGAGTTATAAAAAGTGTAACTATCACGTCTTTCTTTTATTATAAATAGATTTATTGTATGTTTAATAAAATATAAAATATTTCATTGAAGTGAATGCTCAGATGGGGCAGATTGATATTGATAAAATTAAAGTTTTATGCATTAAAAGCACAAAATATCAATAAAAGAAATTGGTTCTAATGCAGTTCGATTACTTACTTCAAACCGATAGCGATACAATGTTGTGTTATTTTATAACTTATAGTGGCCCGCCCTCGCTTCGCTTCGGTACATATCAATACATAGATACAACTTTATATGTAGGTACAGCGGTTTTCGTTTAAATTTGGAACTCCCGTTGGTCCCCTTCCCATGGGAATTTCGGGAAATCCGTTCTTAGAGCTTCCTTGTAGCCCTAATCCGATTTCAGCTTCGTATAAATAGCTGTTTTCGTAAAAAAATTAAATTCCCGTAACTCCCCTTCCCATAGGAATTTCGGGAAATCCGTTCTTAGTGCTCCCTCGCAGTCCCTAATGAACATACAGGTCCAATTTCAAATTCATATGTATCGCAGTTGTCGTAAAAAAAATGAATTCCCGTTTGTCCCCTTCCCGTGGGAATATCGGGAAATCCGTTTGAATTCCCATTTGTCCCCTTCCCTTGGGAATTTCGGGAAATCCGTTTTTAGTCCTTCCTCGTTGTCCCCAATGAACATATATGCCCGATTTCAGCTTCATATGTATAGCGGTTCTCGTAAAAATTATGAATTCCCGTTAGTCCCCTTCCCGTGGGAATTTCGGGAAATCCGTTTTTAGTCCTTCCTCGTTGTCCCCAATGAACATATATGCCCGATTTCAGCTTCATATGTATAGCGGTTTTCGTAAAAAATATTAAATTCCCGTTGGTCGCCTTCCCGTGGGAATATCGGGAAATTCTTATAGCCTATGTTCATCCAGGTCCAATAAGGATTCTAACGGTGAAAGAATTTTTGAAATCGGTCCAGTAGTTTCGGAGCCTATTCATTACAACCAAACAAACAAAGTTTTCCTCTTTATAATATTAGTATAGATACAGACAACTCAATGTTCAGGGTTCACTTATTATTAATTACTAGTGGCCCGCCCTCGCTTCGCTTCGGTACATATCAGTACATTAGCTACTACTTCATATGTAGGTACAGCGGTTTTCGTAAAAATTTGGAACGCCCGTTGGTTCCCTTCCCGTGGGAATTTCCTCGGGGTCCCAAATAAATATATATGCCCAACTTCAGATTCATATGTGTAACCGTTTTCGTAAAAAATAATTAATTCCCGTTGGTCCCCTTCCCGTGGGAATTTCTGGAAATCCGTTCTTAGTGCTTCCTCGCAGTCCCTAATGAACTTATATGCCCAATTTCAGCTTCATATGTATAGCGGTTTTCGTAAAAATTATGAATTCCCGTTTGTCCCCTTCCCGTGGGAATTTCGGGAAATCCGTTCTCAGTGCTTCCTCGGGGTCCCAAATAAATATATATGCCCAACTTCAGATTCATATGTATAACCGTTTTCGTAAAAAATAATTAATTCCCGTTGGTCCCCTTCCCGTGGGAATTTCTGGAAATCCTTTCTTAGTGCTTCCTCGCAGTCCCTAATTAACTTATATGCCCAATTTCAGCTTCATATGTATAGCGGTTTTCGTAAAAATTATGAATTCCCGTTTGTCCCCTTCCCGTGGGAATTTCGGGAAATCCGTTTTTAGTCCTCCCTCGCTGTCCCCAATGAACATATATGCCCGATTTCAGCTTCATATGTATAGCGGTTTTCGTAAAAAATATAGAATTCCCGTTGGTCGCCTTCCCGTGGGAATATCGGGAAATTCTTGTAGCCTATGTTCATCCAGGTCCAATAAGGATTCTAACGGTGAAAGAATTTTTGAAATCGGTCCAGTAGTTTCGGAGCCTATTCATTACAACCAAACAAACAAAGTTTTCCTCTTTATAATATTAGTATAGATGTACAACTAGCTGTCACCCGCGACTCCGTCCGCGTGGACTGCAGAAAAATCAAAATGTCCAAATATTTTATTAAAAATAAAAAAATATTTTCCCGGGATAAAAAGTAGACTATATATGTATTAATCCAGGGTGTCACCTAACTCCATACGAAATTTTATTAGAATCGCTCCAGCCGTTTAGACGTGAAGAAGTAACAAACATACACACTCACAAACTTTCGCCTTTATAATATTATAGTGTGATTAAACTGCGGGAGTGTGTAGTGGCTATACGCTAGTATCATAGAGGAATAACATGTAGACATAGAGTGCTAATGTCAACTAACAGTTTCGATGCACCATTAGACTTGTAGGTGCCTCACAATTCCAATCCTTGACACTTAGATTGCATTACTATACGTTACAATACATTACTATACATTACACTAATAGAATCTAAGTGTCAAGGACTGGAATTGTGAGGCACCGAAAAGTCTAATGGTGCATCGAAACTGTTGTATGACATTAGCACTCTATGACATCTTATTCCTCTATGGCTAGTATAAAGCCTGACATGTATGAGCTTCTGAAATATTACGGAGATGTCGCCCTCAATTATGCCTGTGACGTCATCGCCAAACTTTATTACACATTGATTTTAAATATCTTGGTCATATTGTCACGGAAGATCTGAATGATGACTTAGACATTGATAGGGTACGCAGGGCCCTGGCGGTCCGGGTGAACATGTTGGCGCGCAGGTTTGCTCGCTGTTCAAAACAAGTTAAACTCACGTTGTTTAAGGCTTATTGCCAATCATTTTACACGAGCAGCCTGTGGGTCAGGTATTCGCAGAGGGCCATTAGGGCCCTGCAGGTCCAATACAACAATGCTTTTAGGATGCTGATGGGGCTGCCTCGCTTTTGCAGTGCATCGGGCATGTTCGCCGAGGATGGCTTCCAAGCGATAAGGCGAAAAAGGGTCGCCTCTTTGATGCACAGGCTGCGGGGTAGCCCGGACAGCATTCTATCGGTAATTGCCAAGCGGGTCGATGGTTCCATTTTGAATTTTTGGATGAAAATAGTCTCAGGAATCCCACCGGCAAATAGAGGCTTTAAGGGCAGTTACGTTGAATTAGAGCCGCTCATGTATCAGCTTGCTAATTTATGTTTTAATTTATTTACCATTAAGTTCTATATTATTATTTACCAACTAACATAGACTAAGTAATTTGTAACTAACAACCTAACAAAATATGGATCTCGTTATCTGAAATAAATGTTTATTATTATTATTGATTATTACATTACACGTGTGTCATCACTAATTACAGTCGGGTACGATGACGCTACTATGGCGGTACCCAAAGTAATTTATACTATGTACTTACATGTACTATTATGATGAGTTATGCTAATATGTATTTTAATTGTAAAATAAAATTATGTCAAAATTATTTTAAACTAGTGGCCGTCCACAACTCGTCCGCGTGAGGGGTCCTTGCATTCGTGCAAAGCCGGGGCGAATCCCTAGTAATACATATAAACCTTGCTCTTGAATAACTAACTCTATCTATTAAAAAAAACCGCAACATAATCCGTTGCGTAGTTTTAAAGATCTAAGCATACAAGGATAGGCAGACAGCGGGATGCGACTTTGTTTTATAATATGTAGTGATGATTATTATACCCCTGTCTGTATATAGGTACTCGTAGATATAAATAGTTAATCTCCAAATGCTCGGTGTCGATGTGTGTTTCTGCACAGATAGCTCTGCCAATGTACATATAGGTTTACGGACTTACAACGGTTTATAGTCCAATGAATTTTTAATAAGATAAATTAATGTGTAATAGTAAATTTCATAGCATTCCACATAGTAATAAAGCTTATAAAAATTATAATTTTCCTGTGAAGATTAATAAACATGTTCATTTTGAACTGTGAGTAGGTATTAATACGAGTAACATAGGTACAGTTTAGATACGGCTGTCCTCTCAAAATGTGCTAGGTAAGTAGTCAGAATTGCAGAATCACTAAGGACATCGTACAGCCACATAGTAAACGTTCCTTCTCCTTCGTTCTTGTAGCCGCGTGGCCCGATGTGAAAAGCCAATGATAAGTGACTACTAGTCAGATCTAATCACTAGATCATCACCTAATAGCGCCTCTGAGTTCCTTAGTCGACTCTTACGACATGCACGGAAGCAGATGCAGCTGATGTATTCTAGTGAAGCCGTGAAGTAGCGCGGTCTATAAAATAAACCTAAATAAATAAAGTTTTAATTTATTATAAGTAATGAAATACTATTTTTTGCCGAGTAAGATAAAAATTACCTGCTTTTATATAAAACATTTCTCCGGTATTAAAATTACTTTCATTTCAACAAAGGAAAGTTTCAAAAGGAACATGAAAGTGAATAACCGTTGAAGTCTGGAATATTGGAATATTCATTACTGACTTTTAAAATTATGTCGATGTAGATGTTAGCTCGTAATCTTGTTTTAATTAAAACGTGAATGCAAAATCCTATCCTACTAATATCATCATCATCATCATCAGCCTATTACAGTCCACTGCTGGACGTAGGCCTCCCCCAGGGCACGCTACAAGACTGCCATGGGGGGTATTTGCCTATAGTCACCACGCTGGGTAGGCAGGTTGGTGACCTACTAATATAATAAACGCAAATGTTTGTGAGGATATAATGTAAGTATGTTTGTTGATCTTTCACGCATTAACTACTGAATGGATTTTGAGGAAACTTCACAATAATATAGCTTACATGTCAGAATAACACATAGATTGCAATTCATTATTCAATTCAAATATTTTTATCCGGGATAATATCGACATTTTTTTTAGCAGTACACGCGGACGGAGTAGCGGACCCTCCACTAGTAAATAAATATGGCAAGGTAGTTAATTAGTTTTTCATAGTACTTTTCGATACAGTAGAGGCAAAAATCCTACCCTTATCTAATATGGGGTGGGGATCTAATAGTACTAGTAATAGTAATTAAAAAAATATTTTCAAGGATCCGGCATTTGTTTCGCGACCGACTGCCTGCTTGACGCCAATCCTCCTTATGCTGGCTTCCCACGGCGCGTGATTTAGCGGATCATCGCGTAACGACCCCTTCCTCGGTGTATGTCAGTGTGGGCTGATCCGCGTCCGCCTACATTTATTACCGCGGATCCGCACGCACCGCCACGGACGCGTCTGTATTACCACGGACGCTCTGTTTCCCACGATCCGTGGTGCGGGCGGGTGCGCATCCGTCCGTAATATCACGCACCGTGGGAACCCACCTTAAGACGGATGAGTACCTATGGACAGACACGCACATAACTTAACCTTGTACATACTCGTACGTTACGGACATATCTGCATTACCACGGACGTTACTGTTCCCATGGTGCGTTACTCACCGTGGGAAGCTAGCCTTAGGTAAATATGGGTTAGGTTCACTGACGTGATTTAGATTAATATTTAATTACGTATATTATTCTCATAATTAACTAATGTAGTTAATTAATACCTGTATGCTTCATCCACAAAGAATAAACTCACCTTAAAAACTGAGAACTTTTCTTTTAAAACAACTTTTAACACAGTTTCTTTCAGCAATAACGTTTAAACTCGCTTCACACTTTATCTCACAAAATTTGACTAAAGTACACAAGTTTTCACATTATGTTTCTACCATTTTTGGGGACATAATTATTTCAGAGCGTTGACATACGTAGCAAATCATTTGCTACGAACACGACCAGACTACGCCGTAGACCGTAGCACACTGCGACCTGTGGCCCGTAGACAGGACTCGAATCTCTCTCTATGACAGAATAGTAAGTATTTTTGCAATAAATAAAGATACATTTCATTTTACAAGGTGCGTAAAAGGGTAAAAGCAAATAAAAGAAATCTCATACAATTACGTTTTATATCATAGAAGTTGAAATTGAGTGGTATAAATTGAGTAGAGCTATTTTATTTCACAAAGTTCTCTTTGATTGCTACATTTCTTATCATTCTGTAGTATGGTCTGTCTACTGACACAAATGCAATAAAATCCAAGATAAAATTGCCTTCATTCTTTGCCTTTCATTGCTCGTGCAGTTGATATAATAAAAATAGCAATAACATTTTATAATATACCTGTATATTATCTGATTAAGGCACAAAAGGTCTGCGATGAATTGCTATCTTTAGATAAGTTAATAAAATTTGTGTGTTTTGGGTTTGCTGTAAGAAATATATGTATTTCAATAGATAAGCTCGTTTTTATACATACATACATATAATCACGCCTTTATCCCTTACGGGGTAGGCAGAGCACCAAGGGCCGATTGAACCACATGGTGCCTCTTCTGACCAATTTTGAGGGTATAGTTATCTCAACTATACCCTCAAAGTACAAGTTCGGTTTGATGTGACAGGTGGTCAACCTTTAACCCATCGTTTTTATACATTCTCTGAATAACTTTGCAAGGCCACTAAATTACCTCATCTACGTCAAGTTTATGTATGTAGATAATAGTATAGAGGAATATAATACATAGTATGTATTATCCGTACTAATACGTATTATTAATGCGAAAGAAACTCTGTCTGTCTGTCTCATGCCAAAACTACTGAAACGATTTAAATGAAATTTAGTACATAGGTAATCTAGATCGATGATGGAGGACGTATGTTTCTTGTGGAAAGAGCAACTTTTCCAGTAAATAAGTCTGTCAAAACTAAGTAAAGCTGAATTTATTTTGGGCTGCTGTAGCACACCAACTTTAGCCTGTGACTTTGCCTTTATAAAAAGATAGATATAAGAAACAAACGTTGTCTTTATAGCTAAATTATTAGATTATTTTAAGGTAGTTTCACATTATATGATTTACTAGCGATCCGCCCCGGCTTTGTACGAGTGCAATGCTGATAGGTACTATACTATAAACCTTGTTCTCAAATCACTCTACTTATCTATTTTTAAAAAAATCTAATCGAAATCCGTTGCGTAGTTTAAAAGATCTAAGCATACATAGGGAGAGACAGACAGCGTGAAGCAAGTTTGTTTTACACTATGTTATGATTATTTACCTCCAATACTGAGAGTAATGAGAATCTGAGATGAGATATATTCAATGAGAGATCATTTCGTCCCTAGTCCTACAGCTTTCAAACCAACGGACACACAGACTCCTTCAAATTTATCACTTTTGGCTCACAATATGAAAAGTTTCTTACATGTAAATATTATAGGTATAACTACTGGACGCTCGCGACTCAGTCCGCGTGAACTGCAGAAAAAACAAAATGTCGGAATTATCCGGGATAAAAATATTTTCCGGGGATAAAAAGTAGCCTATATGTTAAGTGGGACCTGTCACAATATATTCCTGAAAACTGCATCGAAATCAATCCAGTCGTTTCTGAGATTAGCGTGCACAAACATCGATCCGTTACAATTTTATTACGAGTATATATATGTACAGATAGAAGATATAGACGGGCAGGTTATGTTATTCCTGAAATAACAATTTCCGATACTGTAACAAATTGGCAAGTGTAGATATAGTTCTGTTTTCACATTCAGACCATTTTATATTGGTATCTGGAGTTATTGATGAATGGAACTATTCTTGAATATGAAATGGTATTGCTGTGTTTTACATCATACTAGATGTTGCCCGAGACTTTGTCCGTGTGGACTACATGATGTAGTCAGGTAATTCAAACTATGTATATACATAGTATGTATAACTATGCAAAATTCAAAATGATTGTTTGAGTAGGTACATAAAAGCACGTTTGTTTGTGCTTTTATGTACCTACTTTCGTAATTATAATATTACATACACATACACACGGCTGGGTTACCGAAATAGGTAGCCAGAACCGCAGGATCATAAGGGATATCCCACAGCCACGTTTAGCATAGCGGGGGCAGATCTAAATGATCAGTGACAAGTTGCTAGCTTATCGCCTGAGAGAATGGCCGACTCTTACAACATACACGGAATATATTCTAGTAAAGCCCTGCTTTACTACATTACTAATTTAGAAAAGAGATGGTAAAATTCGTCATCCGAGTAAATGACCCGGTAGCTCAGTGGAAAGAGCACTAGCACGGATGCAGAGGTCGTGGGTTAGATTCCCACTCAGGTGAAGAATTTTTTCCATTTCTTTATTAATAATTTTACATTACTAATATAAACAGCGAGCTGGAAATAATCTTTTCTGGCGAAGAACTTTAAAAATTCATTTAGATTTTAGATAAAACTTTAGCGTCGCATAGTTGAGTTGTAACTGCTGTAAGTAGAAGTGACATTACTGATTTATTTTGCATTTTCGAACGGGATTTATTATAAATTCAAAGGTTAGAACTAAACGAGGGTCCAAAATTTGCGCGTGTCTGGAACTGTATAATTTTAGTTTTTATAGAGTTTACCTTTCCCTTCTCACCTATCTGGTATTTTTTAAAAGGGATTAATAATTACAGATCTTTCCTTGCTTTGTAACATAGGTATCTATCGTGTTAGAAGGAACAGTTATCATTTTATGCGTTTCTATTCGATGTGGTGGGCGTTATTAATTAAATCGATGGAAAGTTATTAATTGAATACCTTATTAACACCGGTGATGTCCTACGGTGCCGAGACGTGGTCTCTAAATATGTGCCTCATAAAAAAGCTCAGGATCGCACAGCGAGCGATGGAGAGAGCTATGCTTGGCATCTCTCTGCGTGATCGAATCAGAAATGAGGAGATCCGCAGACGTACAAAGATCACCGACATAGCTCAACGGTCCAGCAAGCTGAAGTGGCAATGGGCAGGGCACATAGCTCGAAGAACTGATGGCCGATGGAGTCGGAAAGTTCTAGAGTGGATACCACGTATCGGCAAGCGCAGCGTGGGAAGGCCACCCGCGAGATGGACGGATGACCTGGCCAAGGTTGCGGGCGTCGGTTGGATGCAGGCTGCTTCCGACCGGTCGGAGTGGAGGTTGTTGGGGGAGGCCTATGTCCAACAGTGGACTTCTCAGGGCTGTAAATGAAATGATGATGAAAAAATACCTTATTAAGTACCTTATGAGCGAGGCAAGTGTTTAAAACTACATTACGGATCTTCTAAAAATTGTCACGAGTAGGGTTTGCGTCAGGCAGGTAGCTGGCCGTGAAATAAATGCCAAATCTTTGGCAATGTAAGTTTCGAAATAAACCATATTGCACCGACCCCATAATCATAAGGGCAGGAAGATGATGCAGTGTTTAAAAATACAGGTTTATTTACGTTAATCTATACATATAATAAAAATATAACGGGTCGCTGTCTGTACATGGAAGATATATGAGAAAAAATATTATAGGAGACCTTTATCAACGCAATAGGACCCAAAACGATGATTTTTGGAATTTTTGTCTGTTTGTCGGTTTATCTGTCTGTGCGTTTGTGCACGCTAATCTCAGAAACAGCTGAACCGATTTCGATGTAGTTTTCAGTGACAGGTCCCACTTAACAGGCTACTTTTTATCCCGGGAAAATATTTTTATACCGGATAATTTCGACATTTTGTTTTTTCTGTAGTCCACGCGGACGGAGTCGCGGGCGTCCACTAGTAAATAATATAATTTCCATATGTACACATATATTCTTACATTACACCACAAAGTGGTCAAATTGATTTGTTAAAAGTTTAAAAAAACTTTATGACAAAGTGTTACACGCGCTTCTTCCTCGAGAGACATCTCGAGCTTATGATATTTCTTACGTAAAGTTTTTACTCACTTTACCTAACGGGATCTCTCTGTTTTTGCGGTACCCTGAATAGGGTTACAAGGTTGTGAAAGTGATTATTTAAATTATACAGTATAAAAGAAAAAAAGTCCTGTTCTGTCATTTTATGTGAGTAGGGTATTGTCAAGTTCAGCGTCACTCTTTAAATTAATATTGTATTTTCAAAGTTTTTTAAACCGATGTGTATGAGTTTTCGATCTGTATGTATGTAAGTACGTTATCACAGTATAGAAGAGGAGTAGCTATGTAGGCACCTATCCACCAGCATATTTAACTAGGTTTTAACTATAATATTTAAATTTTAGTATTACTCATAACTTTACTATGTCACAATGGGCAAGGCCCGGCGGCATGGGCAACAATGGGCATCCCATTTAGTCATGCCATAGTGGCAACCCTAACTTAAAGAAACTACACCATATTACACTAGATGGCGCTCCGATTTTGGAATCTTATTTCTAGAATGCGATATCAAGATATTTTTTTGGTCATTGACTACCCAGTCCGTACATGATATAAGCATACTTACCTGGCGTAGGGGTAACCGTGATCAACTAGGCGGTTCCCCCGGAGCGAGGCCTGTCCATTGCACTGCGGATGGGTTGACCTCTGCGATTATCCCTAATGTGGATAACTCGGACGCGTAATTTTTGGTAGTGGGAACTGCGTACGCGCTGTTCCCCTCAAAAATGTGCATACTGACTGTCCAAGGAGTGACCGATTCGCGAAATGACTTCATAGTCTGCAATTAACCAATTCTTGTAATGTACAATTCTATAAATGACTGATCCTACTATTGAATGATTTTTTTAATTTTATGAACAGTAAATAGTAATATGGTAAATAAAATTCTATGTATGGATTGGCAATTCATATTTTTCAAATAGTTTTGTTTCAATTAAAAAATGACGAAAACATGTAATGTAAATTTAAAAAATACGAGAGTTCTTTTTGATTTAGACAAATGTTACATTGAAATTTTTACATTTTTGAGGATTTTTCCGACGTTTCCATTCATGGTCATTATGATCTAAGATAGTAGGTATTTGAAATATAATTATGATTTACCAAACCTTACATAGCATAATTTTATTTACTATATTCCTATTAAAACTACTTGCTGTTCATAAAATTTAAAAAATCAGTCAATAGCAGAATCAGGTTTATAGAATTGTACATTCCAAGAATTGGTCAATTATAGACTATGTAGTCATTTCGCGAATCGGTCATTCCTGGACTAAACTGTTATATTCTGCGAGTATTATTGTTATACAGAATGATTTTTGGTCGTCAACGTTCCCGAAAACTACGGAATCTCCTCATCATCACGATCATTTTTCTCCATGGAAGCATACCTGGGAAGTGTCTGGTTTCCAAAATATTAGGGTCCAAAGTTGAGTAAATAGACTGCGTTTTTCTGCATAAATGCACATAGACGCGCGTAGCAGGATTTTTTCACGAAAAATAATTAATATCTGTCTATAAAAAAGTAACATAAACACTAGACACTATAAATTTCGCACGATCAAGGAATTAAAAATTTTTTTTTCAAAAAAAAATTATTTTTTTCCCAGCATTTTTTTGGCATAAACTTACTTTATTTCATGTATAGAATACGTACCCTTCGTTAAAGGTGGCCACAAAAAAACATCCTGTATATTGAATTGTATCAGGCGTCACTACACGAAAATTGTTATATTTTTGCAGTCGCATTGCTGCTGTTTTGCTTTTGCAAGATACGTAATCACCCTGACGGTGAAGTAATTGTATTAGTAGCATACCCTCCTGACTCCTGAAGAGCATTAGTGTAGAATAAGCACCCCGGTATGGGGTCTTTTTCATTTCATGGTATTAACTTGCGAGCGAGATGTTAACAGAAAAAAAACGCATGTAGGTATAAAATGACCGTTATATAATAATAAAGTTACCAAACTAACTCTAAATAATGCAAACTTAATACATAACGTACAATGGCCTCATTTATAGAGGCTAAGTGCGGAAAATGCCCGGTCAAACTAACTACTTAATGCAAACTTTTCTCACAATTTGATCATCACTTTGACAGTCTCGACTTGCAAATATTCCTATCCAAGTCGATATTAAAATAGTTTCAAACTTGCTAGGTCAAATTACATGACTCTACTTTGATTACAATTCTGAAACATTTCAAAACTGTACATATAGAGAAAAGGTAAATCCGTGTAAATAATTGAATACATAACTTACATACATACAGGATGGTCCAAAAAGTTACGTCATAATTTTTTAAAGATTCTAACTTACATAACTAGAAGCATTAATTAAGGCACAGTCATTCTTTACGTAGGACTTAATCCACATAAAACGATAATAGCCCTTATTACCTAGTATTTAGGTGACACCACTTGGTTAAATCAAGTGTTTTGATTTGGCGTAGAATTAAAACTAGACGTTATTAGCTTAACTAAAATTAAAACTAATAAGAAAAAAATACCCAAAAAGAGCATACAATATTTAGCTTGCATGGAAAACGGCCTTCAGAGGGGTAACGGGCAGAGGGCACGAACCTCTCGATAGTCCGAAAAGCTATCGTCCAACTGTCAAATCAGATAGATTTTGCTAGCGAGACGCTAGCGTTACGCCGCGTAAAAAGGTTCGTGCTTACCCCACTGGTCCTCCTCAACTACAGGCTATGTGCCCAAAAACTTAGCCGCCTTGTAGAATAAAGTGGTTGTATTGTTTTAGAGAAATCTTATAAAAATATCCATTTCAGTTATGTTGGTTCAGTAACTTGGTAGACAAAGCAATAAGTAGATAAAATTTTAGTAAGTAGGTACGTATTATTACAAAAATATCACAATGGCATCTCATGTGCGCTTCTCTTACTATTTGAATTAGTTTCACTTACAAATATTATCACATGATGCATTATCACATTAGGTAACTAATCTTACAGTTAACTTAAACCTTGGCGATTTCAATTTTATTTTTTCCTTAGGTTGCCTTGGCTCACCGTCGCGTCGTATGTAACATCTCGACAAACATTTATCGGTGTTATTTCAAAAGTGCTTCTAAAGGTTAGACACTGATTAAAAATGGCATTTGACAGAAAAAATTATGGAATATCTGACAGAGGCAATGTTTAGCTTAAACAATATTTAAATTATTTTAATAACACGGCACGTATTCTAAATCATCCCTAGACAATATGGGTGATTCTGATCGCCACACTTAAACATAAACCTTTTCTGTATAAGCCATTTTCATTTACATTAAGACTGGAGAAGGACAGACATAACTAATTTTAAGTTAGGCCACGTTCAAAATTCACTTTGTCCTAAAAAAATCGTTTTTGAAATTAGTATCGTGTATGATACTAATTACTAGCCTGTATCACAATTCACAATAAGTACACCTTATTAACAGTGGTCGGAGTAGGTATATTGATTTTACATACTTGCGTCATGATATCATAGCATGGACATGCATTTTTTCCGGAATGTACCGGAGTTTCCAAAAACTAGCAGCATAGCGTTGAGAGTATTGATACATTTTAAACTAGTATTTTTATTTTATTTTTATCATAATAATCCGGAAACTCGGAGGCGTATCCATATTAACATATACGTTTGATGTTAATGACCTTAATTCAATATACCTACTCCGACCACTGCTTATTAATATAACGTCGTGTTTCACTCCTTCATTACATAACCTAGCTCCTTCATCTCCCTATCAAACTCAGCGGTCCTATACTTCTTGATCCTCTCAAACCAGTCGCCAATGTTGACAAAGTTTCTACAGGTGCCGCCATATTGGATGGGGAGGCACTCCAAGTCGATGTACTTGTGTAGGGAGGCGAGGTCCTTGCCGTGGAACCTGATGGTGTCCCAGGCGCGTTGTGGGATGAACCGCTTGAAGAGGTAGATGAAGGTGTTGAGGATCCAGTTGTAGTTGATGATATGGCAGGCTTTCACGCGAGCTGGGACTGCCAGCTGGAAAATTATTTGAATTGTACCTATTGTCGTGATCAAAACAGGGAGGTGGTTCTACTAAAATTTTCATCCGTGTTCTGGGGTTCTTAGATAAAGTTTCATGGTTACGTAGCGACACGAGACACGCGCCCTTATTCCCAGAATGGGGTGGGGTAGGCAGAGTTGCAGAATCACGAAGCCGTTTATCTAAGCGGAGGCAGGATGGAGAGCTTACTAACAAGTCGCTAACTCATCGCCTCAGAAAATTTTCAGGGGAGTTCAATAGCAATGTTAGCAATACAACACTTCTAAGAGTTTAAGAATTACCTACTACTGATATCGGAATAGTATGATATCATGTACTCAGGCGCAAACATGTGAACTAATAACTGATACAATACGAATCTATTCATAGATATCTTTGGATATAACTAACTAACCCCCATCAAACAGACAATCTGGTACGCCACAGTGGGGTTCATGGTAGCGACGTGTCTCAGCGTTACCCCCTCGAGGTCTACGATCACCGTTCCTCCAAGGATCTGCATCTTCGGCTGCCGGAGACCTATCTCCGTCAAGGCCAGTCCGGCTCGTAACAGGTCATCTACTGGGAACTCGCTGGGGTCCCAGTTTACCCCTGGAAAATATCATTTAATTTCTTAAACCTTTGGTAAGAGGTTGTTTACATTACACTTCTTCCTATTCTTTTAAGATGACAAAAATCTTTAGACCCATTGTTAAGTGTCTAGCTAGATAGACATACATCACTAGAAAATACAATAATTCAAACCAAATCGCCTACAAAACACCAAGACCCTCTTGTCCCTCTACTGACTTCTACAGTATGCCCAGAAAGAGAAGCAGCTGTAGTATTTTTTTCACTCCCAGAGCAGCATAGAAGAATGAATACTACAGTTACAACAATTTCTATTTATATGTAAACTAAGGACGGTGCTAAATAGAAATGTTTGCATCTAACAGCAATTACATGTAGTCATCATTATTAGAGATTGTTCTATAATTATTGTGAGCTTGATGACAATCTCTATAATTAAAATAAATAATGCCGTAACTTTGTCATGCCAACTGATAACAATCGAATCCTAATTCCTATGATGACGATGGTCGATTATTAAAATAATTTCATTGAATGTTTGTTTCAGTGAACTCCAAAGCTAAGGTAATAAACCCAAGTTAATATAACTGACCATTTACATCTGTCCTAAATATGTGACTATAGGATCTTATTTATGAACTTGCATTCTGGCTACCCCATTTCGGAAATATAGTCGTGTGTGTCTTCATGTATGTATGTAATTATATGGGTATATATTGTAGTGAGCTTCAAACTTACCAAACTTGAATATAGACAGTCTGCCGACATCGGGACGGTCGTACATGGAGCCCTGGTACGCGCCCTTCACCTTGGCCAGGCTCCAGAGGTCGACGTCTTTGTACAGGCTCGGGTACTGCTCCCGGAACTCACAGTATCGGACCAACTGGACGCGATTTTTAAGATGATTATTATAGGTAAGTATTAATATAACTCAACTCTGGAAAGACTTTCAATCTAGCTAGGCCCTAATCTAAAGGTGGGTTCCCACGGTGCGTGATTTCGCGGACGGACGCGGATGCGCCGACGACGGCTACTATTCAGCACGAATCTAGATGAATATCAGATTTATTTATTCTAGGTACGTTGATTAAGTTATTGATTGTAAGTATTCACACAGAAAAGTTATGAAAACAAAGTCACTGGCTAATAATTCCCTACTTACCTGTTTATGTGCCCTAGGAACCACAAAGTTACGGAATCTCAGGAACCGGAGTAAGAAGGCGTCGTCAGTCCGGTGGGGATGGCACTCGTTACGTTCTGAAACCATGATAACATGAAACACACTCTCACTGAAAAAACATAATTGGTAGACACTTTGCACTTTATTTTTGTTTTTAGTGCTGTCTGTGTCTCTTGAACATAATAAAATAAAAATAATTTCTTACAGCCCTTAGGGCCGTCGAAATCAACCGTACTGGCGATAAGTCCTCACACATCACATTATATCAGCCTATTAGTCCACTGCTGGACGTAGACCTCCCCCAGGGCACGCCAGAAGGCTTCTGGCGTGTATAGGGGGGTTTTTGCCAATAATTCGCAATTCTATTGTAATCTTCAGTAATCAACCATAAAATCCTCATTCTATCCTAACTAATATTATACAGGGTGTGAGTGATAGTCAGGCATATTTTATTTTGCGTAAGGTAAGTTAGTTAAAGTTTTTAGGTTTGCATTGCATTCAATAAATTTCTATAGGTAATAAATAATAGCTTATGATTTAATTAAGTTTAGTTAAGTTCTTTTTGTGGCTATTTTTGGATAACACTATGTAACTATTGTATTTTATTGCGTAAGCTTAATTATTCTGAGACCTAAGCATTATTTATTTATAGGTACAAAAATACCTCAACTAAAATAACTACTAAAATTTATCAATTACATGATAAGACATAAAATAATTTAAGGTCGAATGCCTAAGAATTGCGTTAAATAAATACTTAAGGAATAGTACCTATAACAAATATATTTTTCAATATAAATACACCCACAGTATTTGCTAAAGAGCTGTTTTTATAAAATGTTTGTATAAATAAAGAACGTGGTGCCGACTGAGTAGAATTCGTACCACATTTGCGTATTACATTGTTATTCATCTGCTCAACTCTATAGGTATCAAATACTTAATAGAAATACCCCCAAACGAACATGGCTTAAGAAAAAAGTGGGTAAGATGGAAATTATTCCGATCGGTCACATTGTTTGTTTCCTTAGGGGGACAGATCGGAAGAAAAATTTATCCGTTCCCCAATTTGAAAGGAGACAGATCAAACTTTTCCCAAGCTATGCCTGCTGAGGGGATAGGCACACAGGGTGACAGATCGCAATATTCGGAAGATAGGAAGGAAAGCACAGCAAGTACATAAACACTTTCACGGTTACCAAATTACACTAAGTCTGCCTTTGATGATATTATCTTTCTCTAAACAAGACAGTACCTACACATCACATAATACAGGATGTATGTGACAGCCAGGCAAATACTGAGATACTGAGCAAATACCATTCTATTGAGTGTTATTACTCGCAGGAAATTAATTTTTAATTTGATTATACGCAATGTTTGCTTTCCGCGTCACTGTTGTATCGGGCGTTACTCTGATTAATTAAATGGGCTTATTGGTTATTGTGTGATACATTGCTGTTTTTTAGATCACTTGTGACTCCTTTGGGGTTGATCAGTTTTGTGAACATTTTTGAGACCAACTTTTTTTGAAAATAATCCATAGGTTAAAATTTTGTTTTTAAATCATTATTTAAGGCCTACTTAAACAAACCACACTTTTTTTTCTAAAAAATGAAAAAAAATCGGAAAATTTTGGAATTTTCCTGCCGAAAATGTTCACTGGTTTTCATCTCAGAATCATGGTCTGAAGTCACCATATCAAAATTTTCCTGGCTGTCACAAACACCCTGTATTTACCTGACTATTCTCTATATAGGTAGATCACCCTAGGACAAACCTATTACTGAAAAGCCGTTTCGGAAGTTTTTGGAAACGAGTTCTGCTTGCGCCTACTGACCTTGAATGGATTATTCACTCCATGCGCCTTGGTTACATAAATATACCAACTACTAACTTATGCAGTGCTGGTATCTAGAGATCGATTAGCTTACGGAATAGAATTATAACCTATTATATAGAAGAAGTCAGGCCGATTTTAGGAATTTTTATGGGTGCAAATAAATCGCGGCTCTGTATCAGTTGCGGTCTGGCTACGTGTGTATTCAACCTAAAGGACTTACCATAGATGCACTGAGATCCTGCCAAAACTATGCTCAAAAGCATAAGAAAATAAATAACACAATTTCACCGGTAAATATTTATGTTTTTACGTATTTCTGATAAACAATAAATACACTCAAATTTTCAATTTTTTTACCTGTCATGAAAACAAAATGTTGCCATAAGTGTGAAATTTTACCCTATTTTTAACTGGATTGTAGGTAAAAGAGTTTCGTAATGGAAACGAGTTGCATCGCCTTGCGCCTACTGACCTTGACAAATTATTCAGAGGGACAATTTTTAACAGAATATTATTTTTTCACTTTTGGACCAATGATGTGGAAAATGATCATCTCCTTTTTAAATATATTTAAAATTTCACGATAATTCCAAGAGTGTGCAAATGTATACTTCTCAGCATCAATAATAATTTTACATATTTCCCCAATAGGGAAAAAACATACCATTAATTTTATGTCACTACTAACGATATTTTATGCATTTTTTCGCCTTGCGTTTGGTGGAACACACTTTCTAGAGTTATAATCGATTAGCTTACGGTCGCTGGCTCCAACCGAGACTTCCAAGTCCAAGCAAGCGAAAAATTACCAATATGTGGTAGTGTGGTGGTGCCATTGCCATCATGATAATAGGTTATATACATAAATGTTTTATTTCATTTTTAGATTCTACGTAAAAAATTAATAAAGTTTTCCCTTGGATGGTTTAACCGTTTTGGATTTACAGCGATTCAAAAATATGAGCCGGCAAAATGGTTATGAAACACTCCGTTTGTACCATACTAAAATGGTAGATTAGCGTTGTACACAAGTCTCATTCAATCTTATTTTATAAACTCAAATTAGTACGAGTGGGGAACCCAAAAAAATCGTGCAAAATGGGTCAATTACTCGGATGACGAATTTTTGTGTATGTCAATAAAAATGTTTTTTAATAGATACAGATATTAATAAAGTATTTATTAAATCAATGAGATAATCAAAATATAAGTAAAATTGTATGTTTTTATGTTGTTTCTTTTTCTTTTCATTTTTTAACCTTTTAAACACCTGTAACTTTGGTATGCACTAACCGATTGATGTTATTTTTGCACTTCGGTTTGTATTTGTAATAAATATGTATCGAATAAGATAGATATATAAAATCTGTTTTCGTATCAGACGCATATACCCTATTGATGATTTTCTGATACTAACCTAACTGGTATTGGTCTTCTATACAACCAACTATTGTTAGTTGGGATATAAATCTCTAATTCTAACTAAAGGATTTATTCAAAAGAACATGACAAAGACTCGCGATATTTAAATTCAAGTATTTTGATAAAAGGCAGACTGTGTTGGTTTGATAGAATGTTGATGTATGAAGATTTATGTAGTTATAAGTACAGTTGCGCAAATGGATTTATTGTCCAGTTTGTTTCTAAAAAAAACCTCTTTTCGCGCCATGGACGTACACGTACATAGTCGCAAAACTACCATAGAGTTTAGACACGATACCGGTTATTATATAAGCTAAACTATTCTAAATAAATATTCGATTAATTAATAATTAAACCAGACAGGATCTGATAGACAATAGATAAGATTTTCGGATTTCTTTCTATGTTTGACTCTTATAATAAATGACCGGCGTAGATTTCTACTCACCGTAAATCATTTCCCTTAACTCTCTAATTGATGCGTCCCTGGTAGCTGGGTTTTCTCCGCACATCTTTGGAGCTAGCTCCAGCAGCTCTGGATCTTCAGCGGTGCTCAACTCCGCCTCGAAGGCGATCTCAAGGAAGCAATCGTACATGATGTAACTGAAAATTCATAAAACATGTAGGTACGTACATACATATAGGATACGCACGGCCGTGTTTCTAAAATGGGGTTGTCAGAATTGCAGGCTCATGACGGCGGCACAGCCAAATTTAACATAGCGGGGCAAATTAACAAGTTCAACTATTGAAATGTACGTATCGTCTGAGAGAATCCCAGCATTCTTTAGTGTTATTCTTACGACATGCACTCCTTTTGCAGCTTGGGTATTCTTATTCCTCTATG